>RXPK01000304.1:2465921-2895359 GCA_004143645.1 Protaetia brevitarsis
ATAATTTTTTAATCGCATAATTTCAAGTGTAATCCAATATATGGAAATAATGTTCCAATATAATATAAACCAAAACCGTAATTTTGAGCATTTATTGGCATCTGACATAACTAGTTTTTATTATTTATTTGGACTGTAAATCCGTTTAAACAGGTCAAGATTGTTCAATTTAATTGTTCTCTTTATGAGATATAAATGATGTCGTTGCTTTCCATTCGAAATTTGTTTATATTTCAGGTTGAGCACCATGTTTTGTCTATGTAGCCATCTTCAGGCTTTGCAAGTTAAAGCATAAATAAATTTGTTATACTTATATTAAAGTATATGTAATACTACACATTTAAATCTTTTTAAAATTAATACACATAAATTTATTACACGATACCATTATACACCGACACAACACAAGACAATTTTTGATTTATTAAATGATATTCCCATCTTTAACATTTTTATAAAAAATTCGACACATTTTTATTGTTTACTGAGACGTTTAGCGGTAAATATTTCATAACTTTTTTATTATAAATACTTATAATACATATTTTGTAGCTGAATAATCTAAATTGTATTTTATAATTTTTCACTTAATTTTTTTTTATATATACAAAAAACAATTTTATTTATTGCGAGCATGAAGATGACTGCACAGGTCAAAACATGTTGTTCACTAGAATATAAATAATTATCGAATCAAAGAACCTAATTACTTTAATATTTTCATTTGTATCTACATTTCGTAGAAAAATAGGATATTCTTCTTAGTTTTTCAAGAAAGTTTCGTATAATTCGCTTTCAACATTTTTAAACTCCTCTGTTTTCTTGCTTGCCTTTAAGAGCTTGATGGCAAATTTTTATTTTTAATATCAGCTTTAGTATATATGTATTTAGTTTAAACCAAAAAACTGGCATTTTTATATTAATTTAACCGACTGAGGAAAACCAATAATAATAATAATAATAATAATAATAATAACATGTCTTATTAAATTTCTGAAAATATAATACCAAAAAAAAAGTTAAAAAAAATAAACCAAAATACAATACTAAGAAAATGAAAATGAAAAATGAAAAATAAAAACTAGCTAATGGGGCGAAGTTCAGTCACAAAACCTGGTGACTGCTCTCCCACTTAACCCCTACATACGTACTACTACCAAAGAAAAAAACCAAGGAATATCACACAAAGATATGTGTATGCACTACATAAACAATTACAATTGTGGTTAATCGACAGCTAAAGTACAAATAGAGCATAAGTGTTAAATAAGTCAACAGTAGTCAACAAGTAAGTAATTATTGATTTTCAAACAAGAAACGATATAACGTTCTTCCGAAACTGGACCGATCAAGCGTTCTTGAACTGTTCAGGTAGCTCGTTGTAATGTGCAACATTTAGGAGAAAACGATCGTTTAAAAAAGCTCCATGCGATGAAAAGGTGGTGTAAGTAGGCTTTATGCCGTAGGTTTAGAGTGTGCAACGTCCGTTCTGAATGTTAATCTTTTCAAATAAATAATGCCGGCGATTGAGTTATAATGATATTGTGGTAAAAACGTAAGCAATGCAATTTCTGTCTATTAATCATATTTAAGCCACTGCAACTCTTTCAGCTTATGACTTATATGGTCATACTTTCTAATACCAAATATCAGCCGTAGACAGGAATTTTGAAGCTTTTGCAAACGATACTTGTCAGCTGAGTCTAACGCTAAACCAATATACTACGTCACAGTAATTAACATGGCTGAGAATCAATGAATTCGCTAGAAGCACCTTTATACCCCGATGGAGCACATGTCTTAACTGGTAAATATTCTTTAGTGTGGCATAGGCTTTCTGGAGGCAGTGTGTAACTTGTTTTTTAAAACGTAAGTCATTGTCTATCCAAAGCCCAAGGTTTTTTACTTCGTCTACAATGGCCAGCCTGAATACCATTATTTCTATAGCTATATCTTTTAGTAGAACGGGTCGGTGTTGATTTTTGCAAAATAACATTACATACGACTTTAACGGATTAATCTGCAAGCAGTGTTTGCGAGAGAACTCAGCTATATTCATTAGGTCTTGGTTAATTAGTTCACATGCCTCAGTAACCCCCAACGTACCAAATGACTTATACACCTGCGTATCATCTGCATAAAAATGAAACTTACAATTTAAAATTTGTGAGTCTAGTTCTGAAGTGTACATGGTATACAACAACGGCCCCAAAATGGAACCCTGAGGTACACCAGCATCCACTGAAATAAAACTAGAAATTTTGTCCCGCAAACGCACTGCCTGGGATCTGTTGCTAAGATAATTACGCATCAATTCAATTGCATCATCACTAAAGCCCATGAAATGAAATATCGATAACAACATCCTGTGATTAATGGTGTCAAACGCTTTAGAGAAATCAAGCAACACTAAAGCAGTTGCCTGCCAGCATCAAGACACGATAAATGTCATCCGTTTACATTAGCCAGTGCCGTCTCACAACTATACCCCGACCGAAAGCCCGATTGCATGGGAGGGTAAATGTCGTTTAGTTGCAAGTGTTGTCTTATTTGCACATCCAGAATTTTTTCTAATATTTTCGACAGCACTGGAAGAATACTAATTGGTCTAAGATCTCCAAGCGTTTGGGATTGGCACTTTTGGGAAGAGGCAAGACATGAGCTTTTTTCCACGAGGCAGGTATACAGATTTATAATACAGAAGTTCATAATATGTGTCAATACGGGTTAAAAGAAATGGAATGACAAACCCACAATTTCATATTCAGTTGATCATGACCAACAGAGCGCGTTTTAATGGTATTAAATGATTTAAATATTAGTGCCTCATCAACAGGTTGAAATTGATAATTTTGCGATGATTATTGTTTTTTGTATGTGTACTATAATAATTGATTAAGTCAACATCTGGTAATAAAGAATTTTGTGAGCGTTGAAAAAATGTTGATTAATAATATTAATATCGGACAAGTGTTCAGGTATGGATGATGGACGTGGTTTATTCTTCCCCAGATTAAGGCTTCGCAAATCTTTCCACAATTGCCCGCGATTACCGCCATCAGTAAACCGCCTATCGAAATACTGTTTCTTTGCTTTTTTACACATCTTAGTCACAAGATTTCTTAATGATTTATAATAATTAAGCTGGTAAGGAGATTGAGTTTGTTTATATTCAGAGAAAGCCCGATCACGCAAAGTCATAAGATGTTTAATATCATTTGTAAGCCATGGAGCTGGAGCCTTAGTAAAACGTCGTGTTATAAATGGACAATGTAAATCAAGTAATATTGTAATCGCTTCATTTAAAAAAGATATTTTGTCGTCTATATTATGCATATCATAAATT
Source organism: Protaetia brevitarsis (assembly GCA_004143645.1). Lineage (NCBI taxonomy): Eukaryota > Metazoa > Arthropoda > Insecta > Coleoptera > Scarabaeidae > Protaetia > Protaetia brevitarsis. Next base: position 2,469,268 of record RXPK01000304.1, read on the forward strand.
ACACGCCAAGGGATACTCCTGAGATGTGATGAAAAAAATATTGATCGAAGCTTTTGATGTATGAATTATGCCATAGAAAATATAATAATCTAGGTTTAAATAACCTCATTTTTGCTTTCATAATTCAGTTTTTCTTTGTTGCTTCTAGGGAGCGAATATTCAGAAATTCATCTTTAGTAGATCCCTATAATTATAAAGGTAATACAGCTTCCACATTTATAATATCTGGGATAAACCGCTTAACAATAAATGCAAATTACTTGGCTTCCTCGTCTGAAAAGCCCGTATTAAAACATACTTAGACCCCAGAACCTGATATCTAATTCTCATTTTTGTTATTAGATCTCTCTTCCCCAGCGGTAACTTGTCCTTGTTAATTAGCAAGATAAGTATCTTTATAAACCCATTATTTCCGAACATTAATCAAGAATTCAAACGGGCGGATTTAAAATAATAACAATAAGTATAAAGGCAAACGGGCAGATGGCCCTATTACAATAACAATTGCGGGCGAGAATTAAAACCGAACGAATCGCCTACACGAAAACGGTCTTCGGCAACGATTGCGAAAAAGCAGAAGAACCGGGAGACAATTTCGCCGGATGGGGATAACCGTTATCCCCTTTGTTCTAAATAAGGTCATTAAAGTACGTTCAGTGTACGAAGACACTAAAGTCATCAATGCCCCGCTCATCGGCGATGTCACTTTCTCTCGTTTACCCCGCCCTAAGTCTTTTTCACTCTGCGGCGTTGTCTTCGGGCGCCGAAGTTGTCGCGTCGGCAATGCCGCAGAGGAGCGCCGTCATTACGAAGACGATCCGGAATCCCCAGGGATAAGCGGCGGTCTTTTGCTAGCTGCCGTCGCCTCCACTACGACGAACTTCGTGCGCAACAAAGACGAACTGAGGTGGTAGACGGAGGGGGCGTTGCCGAACACATCCCCAAGTTCCATTCCGTACTAACTTACAAAACTCGACCGTGTAGTGGCAGTAACGTCGCTTCGAGAGGCGAATTTCCTACTGTTTCGTTGCCAGTGGCGGTACACGTAATGTGATTATGTGTTGTTTTAAATTTTTAACACTTTTGTTGATATTTCAATTCAAATAATGGGAATGGAGTGCTCGCTGCGCTGCGGTTTTAAATCGAAAATGTAAAAATAGCACAAACCGATGCTTCAATTCTTTTTAGTTATGTCACAGTATTAAAACCGTTATATCGGGAGTTCTATAACTTCTTTAACTACCCGAAGCAGATTATTTCTAAGTTAGTTAGTTTCTAGTTTAGTTTAGTAAGAGATAGCATCTACATAGTTTGATTAATCGTTCCGTCCGCTGCCACCACTAGGGTCTATTGTACAGCGGATATTATCTGTTACATCCCCATATTTAGATTTAAGTTCTTTTAGTTCTAAGAAGTTAAGTAGTAAAGGCATCTTTCCTTTTTTCTATTCTTTCTTTATTCTAACTGACAGGCACCTTCTTCATTTGTGATTTACGACTAGAGTTACTTTGTACACCACACGCAATTACTTTTGTAACCCCACCAAGGGAGAAAATGGTCACTGTAACAAGGGACTAGTAATTTAAATTGTAATAAGCAGTTCTTGTCCGACCACCTAACATCAATGTATATATCTCTATATTATTTTTGTTATTAAATAAAAAAGTGTTGAAATAAAGGTGGGTGTGTATTCAAACAACTCTACAGTCCACAAACAACATATATGGCAGCAAATTAAAAAACTTGCAATCTTTGCATATTTGCCGTACTGCCGGCCCGGCCTTTCAAGATCTAATATCGACGTAAGTTCGGTAAAAGCGCTCGAATCTCGTCCTCTAATAGCTTAATTGGTAAAACGCGCGCACGGCAACCGGGAGGATGTAAGTTCGAATCCTGCGTGAGGAGAAAAATTTCCTTGGGAAAAAATACTCCTAACTATTACAGTTAAAAGCAGAAATAAATTAATTTGCTATTATCTCACTGTAAAAAACTTACAATCTTTGCAATCTTTGAACACATATGGTCGTTCGAGCCAAATTCAAGATACATAATTGGACCAGACGAATTAGATTCAACACACATAGTTAGACCAGACAAACTGCATTCAAATTCAACAAGCAATCAAGAAAAATCGTTACTGCATCGATTTTATATCAGCCGTTGACAGCCAAAATTATTGGAGAAGCATACAAAACACATTTTGCACCTTCGTCAACAACAATCATCACTTCATAAGTGTTGATACGGGCAACCATTATCTTAGAGTTCATCCAATAAGTTCAGGCCTTTAAACTAGCTCAGTATATTGCTTTAATGAGATTTCTTTCAGATCTTCTAGGGAAAAGTCAGCCTTTCCGAAGGTTACCTACCCTATCTTCTAGCAACAGGGCTGTGGCAGAGTATATACCCAACCAGGGACGGCTCCTCTTAAAGAGCGACAGGGCCAACGCCCCGCCATTGCAAATCACAAATTAATCATTAAAAAGCTTTCATTTTCACACACACATTTAAGTACAGAACGAACTTTGCGCTGGCGACGCAGTATACGTCACTGCTCGGCACTGTAGGGAAAGGTAGGCAAGCGTGTGAGTCAGACGACCGTCGAAGACCGGTTATTGAAACATTGAAAGTAGAAACATGGGTAGAGGGCCGTCGCATACGGACTTCGGTTTAGACACTTTTCCGAAATAAAAATTGGCTTCAAGAAATTTAGTGTTTATTAATTATATTGTTTGTTGCTTTTTCTTGGTTTTAGCGATTTTTTGTGTTGAATATTAAAGTAACAAATTTAGTTAAGTTTTAATTGGATTATAATCATGAATATTTTGAAAATGAATGAAAATTTTAATTGAAGGGGAAGAATGTTTTAAGGTAAGATGATAAAAAAAAATAACTCCATTCTCCAATAACAATCAATATTATACAGCTTAAAATTATGAAAACATTACATTTTAATGAATTATTCTGTATAATTCAGTTATTTAAAATATGATAAAGCTTTTATATACGAAAGCAGAACGTCATTAAATTTCCATTGGAACTTCATTTCTGCTTAATATTCAATACAACATTTCCCTAAAACCAAGAAAAACAACAAACAATATAAAGATAAACCTAACGGAAAAGAAAATAAATCCAAATATTTATTAATTATAGTAATAAACGACGACATCGCAAATTAATAACTATAGTATTTCAAATCGAAATGAACTACAATTTATGTCTTTCTTAAAGTAAAAAGTATGAAAATGAAATAATAAATATAATAAGAAAGTTATTCCTGCAAAATATATCATAATAGTGTTTTAAGTACAACAGAAACAACAACAGCAGAACTACAACAGAAAAAAAATTCTAAAATCAATACCTCACTGTCATTATCTGTTGGTAAAAAGACACGCTTTTAACAAATCTCCTATGAAATATAATAATAGTAATCTTTACGGAACATATTATTATTAATAATAATAATAATAATAATACCTTTATTTCAACAATTAGGGGATTAAATATGATACAGATACAAATACAACCCAACCACCTATCCCCCAAAATGCAGAACATACGTCAAAAGAACAAAACTAAATGTAAAATATTTAAAATATTTACTCTATTGAATATGAGACAAAACTACTACTCTTGTGAATAAATTCTAGTAGAAGTAAGCAAGTAAGTAGGATGGCGTAAAAAACAAAATTATCAGCAAATGTTACGTCTGCATTTAATATCTATAGCTTCAATTAATAGAGAAGACATAAAATGAATTAGCACTGTTGTTATCAATATTACTGTATTTAGCAGTGATAGAACAGTGAGTAGTGAGTTTGCCGCGTTGTGTAAAATATTTCCAAACCTATCCAGTGAAAATGTCTTACTTTTTATAATTCCTCTTCTAAACATATAAACACTAAGGAAATACTTTTCATTCTCATTTAATATTCCTACATTTAAGTGTTGAATAGCTCAATTTCACACGAAGTTTTTTGAAAGTTTATCTTTTCACCAATAGATAAAGACAATAAAAAGTAAAATTATTTAAGTAATCACGACAATCATTTATCTTAATTTATGAAAATCTTAACTTGCCAAATTATAGTAAAAAAAATTGTGACAAGCCAGACCTTTTATTTGCTTTCTTTTCCTCTTCTTTCAATAATCTTCGGTTTAAACTTGTCAAACTGAAACACAAAGTAAAATGTTGATATTGAAATAATAACAAGGTAAATTCGTATTCCAATCCTTTTTATTTTAATATATTTACTGCGACATGTTTCGGTTTTTTCAAACCATCTTCTGGCAACTATAAGATGAAAATGTTTTGTTATCAATTACAAATTGATTCACATTTAAATTTTAATTTTTGTATAACAATCTTCTGATTTAATAATAGAAAAAAATATTTTTTTTATGTTTATATAGTTACAAATTTCATTAATTTAAATTGAAATCAAAATCTTAAAATTTACAACATAACAAATATATTTACAAAGTAAAATACTTGATTTTGACGTTATAGGAGCCTGAAGATGGCCAGTTTTGGCCGAAATATGTAGCTTATTATAGATTATAACAAAAATAAGAATAGAATGAACAATATCTGTTTTGCATTGCAAAATATCCAACTTAAATATTTTATATTAATAAAATTATATCAAGAATTATACTGGAGTTTATGTCTGACTTAATGATATCCATATATTGTATTTGTTTTGTATTTAAAATGAGAGAACCATTGAAAAATTGAATGTTATTATACTTATACAGAATAAATAAAGGGCCCACAATTTTACTGTTTATACTATATGTTTGTGTTCTAAAAGCTTCTTTTCTTAGCCGTTTCTTTGGAAGTTTAAATTGGATACCTTTTATTAATTTGTTGCCGCTATTTATATTATAGATGAGATTATGAATTCCAAAATATTTTTTAAAAATTTCGACACTTTGTTGTCTTCTTGATAATTTTTATTGCAACAATTAATTAGAATAAAATAAATATAAAAAAAACTTTTTGTGGACAGCCTGCATAATTATCTAGGATCACCACTGTATACAGAAAGCGGATTATAACCGATTTCTGATAAAATGAGTATAACAATATGTCGTTCCGTGCTTATTGTAACACCCTGTGTACAAATAGTTATACCATTCGAAAGAGCTGTAGAAAGTGCAACTCCGGTGTCAAAACTATTTTACTATCTCTCACTGTTTAGAAATTATTTTGGATAAACTAAATTTGGGTCGAACTTAAAGTCAAATGCGCCTCCTAAAGTTGAAATTCCGCAGCAACAAAGAAGGTCCTTGAGTAACACTCCAGGCAAGGCGCTGAACTCATATGAAAATCAGCTCCAAGATGGTCTGGGAATGCCTAAAAACTAAATGAGCTAGGCAAAAGAAATAAAGTAACCCTCCTGTGGGTTCCGGGTCACACAGGAGTGGAAGGAACGAAATAACGGATAACCTCGCAAAAAAAAGGGCCTGAATGCCTTTCGTAGGGCCTGAACACTTTTGGCGGGTTAAGTAGCAGTACAATACTGAAGAAAATAAAAATGGAATGGAGCAGAGGAAATCCAGTTACTGGAAAATCTCCAGGGAATGAGGCAAAGTAAAATTCTTCTGGGAACTTATAACCAGAAGAGGTTTACAGAATGCATCAACCTGAGTAAGAACAATGTTCGCATAGTAACAGGAATACTTTCAGGCCATTGTAAACTGAAAGGACACCTGAGTAAGCTTGGATTGGAAAAAGATCCTGAATGCAGATTTTGTGGGGAACAGGATGAAACATCCATCCACCTCCTCTCAAACTGCATAGCACTGTGCAACTCGAGGGCATTGTATCTGGGTGCCTGTGAAATCGAAGAGGGAGACTTACCTAGACTGGGGCCCTCTGACATCCTACACTTTCTAAAAGGAATAGAATTGGAAGGCTAGCTGTAAAGCAGCAAAAATAGGGGACACAATAGATCTTTTAGGTCGCAGTGTAACACCACCCTTTTATTACATACATACATACATACAACACTCCATGGGGTCTATTATATGAGACCATTAGAAGATGTACGATTCGCGAAGCTTTTCTTGTTAGCTCTAAAGCTAAAATTGTTTGTGTAATGAATGCAAAATAAAAAGTTATAAATGTGGCGGAAAGTAAATCTGTTTTATGATACCTAATTCTTGTGCGTCTTCATAATTATTTGCAATAATTATTATTAAGGTAAAGTCAGGTAGGTGTGTAGTAAAAATTGCATTGTGTGAAGAAAATGTAACCTGTTCACATAATAAGACATTTTGATAAATTTTACACATAGAAGTACGTAATGTATGCCCAGTTGTAAGCCTTCAATAGATAGGCTTTTTATAATTATCAACGGTTTACTAGAAAAAAAAAATTTAAACAGTGTCAATACTACACACTTACCCAGCAAAATGGGGTAAGTGTGTAATCGTTCCGCACTTTATATATTAATAGCATTATTCTTTAGTTCGGCCAAGTGTGTAATACTATACTGATGCCTTTTTAATAAGGTATGATAAATTTACAAGATATCTAAGTTATTACACATTAGCAGATGTGAATTTTTATTTGTAAAACTAGTATGAAGTTTAGTACGTTAGTAATACAACAAAGGACATCCTTATTTTAATTTTGAAAATAAATATAGCCAATCTACACACTTGTCCCGGTTACACACTTACCTGACTTTACCTTAATAATATTACCTTATTGGAGACGATGGAAGATTCAATCGAGTATAGGATCCTCTTAAAGGATACAGATAGAATGACGAGCATCCCGAATTATAGTTCTAATAACAAAACAATTATTACATTACAAAATTTAAGCAAAGTGCAGTTCTAAATACGCGTAAAACCTTAGATAATTGAATTTGGGAAAGAAAGCAACGGCAACTTCGTACCATTTAATTTTCGAATACCGAATCTAGATAAAAGAAACAAAGGATGTTTCGATTCCTCTGGCGATAAAACACCGTTGAAGACCGTCTAAAGCGGTTAACGTCCATTCCTATCCCGTAATTAGGCGGTAAAAAAGTACCAGCAGCCCTGCGAATGCGTTTGAATTTTGTGCGGATGAAAAAGTACGGTAAGGGTTTGAGCTTGAAACAAAAAAAAAAAGACGCGAAGAAACCAGGTTAAGGAGAATGTCTTGGTGTGAGGAGATTTGGGTTGGTAGATAGAATGCCGTTGACGACGGAGAATCCTCCGTGTCGCGCTACGAATTGGTAAAACGTTTCTCGCCGATAGAAAGAAACGGAGGAATTGAAACGATGTAATCGATACCGGGCACCGATCTCGGAGAAACTACTAAGGACCCCGATAACTGTTCGTTGAATGAAGTGTAGAAAAGTCGGCGAAATCCCCTTTCCGATTGGAATTTTGCAAAAAATAGACTTATCAGCGCGATAAAGTGAATTCCTCCTTCTAACTTACTTTTTTTTTCCCTGTCGTCGTGCGGAAAGGTTTCGTCATTGTGATTAGGTAGGGCGGTAAAAAATCGTCTTGTACCTAGTTGATTTGAAACGTCCCATTTTTAAGTGTTGACATGAACTTAAATGAGCTTTGGTAAAGTAACATAGAAAAAGTCGGCGAATGTAAAGTTTTACTTTTAAATCAAAGTTAGTTTCTTTTTTGCTCAAGAAAGCACTTAAAAAGCTTTTTAGAAAATCAAATTGATGCTCCCTTATTGGATAATTTCTTAGAATAAATACAGATTTCATCTTAGGAAAAATTGGCTTTATTGTAAATTACATGGTATATAAGAAATAAATTATTGAACAACAATTGGCAACGTCCAATTCGCTCAGATTAAATAACAAATCTATAATAATTGTTCTCTGTAAGCCATTATTTTACGTCTCTAAATATACAGGGTGTAACGGATATAAAGGTGAATAAAATAATATGCAATAGCTATAATCATACACGATAGAAAAACGTTGCAAGAGGGTTTATCTGTAATCATTAATGAAAAGAAAAAATGTAAACGCCACGAGCCAGCACCGGACTTGCATCCGACATAAACGCTGTCCCGAATATATCACCTGCGTAGATCGCCATATATAGTGCATGTCTTGTGTGAAAATGCACCGCCTGTACTAACTAAAAGAAAAATATTTACCTTTTTACTCTATTGAATCCGTATTCGTATATCCGAAGATGCTCCAGCGTCCCACGAGAATACTAACAAAAAAGTATCATCTTTCTAGAATGCTTGTGAGAAATAAGACCGAGTTTAGGGGGAATTTAACGGTTTTCCTTGCCAGGCCCGGATTAAATAATTTTGCGGCCCTAATTTTTTTTTTTTTATTTTTTTCTCATATGATAAAATGGGCTTTGGGTGAATATATGTTTATAAATATTAATTAATATCTAACGAAACTTTACTTTCGTTTTTTTGTTACGTGCTGTATCAGAACTATTCATGTAAGCATAAACAAAAACGTACGCTTAATCTATATAATGATGCAGGGAAATCTTAGATTCTGATGAAACTACGTCAGTTTGTAAATTCTATTTCGGATTCCTAAAGTACAGTTTCTGTTGCAGCGAAACTACAACTTTAGAGAATGCTGATCTTCTGATACAAATTTATAAATGTGTTTGTTCATTTTCTTAATAGCCTTATTGTTAGTTTTAATAATTGTAAAAAAATTGTGGAATTAAAGGCTTTAAAGTTAAATAGCATTATTAGACATTTAAATTGTTTTAATTGGAAACGTTTCAATTATCTTTTCCAGTTCTAGAACTCTAATTTACAAATTTTAAAAAATTATTCATCCTTGAATATTTCTATATAACTCATTAACTGTTTTTTTACCTACAACTTTCGTATAACCGTTTTTTCATTTGGTACTTTAGAAAATTAACGTAAAAGATATCAGCAATTAAATTTCATAAATGACTAATCTCAATGGTCAAAATCCAAAGTAAGTTGGAAAAAATTAATAATAATATTAATAAATTATAAAATTTTAAAACGGGACATCACAAAAAATCAAAAGAACAAAATTAGTAAATACTTAATGCAAGTGTATTCACAGAAAATACAAACAGCATTTTTTTGTTAGGAGGGGATATTTTGATAGCAGTAAGTTGTAAACACAATTTTAAAACAAGGATGGGCAATATTTTTAAATACAAAATGTTCAAATTAGTGAAGGAAAAAATTTTGAAATTTAATAGATTATTGAATAATAAATTTTCGATAAATTTGATATATCCGTTTTATTATTTATACTGTTTTTTTTTCCTTTCTTTGGATCATTTCAAGTAAGCACCTAGGATAATAACTATTCTCTTTTGATAAAATTTTTATGTTTTCAAAATTGAATTTGTGGTTTAAATTAATTTCGTGTTTTTTTTTAAATCCGTGAGATTGCTAGATGATTTATGATTGATATGACCTTGTACTTTGCTTTTTAAGACTAATTACTAAGAAAAATTGTAATTGTCAAAGCGTAATGTATTTTATATCTAGGCGTCTTAACTCGAAAACTGTCACATAGCATTTAGCATCTGGTATAATTTTACACTGATTTTTAACATATACTGCAATCGCATAACAATCCATATCTCATTAGAATAAGAAAGTACGGCAGAATTCATGATTTTGTGGACAGCCTGTATAATTATGTAAATCATCTTTATATGGCAAAAAAACGCTTGAACCGATTTCTGCAATTCGATCAACTTAACATAACTCACCTCGTTCCGTGCTTATTGTAACACTTTGTATATAAACAACTATCTGAGCCGAAGAGGCTACCTCAATGTAGCAAGTCTGCTATTAAAATCTTTTTTTCTCTTTCACCGTCTAAAAGTTATTTCGAAAAAACGAAATTTAGATCACATTTCCAGATCAGGCTGCACCCTCTAAAATGAAACTTAATAATAATAATAATAATTTATTTATCCTTATTCATTTTACAACAACATCATTCATTATAACAATAAAATAAAAGTTATGGAAGTGCTAATACAATATCAAATGATTCTAGTAATACCAAGTAATACTTAAAAATTAAAGATTAGAGGGTTCTTTATAAGGCAAGCGATTTTCAAAATGTAGAAGTTTATATCAACTGAAAAAATGCACATACTAATTTAATTATTTGAAAAATAAATCCATAAAAATTAACAATACATATTACAGTTTTTTTTTAATTTATTTATTTACCCTCTTGAGTACTAAATTAAAAGAACGTTACATTACTAGTAGTGTAACAATTTAAATATGTATATCTTTGCAAAAAATATAATGTCTGCAATATCAGCAGACAATGATGTTAAGCATTGTGACTTTTATAACATGTATATTATAAAATCGTTACTTTTTAATAAAAATAAAAATGTTTTTTTCCTGATTTTAAAATTATTGGTCCTCTAGTTCAAAAGAAATGCAATCATATTATACAAACTTAAATTCAGAAACACACAATGCCCCTACAAATCTCAAAATTTATACATACATATATATCGCACTATCCCTACAATATAAAGCAGCGTATAAATGAAACATATATACCTGATATTATCAAGACAAAAGGATCACAACATTCAATTCAATTACAACTAAAATAGCTGAATTGTTCTTCCATTGAACCTGGATTAAGTGAAACTGAAGAAATGGATCAAGTTGCCTAAATTGAGTTTACAAACTATCAAAATCTGCGATTTACAGTTGCCAAGCTTCCCTTGTCAATTGGGGTAGTTCTTGCAATAAAAGAGAATATTTTTTTGCTTGAATAGTTATACCAACTTGAAACAAATACATGATATAATCGAATTTACTTTGAAGGCTTTAAATAGTATAAAGAATATCGGTTAGCCTTCGCCTCCACCAAAAGTTATTATTATCGCCATGCACTGAACAACTAATTTTCCATTTCAGTTTGTTTTATAATATCAATATAACATGCATTTTCATTTTTCTATGCTGTACATACATGTATTTCTATATTATTATATCTACATATAGAATACATCCTACATGTCCAATAAGCTATATTTGGTGTACATTAACAATTACACAAAAAGAAAAACATGCGGATCTATATTGGAACAGATAGTCAGGCGATACTGAAGGCGTTAGTGAACCCCAAAATACAATCAAGACTGGTTCGGGAATGAATTCTAGAACTGAATAGTCTGACAGACAGCAATAAAGTCACTTTGTTGTGAGTGTCCGGACATTCGGCAATCGAAGGAAATAAAAATGCCGATGACTTAGCAAGAAATGAATCATCGCCATCATATAGCAGTGTTTCCGGAGACATCAGGTCAACGGCTCCCACGACCAAAAGAAACTGCTTATTTTAACTATGCGTACTGCATTAATTTCACTAATTCTTCAATGGTTATATCCATACATAAATATTTGAAACTGTAAAAATTGTTGAAATGGCATATTTTTGTTTCCCTTAAATATATACAAACAATACTAATTAGGTCTAAATTAAAGAAAAGAGCCCTTTCTCTGGTCTAATTTCATCGGCGCCAGCTAAGCAATTATTAAAAACATAATAAAAAGTTATTTTGGCGAAATAAATTCCTATAACGCGTATTTATCGGAACCATTTATTTCAATTTCAGCAATTTTCTTAACCAAAAACATTTTACCTCAACAGTTCCTTCATCCAAAAAAGAAAAACCGTTTCCCTTCCTTAATTCGTCCCGATGAAATAAATCAACTGGGACCGCCATTTCTCCGAAAACCGAGGTAGTAGCTCGTTATAGCGTTCGCCTCGCTTTAAGAAATCCGGTCAGGTAGCGTTCTTGTTGTTCTCTTTTACAATCCAGATATCGGGAGCCGAATTCCTATGAATGCTAAGTACGCAGACAGATCAAAGAACAGGCCCCGTAACTGCCGCACGTCCCTGGGTAAGATCATCCGCCCTCCCGACTCGAAAGGTTTTATCGGATTATTTCGCTTATTTCGCCAGATGTTAACATTAAGGAGCTACCGCGATATATTTATACCGATTCCTAAAGTATTTATAGATTTTCATGTAGATGTATATGTTCCTATGTATATGTAGATTATCCATCTGCAAAATGGTACATACATACATACATACATGCAGTACGTGTGTTTACATTCGCCAACCTCTGATATGGTGAACTTCCGTTTTTACGGAACTCCTTTTTTCGCTTGGTTTCGTTAGCATATCCTCGGCTCCCTTTTTTTCTCTCTCTCTCTTCTATAGAATTTTCGGTTTACGATCTAGCGGGCACATTTTAAATTTATACCTAAAGTTTAGCCTCTGAAAAACGTCGAATTCCTTTTATCCTAGTCGATCGGTGGCTTTCTGCGAGGGTAAAGAAGATTTGAACCCGACGAGATATTTATAGGGATCCGAGAGCAAAATCGTTAATCATCTCGGGTACGTTGTAGGAAACCGCGTGCTTTCGTTGTATTTTCGCAATCAGCATACGAAAATCCAATTTTCGAGTAGTAAAAACGGTGTCACGTGTAAATATATCATTGTATTGCGGATAGTTTTAGATTCCAGTTGTTGGCAAGTATAAGTTGGAACGTAGTTGGTGTTGCTATAATCGTAAACAAGTTTTGATCATCTGCTAACAAGCTTTGGGGTTACATTATATTATGTTTGGTTACCTAAAATATTCCAGCATTAGTTTCAGATCAAATTAATTACTCGTTTTGTTGGATATGTTAATCTTTTATATATGAAAAAATACTGCGTTTTAATTAAAAATGCTAAAGCACCTAATTCTATAAGGTAGAAGTCCCAATTACTGACACTACACAAAGGGGATGCAAAATGATTAAATCTACTATCTTTACAACGTTACAGAGGAAGAAACATTTTTAAATAGAGGGTTTTGGAATAAATCACCTGCTCAGTCAGTTCCGTGTTAAAAAAGTGATTTTATCATTTGAAACATGATTAACTTAGTTTATTAATTAAAAGAATCGCTCTCACTTTATTTATGAAAACTAAATTATTACAAATCATCCCAACCCCGTGCTCCGCCTAAAAAAGTTACTACACGAGGCTACCTATCTAAGTACTATATGGGTTCCATAACAATTGAAATGTCCTACTCTAACTAATAGATTTCCCTATGATTCTAATAACAAAAATATAATAACAGTAGCCTGCGACCAGACGAATACTACTTTTGTGAAATGATGAAATATGTGAAATGTGATTAGTTCACATAATCGCGAGTCTACTGTAAATCAGGCAGCTATCAGTTATTATTAAATGCACCCATGGAACGACTTTCTTTATCTCCCAGCATTCGCCAAGGACACTGATTATATATAGTATACTTATATAAAATCAATGGCCACGGAGTAAGGGAAACCATGGCAAAAACCTTACTCTGGGACGATCTGGGAAGAAGTCACGACTTATTACTGATAGCCGCAAATTATTATTATCCTTCTGAGTGCTGAAGAGCAGCCTCCGCGTCTCTTAAATTCCGACAGCCTTGCCGTCCACGTAGCTGTCCCTTTTTCACACATTAGAAGTGAGAACAGGAAAGATGATGACCTAAAAAAAACAAACAAAACAACAGCAGTACCAATTCTAATACTCAATAGTAACTTAATCCTAATTATTCTAACCAAGAGTAATTAAATAGAGATTTATATTTTAAACATTTGTAGTTTACCACTAATTCCGACCACTAAAGAGCATAAAATATTCATTCATAAACGTGCTACCCTACTAACTATCTAAATATCATGCCGTAACCTATCTAGTTCTTTAGCAACATTACTAAAAAATTCCCACCATTCGATCGACTCGTTATCTCTAATATCTGTTTCTCATCGCGGCCAATTAACCCCCTAGCTAATGCCTAACACGGAGTAAGCGACCGCCCACTCATCAGTGAGTGGACATTCAAATAAACATGCCCGCTGTATCTACCCCACCACACTCACAAAGCGAATCATTAACCCTCCAATTCTACATAAACATGATTTAAAATTACCATGACCTGTTATTAATTCTACCGCTGATACGATAAATTAACCCTCATTTCCCATAACGTGTAACGCTACATAAATTTCCTAGTCTACCTCCATTTAAGTATTATCCCATCTACTCTGCCAATCATTATCAAGTTTATCCCTAAACGCTTTTTTTAACACACTAGCCGAAATTAACCCAAATCTAATAAACAGGCTATCTCCCTAGATAGCGCCTCTTTCGCTAATTGATCCGCCTCTCATTACTGATTGTAGCTACATGAGCCTAGTCCAAAAAAGTTTTATACCCCCCTCGCGCAACATTCCAAGTATCTAACACAAATTGGTCGGATTTTTTAAATTCCCTAACGCCTCTAATAGATAAGCTATCCATTGTAATTCTCATGTCTCGCATAAATTCCCATTCGCGCCTACTATAAACTACTGCCTGATTTATTGCAACTAATTCTACCTGAAAAATATTGCAATGATCCCCTAATTTAAACTTTTGATTATGTATTTCAATACCCCTATTATAACAACAAAAGCACCTGTACCACCCCTAAAAATTCTAAACCCTCTCGAAAAGTGCCTATAAATTTCATAACTAATACTTTTTTAATTTCGCGGATGAATTCGCCCCTATATTACTCGCCTTTCTAAATCGCCCGTTCTAATCTAATTCCCGTGCCTAATCAAACCCTCAAACCCTATTTTATTCGCATCCCTACGAAATTTAAGTTCCCTCAAACGTAAATCTACTGGTAAATACCCGAAATAACACACGCCGCGTCTGCCGAAATAGATGAATATGCGTGCACGACCCTAACCGTTAACAATCTTTGCGCCCAGATTAATTTTTTAGTTTCTTTAGTTTTACACGCGTCTGCCCATATCGCCCCCGCGTACAACATTGCGGGTTCAATAACGCCTCTATAAATAGTACCCACCGCGTTACTGTGTAAGCCCCACATAATCCTAACCGATGCTCTAATTTTTTTTCCCTACCTTTCGCGGTAATATACTGAATATGGCCTTTAAAATTTAATTTATCATCTAAAATAACCCAAGATATTTAACAAATTCTTTACAATAAATTCTACCCTCCCCTAATTTAAATGTAGGCTTTCTTTGCCTCGGTTTGCCAGAAAATACCGCCTCTGATTTATCCGCATAAAAAATTAATTTATTATCTAAACTCCAACTTCCAATTGATTAGCCTTATTTTTTAACGTATTATATTGCCCTACTTTAACTAATAACGTAGTAATCGCCCACCCACTGCCAAATCATTTAAAGCATTTTTTCCACGGGATTATAAAAAAAAAACGTCAATTTACTCATTTCATACAGTTTCCCCTTCCCTCTTCATTGTGTATTAAGAAAAGTTAAATTTAAATATGAATTTAATCATTTGAAAAGTTCACTTCTTCCCAACAGCGATGGTAAAAAACCATTATTTTCACTTCCTTGCAACAAATAAATTCAATTGCAATTGTACATCACGCACTGCAATAAATAAACTGAGTGAATGAATTTTTTATTGCAATTATTGTTCTGAATTCCCGGATACTCCTCAATTCTCTTGATTTGTCTCGTCACGATACGCCGTTAGCTTATTCCCGAGCCCAGAAAGTTTTCCTCGAAGTCTAGTGTTTGAGAAGTCAACGCAGGGCGATGAAAATCATTAATATTTGAATCTGTCAACGCTGCCCGTGGGAAAGGACGGTGACATAAAGAGCGAGTTGGAGAAATTGCGAATGAGCGAATCGGAGAATTAGTTAGAAAGGTGGAGAGTTCTATAACGACGATGAGAGAGAGATGAAGAGAAAGAGACGAAGAAGCAGACGACTAAGACTGAGGACCCTGAGAGGTCCTCTTCGCCAAGAGGCGGAAATTAATTACGAGTGTTTCCGAAACACGGAAGGTGCGGAGAGGAAAATTTCTCATCAGAATACTCGAAGGTAATTAAACTTATTCTCGATCCTAGCTCTTAAACAGTTTTATAATGCTGTTGGTGAACGGACGAGGATATAGATGCTATATACGTGCAGATGGGGAATTTAATAAACAGGTAGATGTTTTAATATAGAATAAAGTGCATCGGTGGATGCAATTTAATTACCAAATATTGTATAATCAGGTATGAACAAGTTTAGTAGTTCTAGGGCTTGAAGTACAAAGTGCACGCCCGCGTTTACCGTGTGCGATTTAAGTACGCTCATATATTGATGTAATTATTCCTTTTCGCAGAGTAAACCCTAATAAAGTTTAGTTTTAATATTAATGAACACTCCGTAGATTATACTACGGCAAACTTTTAATGGAAAGCTCTTCAAAAAAGTACGTTAATGAGGGAAGAAAATAGATGAAAGGGATTAAGTTTTCTGAAAAAAAAAAAACTACTAAATGTAAGGTAAGTAGTAAACTGCAAGATATACTGTTACAAATAAATTTGAGTTAAAAACTTAAGCAATATTAGTTTCTTCCCCTATAATTACATTATTTTGGTATTATAGTATGCCAATTCCAACACTTGATGTTGTAGGAAATAAGAATTTTCAACGTAAGAGATCTACTCAATCAGTTCAATTACACAAATCGTAATAATTTATCAGAAAGAACCAGTATTTTATGTACAATTTTCTCAGAAAATTATAGTGATGTAAGAATAGATTAGTATAAGAATCAATATGTTGTGTGACACCATATTTTTAATTTATCAAACTAGTATCGTAGTGCTATGGAATTCAAAGGCATGGAAATCTATTTAGAGTCATTCGAACAGGTTTTCAAAGTCAAATGAAGAAGTAATTGAAAGGTGAAGCGTAGGTTCGGTTGCCTAATTTACAGGCGAATTTTGAATTTGTTAAGAATAACTATTAAAATTTTAGCAATAGGTGCTAAGTATTGCCTTAATTATATTGTAAACTTTATTTTCTATGTTAATTCAAGCTTACTTGGTATATTTATATGTGTTGTTATATTTTGCGCGGAGAGATTTCTTCATTCTTTGGGATGTCTATTTGGTAACTTTTGCTGTATTCCCCTCACACTAGAGAAATTAACGGTATCTTAATGTCGGTTAGCGGTATCTTTGAAAATTGAAGTTGGCCTGCCTGATAGCGATAACAATCGAAGGTTGTTTACTGGTAAATTTTGTTTGAATCCTCATTCTGCCTGTGGCCACGAGAGACGACGGTTGTATTGAATTCCTATAACGATTCTTATGCCACACATAAAAAAAAATATCAAAGTTCCAAGAAGTGTTTACCTAAAAAAGTATCGATATAACTCCTTAATAATTAAATCCTTACTAAATACCTGCAAAAGTGTCAAGAATTTCCTATAAAATTTCCCTACGAAGATTCCCGGCCAGTATACCATTCCATGCTATTGACCGATTTGGGGGCCCATCGAACCGAATATCCAATCCCTGTACCCAGAGAACTGCATCTCCATCTGGCCTAGAATATCCCTGCTTCAAAGCAAAGTTAGTATTCCTTTAAGTATACCTCACCTAAAACAGAAAATAATTAATTAGTTTAATTTAATATTTAACCAGAAATTAGATTTTATAATTTATTTCACTATACGTTAATTTGGGGTTAGATTTATATCAACCGCTATTTAGTTTAGTTATTTTAGGAACTTTTATATTTAAGGGCTGTATAAAGAAAATCACTGAGTTGGTCTGTGATAAATGGTAATGGTAATATAGTTATTCTTAACAAATATCGATAACACAGATGATAGTTTTATATTAAATTTAGTTTTTGCTATTTACGGGTAGATGGCGCCGTATATTAAATTAATTAAATTTTAATCTGACATTTCCCTAACCTTATAGTCATTTAAAATGCCTGGAAAGTTTGAATACGTATTTTTGTATTAAAATATTGTTTTATATAGTATTTACTGATTCCAACATACGTACCTTGTGATCTAAGAGTCTCAATGATGATGAAACCTAGCATTTGGTAACTAAATAAAGATTTAAGCTTGTTTTGGTTTAAAACATTCCTTTATTTGTACGTTTAGTGTTTTTACAACGACTTTCGAAAATTACTATTTTTCAAATTTTAATCGTCCGAGAAGGGGCTTTGGAAGCGCGCTCTCTATGTAAGAAAATTGCCTGTTCGTTAGTAAGCGCCCAAAGTACGATTTTGACAGGCGATCTGGTGCTTCTAGAAGCGTCCCGTGCCACCTAGAAGGTAGGAAGCCACTTTTCGCAGTATTTTTTCATTTATCAGAGGGGTCGCTGGGTGAATTGAAACCACTTATATTTATTTATTGTTTTATTGAAAAAAAAGAAAAGAAAAAGATTGTATATCGGATATGTAATATTAAACTAATTGAAAACATAATTTTAAAATAATAATAATTAATTGTACTGAACTAAAGAAAATAAAATTTTAAAATCCCGGGCATTTTGTTCTGAAAAACAGAGCAGTATATAAATGAGGCGGTCATATTTTATATAGCTACTCAGTTATAGTGCATTTCAATATCAGAGATATCAGTTTTAACGTCTGTAATGATTTCATTGCACCACCTGTGGCAATAACTACCAGAACCGTCATTTAAAGATACCGTTCACCTAATAGCATATAAATCCAGTGTCTCATAAATCATCGTCTGTGATTCAGTCATCTCGCAAGTCGCAACTATATTGTACATGTGCATTTCTCTTTTGCTATCACGCGTTTAACAGCATTTTTCTAATTTTCAGCTCCTACTTTTTTATGTATGTTACAGTACTTTCACTCAATTTCGGTGTTTGATTTGTCCGCCTTAAGGTATGTTTTAGTTGCACCCATATCAATTCAATGGGGTTAAAAATGTTTCTTAGACTATGTTATCTACGTAATGATCTTTTAAATATTCTTTCATGTTCGTCACCTACAATAATGAGTCTTTTATGTCCTGATCCTTATAATATAAGTCACTTGCTTCCAAAAAGTCTATTTTGTATTAACCTTCTTTTTCTGTCGCGATACGTAGCGTTGTGCATCACTATCATACATTTGGTAAAATTGAGAGCAAACTATCGCAAACCATTCTTCAAATAAGAATGAGGTCATGTCTTTATGATAACCTAAACTTCCTGATTTTACATTTTAGTATTATCTGCTAAAAATTATATAAATTGATTCTTTAACCCTATCAGTTCTTTGATATCCGGGAAATTTGCAATTTCTGTGAATATTAAGCATAGCTATAATTACACAACGAAAATTTTGAATCAGATCTAGTAGATCAGAGGTCATGTCTTTATGATAATCTAAACTTCCTGATTTTACATTTTTGCATTATCTGCTAAAAATTATATAAATTGATTCTTTAACCCTATCAGTTCTTCGATATCCTGGAAATTTGCAATTTCTGTGAATATTAAGCATAGCTATAATTACACAACGAAAATTTTGAATCAGATCTAGTAAATTCATTTAAAAATTAAAAATTTATTACTTATGTTTTGAAGAGCACAGATGACGGCCTTTTAACTTTGTTAGCGGCAAAAGTGGCACAATCGTCATTATGGCGGGGAGAACGTGGAAATTTATAACAAACTTATTAAAAACATTGAAAAATTTTCATAAATTTCCTACCTGCATCATATTTAGAATCACAAGTGTTTAAGATGATTTGAGGTTAGAGATTGGATAAATTGCTTGTTGGGTTTATGAAGCAATGTTGCCAGCAATCATTCAACAAACTGAAGTTATACTTCTTTCCTATCTACAGTGGGTGCCCATGGTAAAAAAGCGACGGCCTCGTGGCTATGTTCGTTTGTTTCCAATAACACGTTTACCTTTTCATAGCCATGGAGTGATCGGTTATTTATGCGTCCGCCAATTTTCATTTAAATCGGTGAGGGATGCTCGCCTATGTTCTCTTGTACCCTGCTCGAAATTATATTGGAATGACCAATAAATTCCAAAACAGCATAAGTTTCTTTTTATACTTTCATTTGATCATTGTTGTTTTAAAACGGTAGAAATACTTATGTGTTGTAGCCAAAATCTCTTAGAGTTCAAAATATGAACTGTTTCTCTTGTATATGTATGCATATTTATTCCTAGGCGTGTCACGAAAGCACCTTAGTTAATTTCGTATTCTGTACCTAAATAGTATTACGTACAAACACTCACGTACCTACTTATACTCTTTCCTACTTCTACGATTCGCAGCAGCCACTCCACACAAGCACACCCGCCTAAGACCTTTTCCAACCTCCTCCGAATGCGAATCGAGATAGGTGGCCTAGGCGCCCTCGCAGTTGCAACACGACGAGCGCACACGCTATTGAAGTTTGAGTCTCGGGAATTGTCTCTCGACAAGTTTACGTGTGTGCGCTCGACGTTATTGTTCCGATTGCACGCCCCGGCGAGGACTTAAACGGTGTCTATCCACTACGACTTTAATATTCCCGGCGCATTCTCACTCCCGATAAAAGCGTCGGGACACTCCGCCGCGTCGTCTCACTTCCCTATCTCTCTTTAAATTCGTTGCGTGTTTTGTTTTTAATTGAACCACAATTTCTTAATTAAACGCGGACGGGTACACCTGCCTGGCGCATGGAATTCCCATATTAAGCTCCTGATGACGATTGTTTCGGGTGACAGTTTCGTTTTTGAACTAGAAATGCGGCACCGCAATTTCGCCAGAGCGCGTTTATTAAATTTAGATGTGCGGGTAATGAGATGCTTATGTCTATATTGAATGGCGCATAATTGCAACCGCTTATAACAACGGGGTGTAATATATCTTGGATATTAAATTTTATCTCGTTTCAATCTCAGAAGATGATTTATATACTTATAATAAGCAATCTGTTAGTGCCAAATTATAACATACACGACATAGTCTGTAGTAACAACCCCACAAATCATTTTCTATTTCATAACACTCCTTTACACCTCCAATCTCTGTATATGCAAATCTTCTCTCCGCAGAATAGACATACAAAAAAGAAGTTAAAGTGTCCAAAGGATTTAGTACTCAAGACATGCCAGTCATTTTAGAATATACTATTTTTCTAGTATTAACAATGGAATACTGGCCACCTAAATTTCAAATTTCATTGAATTTAAGAATAAGTGCTTTGTTGTAAAAGACATAACATCTTTTCGGAATGCAACCACCTTGAAATACTTAGATGGATTTTAAATTTCTTTAGAATTTTCCTAGTCTAATGAAAGCTTTATTTTTAATGCATAAACAAAAACTATAAAAAAAATGGAAGATGAGTGTTCGCCTCCCTTTTTTCAAAAGCAATTAACACTATCCTGCTCAGAAAACGCAAGTGGTCACATTCCCAACAAAAAGAACGCTAGAAGGCCCACAACCAGCAGTGCTATAAGTAGGCACCGGATAGACGCCAGGCACTATTGCGCGTGCATTCATTGAATCGCAGTCGCTCTGCTGGCCCAGCTGCGATGTGTGAAATCGAGAGCGGCCCGAGTATGTGCTTGCATTATATGTATGGATTTGACTAACTGTTTCAAATTTCGACGTGAACGACGCCGCGACAAAGATTAACTTACCGGTGGCGCAGCGATATTATGCGGAAAAATAAAATCGGTTAGCTCTCCCGCGTTATAAATAAAATTCAATATCTCAAAAACTACTGCACCGATTTACAAAATTCTTTTACCGTTGGAATGCTTGAACCTTTCTGAGAGTTAATATGCTGTATTTTAATAAAATCTGCGGGAAGACTGCTATGTGCTGGACCAGAAGGTACAGCACGTGGAAAAAATCGCAAAGCTACTGAACCTATTGTATACGAAAGTTGTCGCTACAACTTGTGTTATCTACAAAAAAGTCTGCGAGAGACTTCTTAATGTCCAAATTTGAATAGACATTTTTGTATACTTTTTGATGTACTTTGTAAAATAGAATCAAGATATTAAATACGTATAAACTAAATTACAGATTAATAGAGTACCCATTTTTTTTGTATATACTTATATTATAGGCATAATTTATTTATATTGATTACTAAAACATATCCTAATTTTTCCTCAGTGAAATTTGTGCGCTTGTTTTTTAATATATCTTTAAATATAGTGAAACTTTTCTTGACATCGCAACTGGTGAGAGATGCGTAACGAAAATGAGACCTAACTTATTGTTACTATATTTATTAATCTTTCATTATCTTCCACTTTGCCATTGTAAAAATTTTGAAGTATGCTGAGATCAGGATTTCGAGCAAAAATTGCGTGGATTTTTTTGTTCAAACGAGCTCCAAAATCCCCAGGAATGCTTCGTAATTTACTTAGATATTCATTTAAACTTTTTGTTCCTTCTTTTAATTTTATACCTTGCGCTTCGAAAAATTTTATCGTTTTAGGTAAATTGCGAAAGTGTTCGCGAATAAACCTTAAATTACTTTGTGAAGACGAATCTTTTAAAGCTGCTTTGCATTTGGTTACACTTTGTGCATCTTCATCTAGAATATCCATTACATTTGCAAGTTTTTCCACGTTATCAAAATAAAATGAGCATGTATCTAACCACGTTCCCCTCCACCTCGTCACCACTGGAGATGGAGGTAAGGGAAGAGCCGGACATTTTTGTTTACATAAGGATATATAAATATAAATATAAAATAAACAAGAATACAAATAGAAACCACACTAACAATTTTCCAAGAAAAAACAAAGAAATAAATATGCAGATACAACTAATTCTAAATTTCCCCCTATATATAGATTTTATATTAAAAAAACGAGACAAGATATTGAAAGTAACCCTAATATAAAATGTAATGTTGTGTATTCAACGATAGACGCGATATAAGGGCAAGATCGGACGTGCACAACTCCTGACTGTCGTTGGCATACTAACTTGCAGCTCGCTTATCGGAGCCGTATAATGCACGGGCGACCCTGTCCGACCGCCTGTATGACGCAATACTGCCGGCGTCTGTCCGGTCCCTGGCTATAAGGTAAAAGGATTTCATATGATAAAGACAAAATACCTTGCGGTAAAGTTTGATCAAAGACTTACATGAAACCCACATATCCGGAGTACAACCAAAAAAGCCAGTATCGGCCTTAGCGCCAAGATAACTTTGTGGTTATACACAAGGATAATTTAGACTCGTGATGATGTATGGAGCAATAGTATGGTTGGCAAAGGCGCGGCAGGCAGGGCGGCCAAAATGATAAAGGGCGCACAAAGGCTGGCGTGTCTGTGTACCACGGGTATGATGAGATCGACACCCACCACTGCAATGGAAGTAATTCTAAACCTGCCACCCCAACATATTTACATACAAGGAGCTACAAGGTCTACAGCTCATAGACTTATACATAGTCAAGCACTGATAAGTAAATTGCACAGCGCTGACGGTCAAAAACTACTAGATGAACTTAAAGAGGCACCCGTTTTCGGGATGCCAGGTGATGCCATGGTTCAAAAATTCAAACTAGATAGAAAATATCAAGTTATAATACCAGATAAGGAAGACTGGAGGGCAGGCATTCCAGAAAGAGCAGACTCTAAAGAAAAAGAAATCTAAAATCCTCTTTCGGTAAGCTTCAGCAAAGACACAACGGTGTTCCAGACTGCGGTTGCTGCAATCCATCATTGTGTTAGACCAAGTTAGGTAAATGAGTTGCTGTCTTCTCTGAAAGTCAGTCCACATTTAAAGCGATTAGTTTCGTAAGTGTTCTCTAAACTTATTTCGACTACATAAGTGCCCTAGATGAGATAAGCACCCAAAGAAATTTAATATTGGTCTGACTTTCTAGCAACTCGGGTGTGAGGAGAAATAAGACAGTGAACGATCTGGCCAGGTGAGGTTCGTCAAGGTCATTCGTTGAAGCTCGCCCTTCTTTTGGTATTACCAAATTGCAAATTAAAAAGTCCAGAGTGGATGGATACATAAGGAGTCCTGAGAGTAGTGTCAAAAATCACCAGGACAGAAACAGACAAAAGAGTTTCTAAAGGAACAGAGATCTGAATTTACTAAAGACCTACTGAGGAAAGATAGGAAAACTGTCATATGTGCAGTATAGACCTGGTAGATGATGCTGCCTGCAGATTCTGGAGGAAGAAACACCAGTTCAGGTGCTGTGCTAATGTGACAGCTTAGCGAGGACAAAGTTTCCAGTAATGGGTGTGGAGAACCTCACAGCTAGCAGCTACACAAAGAAGCCGCTCCCAAAATGATATCCCTAATTAATTGTGATCTCTTTTTTCTAGAAAAATTCTAATGACAATAAATCTGAAAAGGTCGTGGTGAACCACTCCAACCCTAAACTGTATAACAAATATGGGACTGTGAGGCATTGAAATACGTACCGTGAATGTACCAATTAGTAAAAGGGCTACCATTTTGGAGTGGGTTGTACAAAATAGGGACATAGCACTAGAGGCTGCAGTGCTTTTCATCGACCTTGAGCCGGACGAGTCCAGGTTAAGGAGCAAAAAGGTTTACGTAGTCCTCTGGTACATTTTACCAAGGCAAAATCTACTAGAGGACTACAAAATCCTTTTTGCCACTTAACCTGGACTGAGTACTGAGGATTTGGGTTTCCAGTTGTTAATTTTTATCGAGAATGATTTTTGCAGTTCTAGAACCGGATGTAATACATTTTAAATGATTTTTTAAAGGACGCCAATTATAATTTACAAAAATCTTTGAATTAAACTGATGGCCCACAATTAGCCAATTCAGCCATTAAAGCTTTTTCAGTCTCTGCGGTTAAACACTATTTTTTAAGCCCAAAAATTTGTGAATGAGAGCTTTAGATGGAAATCTCATTAAATACTAAATGCTAAATTGTCTGTATAATAAAATTAAAAAAAAACAAAAGAACACCACAGCCTATAAGCCAAGAGCTGCCAAGAGAAAATACGAGAACTGAAGATGTCAAAGAAGATATGAAGCAGAAGACAATGAATCAGAAATAGGGAATAAAAAAAGTTAGGAAGTTTGAAAGCCATGAAGCTCTCAGGCTTGAAAAGTTGGCAACAATGAAAAATTCATTTTGCTAACCTCGTGTCCATATTATATAAAACAAAGTATTATTGAGGAAACCATCAAATATAACTAAAACATGAAACAAGGTATATTAGAATCGGAAACAATAAACGTTCCCGTAAAATTTTATATCCGCGTCCTTATACTAAGCAACCCTTAAGATAGATTGAAGAATGTAGCTACATTTTTACGGGGTGCTCTTTTACATATCATCACCCTTTATGTGGTGATTTCCTAAACCATAGACATTTTCAATTTCGCCATCGTAAACTTAACTATGCATATAGGCATATGTCGTAACCGGGTTCCATTTACCTCGCATATACGGCAACAATGAAACCGGTATATTTTTTCTAATTCTTATTCTAAACACGATTGACGCCTCTAGCCGAACTACTCCCGGATAAGAGTACGCGTTCGCGGTGCAAATAAATAGAGCACCCCGTTTGAAAATGCAATAACCGCGCGCAAGCACCTAAGATAGTACATACACCAGTATAAATATTAACTTCGTGAGCTCGGACCAAGGGAGACGTTATAACACTCTCGGTGACACTAGGTAAAACAAAAATTACGATGCTTTAACTATATGTAATACCAATGCAAGGGTTGGAAATAATAGCTTTGGATGGGGAAGAATATTAAACCTTTTATAACTCGGAGAAATTACATCATATAGGAAAAGTTCTTAATGGATGAGAATAAGAAACTATCCTTTGAAATAAGCTCTGCCAGTACAATTACTTCTCTTTTCAACGTTTTAATGTTGTTACACAAATAGGTTAAGACGTATTTTAATAAAAATCTTTTAAACAAGGAATAAATTTTTATTCATGTTTCTTTCTTTTCAAACAATGTTGTTTATAGTAAAATCTTTATGAATAATATTTCTTTGCTGATATAAATAGTTGTTTATTGCACGAACGACTAGGTTAAAACGCGACCGTAGTGAGTGCAATAAAGAGAAGAGACGTTTTAAATACGTGTCTTACGACGTCATGCCAATTTTCGTAAGAAATAATCAGTATTTATGAATATATAAGGTTTTGAGAACACATTCCAGTTCGCGAGAACTCCAATCTGTTCTCTGACTGATTCACGTGATCACAAACCGTTCGCGAACTGCATGTTCGAACAGTCCTATAGTTTCACGGATATAATATTATTCAAGTATCATATAGACTTTATACTTTATGTTGAGTATTATAATAATTATAATCTCAAAGTAAACCTCAAGTTGTATGGTGTTAACGTCAATACAGAGGACTTGAGTGATAGAAAAGGAAAGATAAATTTGACGTGTATAAATTCATATGTTATACTTCTGGCCAAAACCATAAAAAATGGAATTGAGGCTAAAGGAAGAGCACCTTTACGGTGATTTAGTCTTTTTGGCATATATGTTCACAATATGAATGTACTGAAGTGATGCGAATAAATTGATATGATTATGATTATGAGTATTACTCTATTACTAAGGAAACGGCATTATGAACAAACTCCTTTAGTAAAGTCACCATTGTTGTCCATGAAGGTATGAATTTAAATATGAAGTACGTAATAATTGATAGTGATTATAATGATGCAGATGAGTTTCAAAATATTTCTCCAGAGGCCTTAGGAGTCTAGCCCTCAGGATCATCCAGAAACCCATCTACCGAGTAATAGGCTTTGTTTAAAAGCAATTCTTTGAGTTTTATTTTAAAAACATTGCATGTCATGTGTTTAAACGTTCCAAGCAATTTATTAAATGTTTTAATGGCAATATATTTGGGATTACGTTCACTCATTACAAGTCTATGAAGAGGCAGCTCTAGAATATGATTATTTTTTGTATTAATATAATAAATTGGTGAAGATTGGCCCTAACATGCACACAAAGTTATATTTAGATCTTTAAATAACTGCTTACAGCTTGTCCTAGGTTAACTCCCAGTATAATCCTAAGGGCTCTGTTTTGTAGTTTAAAAATAATATTTATGTTTGACGAGATACTCCACGCTTTAAGTCCATATGACAGTAAGGAATGGAAATTTGCAAAGCAGTATATGAGTAAGAGATTCAAATGTATCTCATGTTTCAGTCTACTCAGAAGGAAACAAGCCAAATTCAGTCTCTTGCGCAACATGTCAATGTGAGGTTTCCAGCTACACCTCGCATCAATTACCACCCCCAAAAACTTTGTGTAATTTCCTCCTCTTTAACACTTTTACCATTGACTGTAGCATAGTACCAAAAATCTTTAGTGCACTTCCTAGTTTGAAATTCCATAATTGTTGTTTTCCCCTTATTTAAGTGTAATTTATTAGAAATATGAATTGACTGTTTTTAACACATTATTAGCTTATGCATTGACGCCGGCCTGCTTATCACCAGTAATTAATAATGAGGTGTCATCTGCAAACATAACTGCATTAGAAAGCGGAATATCATTTATATATAATATATATAACAACGGACCCAATGCACTCCCTTGGGCAACTCCCCTACTTCATTTAGTTCCACATAATGTACCCTGTTTTGCAGATAACTGGAAAACTAGTCGTAAGCAGTTCCCCTGATACCATAACATTCTAGTTTATATAATAATATTCCATAATCTTATATATATTTGATAGTCACATTTCAGATGACAATTTCTTTTATGACCCAGCCTTTCTTCACTGCGTCTGGCTGACTGCTTAATGGATTTTGAGGGTGTTACAGTGTACTGCTAAAAGATATTCTTCTAGAAATTGTTAGAAAGAATGAGCGTGGGCTTTAGTAAAAAAAATCGAAAAACACTGGCCTGGTTTTTACTGGACTTACAGTGTCGTCGAATTTGTGAGCACAAGTAACGAATTGATTATGTCGAAGTTGAATAAAACAAAAATTGACACTTACTAATCCGGTGCGTAAAATAAGTATGACCTGCAATAAATGTAAACTTGGCATATTTTTACTGCAATAAAAAAGTGATCGAAGTATTTGAAAAGATATGGAAGAATTTGTATCTTTCTTAGTTACTAAATACTATTTCACCTTGTATCAATTTAACACACTTATTTTTCCATCGCCTTCAGCATTCACATCATTGGCGTCGCCAATAAATTCGAATATCCATAATAAAAAAATCTATTCAAAGCCGAAGGATCCAATTAAAACGAAATTACGAGAACTCTTCATCTCTAGGGGATTTGAATCGGAAAGAAAATAAAATTTTATAGACACGATAACGCATTTAACGCGCGCCACTGAGCATCCCGTATCCCATTTCATTACCGAACCCCAACGATTGGTGTTTGTGCTGGTCACGGACGCGTTCGCCTGCGAGTAAACTGCGCACTCGGCGCATGGGGATGAGCGCGCGTTTAGTTAAATCGAATGACGTCTGTGGCCGGGATTTCGTCCAGATATGATTTACAAGGGATACGGTTGTGATAACGCACCTACATACAACGGCGTCGCATGCGTTGCCTGTCGCCATAGTTGAATAGACGCGGATACATTACTGTTTTGTCGGGCCGGATTACGCGCTTGAGGAACGTTGGTGACGCAAGTCTTCTGACAAGCGACAAATCAAAATCAACGGACGGTGAATTGGATTGACGCATGATGAGGGAATATTCCTGACAGTTGGTACATCCGGATTTGAATAAAAAAACATTGCTTCTCCTCCGAATTAAATATGTGGCGATTATATCAAACAAAAACGAAAAAGCGAAACATATAATTATTTACTATGCCCCAATGAATTTAAAATTAAAGTTTAGCATTTCACAAACGTTGAGAAATATGTAGGTATTAAAACAATAATAGCAAACATTGTAATAAACTTTTTTAATGGTAATAATAATAATATCTGTTATTACAAAATATGAAAACGTTAAAAGAACAGCAGCGAGAGACGCGCAGATATAAGAAGAATTATAATCTATAGAATGGTAACTGGACACTGTCGCCTGAAAAAGCATCTATACAACACAGGTCGAGTAAGCCAACCGTGGTACAGAAGATGCGAACTACAGGAGGAGACGAGTTTACATGTAATCTGCATATGTGAGGAATTGAAAGTACTCAGGCGGAAACATTTCGGGAAGGATCTATTGGAGCCCTCGAGGGTTCTCAAGTTTCCACTGGGCAAGATACTGGATACGAGCTGCTCGAGTGAAAGTAAGAGATTTAATAGGGACGGTACAATGAGTACCTAGCTCAAGTGCCTGGACCATAGGTGGCCACCCTAACTTAAAAAAAAATGTATATATTTGCAAATTATGTATGAAACAAAATGTCTTGTAAATGACCGCCATGGCTTTGCTGGCGCATGCGTACTCTTCTGGCAAAATTTGCACTCACATTTTTGTATACATGTGGAGGTACTCCATTGATAAAGCGTCTAATTTTGGCTTTCAATGCTTCGATGGTCGTGGGCTTGTTGCCATAAACCTGTGACTTCAAATAACCCCACAGCCAGAAGTCCAATGGTGTGAAATAACAAGAACGTGGCTAATTCTGGTCACCAAACCGGGAAATGACATGACTGGGAACAAACTTGCGCAAGACAGTCAATGTTTCACATGTGGTACCGTTGAAACCACATTTCGTCAAGAGCAATATCTTCCAATTGCGGTACAAAAAACTGCGTTATCATAGCACGATAACGTTCGCCATTCACTATTAATGCATTACCTTCCTCATATTCAAAGAAATACGGTCCAATTATTCCTCCAGACCACAATGCATACCAAACAGTGACACGTATTGGATGCATTGCTTTCTGATGAAGCATTCATGAATTTTCTAAGCCCCAAATGCGACAGTTTTGTCGATTAACAAAGCCATCGAATATGAAAATATGCATGTCAGATACGCTTCTAAGAATATAAAATATGCATTAGGCAAAATCACTTTCTTTTTATTTAAAACTGATATCAGGAAAAAATAATGCAGGAGATAAGCTGAGATACTTTTTAATGTTGATAAAATAAATACAATTTTGATTTAATTACAGGAGTAGTAAATAAAAGTCGTGAGTTAGTGGCCCAAATTTATCTTTAATTTCAGTTACTCATTCTTTTTTTCCTCTTGCCTGACGTTTCGACCAATTTAGGTCTTCTCAAAGGTTAAAACTTTTTTAAAGGGTAAATGCATTTTAGGTTGTTAACAACTATATTTTAAAATGTTTGTGTCAGTTGCTTTGTTTGTTTTAATATGTTTTTAAAAAAAGTATAACGTATTGCTGTGTACTGACTGAATTTGAAAAATGCAAAATGAATATAAAAAAATGAAAAATTAAATTAGCTAGCTCAACGGATAAAAAATTTAAAGGGCGCAAAAGAACAATTAAACTCAGAGTTACCCTCGCAAATCAAAACTTAAATTTAACCGCAAAAAGTAAAAAGTGTTTGAAAGAAAACTGACTTTCTTAATTACCCCAAAAATTGAAAAGGTTAAATCAAAAATAAAAGAACAGAATTATGAATGACATTAAATAGCAATCAAAAATTTTATTAAAGAGAAAAAAAACAAGTTAATTACAATCTGCAGAAAAAAAAATCCGTGAACATTTTCTGGTCGAAATCAAAAACTGCTCGAGATTCTAAATTACAGTAGGACAATGCTAAATCCTATATCAAGCAAAAGATGATTTCAAATTAAAACAAACTAAATTAAACGTGGCAATTTCAAATTAAATACAAAATTGAAAAAATAAAATAACAAGCACAATGCTTCTATTCACCCAACCCGAGATGATTAATAAAATACAAATCAACAGCAAACTAAGAAACGAAAAAATTAACTCTTAATAAATAACTTTAAACTAAAACTCTTCCCGACAAAAAATATAAATGATCTTATATCTAAATTGTGTACATAACAATATAATAACAATTATTATTAAGCGAGTTCCTTGATGGACGAAATAAATTCAAATTAAACGAAACAGATCTCTAAACCAAAAGTATTAACAAAATGGCAGCAATGAATTCAAAAACACATGTACTTACGCTTGCGCCTATCGAGAAACTCCTTACAAGGTTAAACAGTCGTATACATATAAAATCCTACTCACGCGCTACGCGCAACACAGCCGCATCATTCATCGAAGAAAACTTAACAGAAAATAGACTAGCGAAAACTATACATTTTACAGAGCGAAATTAATTTAAAACAACTGAACATTTAAATAAATAAATAAACAATCAAATCATCAACAAAATCTTACATAAAAATAAACATTTGAATTTGTGAAAACTCGCCCGAAACATTGACAAAGATCTCAGTAAATATGACATCTGAATTTGCGAAAGCCTCGGTTTTCGCAAATTCAGATGTCATGCCAGTCCACAGCAGTATAAATAATTATATATATCGAAAATTAAACATTTTGTTTATTTGACAAATTGTGGACTATTTAAGTTAAATATGGAGTAAAAGTTTTAACCTTTGAAGAAGACCTAAATTGGTCGAAACGTCAGGCAAGAGAAAAAAAGAATAAGTAACTGAAATTAAAGATAAGTTGGGGCCACTAACTCACGACTTTTATTTACTACTCCTGTAAAAAAATTTATGGCCAAGAAAATCATATCAAGGTTTTGATTTAATTTTTATCAAAATGACAAACAAGATATTTTTCTAAATTTTCTGGAGTAAAATTTTGTTTCCTGTCAGATAGAATGTTTTTGTAATGTGAAGAGGATCGTTCGACATCACAGGTTGTTATTGGTACGTATTCGTATTGTGGTAACTTTCCTACTGCTAAGGTACAGTCATTCGAACTAGATCCATTCAATACTTAGGATATTTCGTACAAAACGAAAAATCCCGAATTCTTGGCTAAAATAGCTTCAAGTTTGATATAGGCTTTTTAGCAACCACACCTAAAAGATTCTCGAATGAGCGTCAAGGTTTCTTACGAGGGTTTCACCTAATGTTCCAGTGCTTTAATTGTTTGGACCAGTATTTTGAAATGAGTGGTAATGTACGCTAATTCGCTTTCTATGTTGGTGTTCGCAACATATATGCATTTATTTTAAGATATATGCATTTATTAGTAAATATGCAATAATATGCGCAATAAGAATGATGTTATTTTATTTAAAATTTTCTGAAACGCTAAGAAAACTTTAAATTAATTCGAAGCCGTTCAGCAAAAATATATGCAAATGCCTATAAATCCGGCTCTTACTCATCACTGAAAATGATTTTCATTTTTGGTTATTATTTTTCGTAGGTAGACATCGTAAAATTGTCTGTCTTTTAGACAACTTTAATGGAATATTGGCTGGATGAAAATAAAAAATACTTTTTAAATCATGTAAAACTGTTCGACCAATTAGTCTTTTTCATTCAATTACTTGTTAAATATTTTAAAGTAGGCAAGAACATTGTGTTGCTATGTCAAAATACAAATAAACATATTAAAAACTTAGTATAAATAAATTTGTAAATGGGACAACAAGCCTAACATTTTGGACGTTTTCAAGCATTTTGAAAAAATGAAAATCCAACCTACATGACACATGTCTGTATTCAATTCAATACAATTTCCTGTAATGTAAGTGGTTGCTACATTTTATAAGGGCACAGAAGTATTTCATATCCCTTTGAAAAACATCATTTTAAAAAAATAAATAAACATGGAATACCTTTTCTGGCTGAAAATTCATGTTTTCGAACCAGACGCATACATACATATATGTATATAGATCCACTACAGAATTCACGAGAACGTGTAGCTCATCTTCATCCCGATATGACCATATCCCACTCTTTACCCTTCGCGGCCAGTGTCAAGTAAACTAGATATCACTCCCACGGGATTCGAGAGGTGATTTTTTATTCGGACGCTTATTGGTTTCGACGTTTTGATCGACCCCAGTTCGGCATCCCAGTCATTTCCAATTACGCATTACCGAGAGAGATATGTTATGATTGAATTTGACCTTATATCCAGTATTATTTCTATCGGTAGACGTAGAATGGTATATACATATAAGTACATCCATACATATATACATATGTACAACGCACGTAGTTGGATGGATCTTTTTCTGATCCCAGGCGACTCCACCATACATACGTAAATAAAGATTATGATGTGTTCGTCTATCGTTGCGCGTCGGCCCCTTGAGGATGAAATAAAAATGACGATGACGATAACATTGTTTGTTTTCCTGATAGGGTCACAAAAGAGCGCGGCTGCAATAACAATAAAAATGGGGTATTCGGTAAACTGTATGACCTATTCTCTCGTCATCGAATCCACTGCATGGAATGAGCCGGAAATGAATACGACGTCCCCTCTGAGTGCTATTTGCATTTCATCCATGTTCATCGATGCAAACAAGATAATGAACAGCTTATATGCACCCGGCATCCTTACTATTTATGTCATACGCGCAGATTAGATACCGATTATCCACGGATTTACAAAAAAGTGATGGCAATATTCCTCCTTATGTCGTATCACAAACGTTGTAAATAACGCGTACATTATCAACAAAATTTAACGTATTGCTGTGGTCTGGCACCCCGGGTTTCCGAAATTTAAATGTGTATTTTTATTTATTCCAAATCAGTCTTGTCAAAACAATGATAGAGTTTCCACAATTCTTATGTTTGTTTGTTTTGCTAAGAATTTTGATTTAATTGTTAGTATCATTTTATTTGTTCAGTTGTGTATAGTTAATTTTATTTATTTGTACATTTTGCGTACTCCTGTATATAGTTTATATGCTAGTTTTTTCTTTGCGATGCGTTGCGCCGTCATCGCTCACAGATGTAAATTTCATATATATGCGAGTGTTACCTTCGAGGCCCTAGGAGTTACCAGATAGACGAGCGCGTGTATAGTCTTGTTTTGTCCTTTGGTTACCGTTGCTGGTAATCTCTTTTCATTTTTAAGATGTAGTTCGTTGGTTTGGATTTTAAAATCGTCCATCTAGTAATTCGTTTGTTAATTAGTGTTAGATAGTTGTGCACAATTTACATGTAAGGCTTTTTAATAATATTCGTTTTAGAAGTAATCGCGTTTAGAGTTTAAATTTTCCGTTTTTTTAGTAGTTTTCAAATTAATTTTATTTTTAATCACCTCGGGGTAGGTGAAGAGAAGCTGTGAGCTTGATTTAAATTTCATTTTGATTTTGCTGTTTCTCCACGTTGATTGAATTAAATTTAGTTTGCTTTGAATTTTTTGAAACAAGGTGGATTTTTTGTGGTATATGAAATTCTTCTAGAACGAATTCACCATTTTGTTTGCTAAAGGATTTTGCAATGTCCTTTTTAAATGTAAATTCACGAAGGGGTTATTTTAATCCAATACCTTCTGTATTAAGGTTTTTTCCCCTATTGTTGTTAATTAAATGTTTTTTTTTCTTTTTTCTTTTTAATACAATAAATCTAAATGATTTTAATATCATTTAATAGTTTTTTATTTCTGAATCAGCATTTCAAATTTTTGGGGATTTTAAAGAAGTCAATTTTGCAAACGCCACTTTTAATTTTAAAAAAATTACTCTGAGATTTAAGAATCTCTGGCGCCCTTTTAAATTCATTTTTGCTGAGCTAGCTAAATTAATTTTGTCATTTTTAATTTCTCTTTACTTATATGCTTGGACCATCAGTTCACAGCAGTATTTACGTTTTTTCATGCTGAAGTCACCAGTTATATGGGAAATCTGACTAATCTGAGGTTAAAGTTTACTTATTGTAAATGAAAACGAGTTGTATTTTTAAAAATTGATAATGATTTCAAGGATTTGCTCGCTCAAAACAATTTTTAAATGTTAATAATAACATTAACTATTGCAATGGAACGCCTTTAATTTAAATATGATTTATTATTTGCTTGCTTAATAAAAGATATTCGATTTCATCCTATTTATGTAAACATATAACACATGTAGAATTGTAACGTATTTTTAGTTCTATTTTATCTCTGTGTGTGTGTGTGTGTGTGTGTGTGTGTGTGCGGTGACATAAGCGGCGTCAAAAAGGAATAGATAAATAAAGAAGTTTGCCACGGTCACGAGGACAATGCAACGTCTCTGATTGGCGGACAGCCGAGGGAAGCGCATGGGAAAGCGTAGGTACGCAAGCGAACAAAGAAAGTCGTTACCAGCGTCCGAAGCGAGTGGACGTGGTATTCGTTTGGAGCGTGGCCGTTGAAGCAGTCGCCATTGAGCACCGGCCACAACACATATACCCAAAAGTTTAAGGTTCCTATCCCTTGCTAGCACTTTTCCGCTATTGCAATCCAAGTCTCTCTCCTGCAAGCACCAACCCATTATGTTGTTCTACTTTTTACATGGTCTCCCTCCTATTAATAACCTCTTATTAATATCATTGACAGCGTTTCATTACAATTTCTTTCAAATATTTGATCTTCAGTTTTGACCAAAGTTTTGACATTTTTGTATTTCTTTTTATTTGCTTCTTGGGTAATTGAAATTTGACGCTGTAGATGGCGCTCGTTTACAATATATTATATTATTTATAATTTAATTTCTTTTTGCCGTGGAATGATGAATATTTCTTTTAATATTTTATTATTTATGTTCGCTTTTGAAGTGAATTTGTGTAATGTATTTTCTTGGAATGAAATTGTCAACGACAGAATACTACTACCACACTACCGACAACGCTTGTGCCGCTATTATTCTTTATAATAGGCAAAAGCACGTATAAACCTATCTTTGTAATACATGTTCCGCCTTGATACTTTGTTCCCCTAATAACGTTTTAATTTTTACATTTGGATAACATACAACGGTTATGCAACATCTGCAAATTCATTACAATTGTTATGATGACGCCTGCATGTCATACGTTATTTTGCTTTTACCGTTTTACGTTATTTTACCGTAAATTATGCAACATAGTATAATCATATTTCTATACACCATTATTAATGTAAAACAGTCCAAAAATATAATATATATCATATTATGATAGGCATAACGTCTATATAACATCAATATTATATAGGCAACCAAGTTTGCTAGTTAGTTTGTTGTTAATTCTTGCTTAATATTGGTTTTTCTAGTGGACATAGTGATGGATTTAGATGGTGTGCAATCAACAAACTTAGTTTAAATATTAGTAACTGCTTTAAAGTAAGTTTTACAAAAAGCACTAGTCAAAATATACATACTTACATAATCGACGGTATTCCTTTGGTGGCAAAAACTACAATATGTGACTATGATGTAATTTTTTATTCTTCTTTGTCTTTTGTGCCACACTTTGAAGATGTATGCAAGCCGGCATCAAAAGCTTTAAGCTTTGTAATGAGAAATTCCAAGGAATTTATTGATACCGATCTCTTATATAAAATGCGTTAAGTAAAAATAAAACGTAAAGTTCCTATAATTAAACATATTTCAAAATTTGGAATTACTATATAAAAACGTGATTGTTATTCTAGCAAACGAACTCATGACAGTGACCTGAGATTCATTCCTTACATGTGTTGAATTTCACTTCTAATTATTTGATTTCTTGATAAAATAAAAATTCAACGTTTATTCACACATAAATATTTTCTTCATCTCATAAAGTAGATCAATGGTGTTTATACACTAATCATAAAACCGTAAAGCATCCAATTTTACGTGAAACAAGTGCATTTAACATTAAATGTTATGGCAGATAACAGACGACAACAGACTCCCATAACATCTCCGGTAATACTTAAATAATGATAAAAATAAAATTACCTATTCATAATTTTCTTATCGGGTGGGGGCATTTCACTGACGAAATGCTCAGCACGCATTTACTAATTTTGGAACACCTTATATAGTCAACATTTTTTGGCTATGCAACATTGATGAAATTCTATAAAAAATTTGTAGAGGCGATTTTTTTCTAATATGAAAAATACATACTAAAGGATTTTGGTATTTCTTCTTGGTAAAATCACTTTTTTTTCTTATATCCCCTCACTGAATAAGGGTAAATGTCCAGATAATTAAGGAAAATGTCAAAATGTCAGAAGTTTTCTCATAATACAAGTATTTTACCTCAATATTAATGGGAAAATTTTTGTTTCTTGGACGGAAACTTCTAACTTTGTAACAATATTAAGGAAAATATTAATATCTCTCAGTATAAACTTAAAATATCTTTTAATTTTAAACATTATAATTATAAATACAGTAATTTTTAAGTGGTAAGGAAATGAGTAAACAAACTGACAT
This sequence comes from Protaetia brevitarsis, assembly GCA_004143645.1. Taxonomy (NCBI): domain Eukaryota; kingdom Metazoa; phylum Arthropoda; class Insecta; order Coleoptera; family Scarabaeidae; genus Protaetia; species Protaetia brevitarsis. The sequence goes on from RXPK01000304.1 coordinate 2,506,415, forward strand.
AGTATTCGATCACACCTGGTCCTGTTTTCTTGTTATTTTGGAATTATTAACTGATTACTAGTAGGTGGTATTAATTCATACTAGAAAATCTGTTTATCCGAAACAACTTACATGCACATTGGAATTACTTCAAGGTTGTCTGTTAAAAACTCATCCAGACATTGAAGCAAAAAACTTTTCGTTAAAGTTAAATAATTGTATGGTTTTATGGGCACAACATTGTCTCAAACTCCTACAGGAGTTTTATCAAAAATGTGTTAATGAGTAGAGCTGTAATTAAAAAACCAATCTTCGATGAGCACCTGTACCTGCGCATAAATTACATGCTACCAACGTGCAGTGATATGGAAATATTTTCCTCACGATATCACGTAAATGACAGTATAACTAGTATGGTTAAATTTACGTGAAGGCATAAACATAAAGATATTCAACATTTTCCAATTTTCCAAAAACACATTCAAATAAAAACAGTTAAATCTGAAACTAAATCAAATACTTAATAACATCCTTTTAGTTATGCATGTAATCTTATAATTGGAATTATTATGTGTTCTAGATGAATAAATAAACAGCAAAAATATTCAATGTATATATAAATGGAATTGAAGAAAATTTGTAAGAAAAAGAAATGATGATACCTAACCATTTCATTTTAGGATTCAAAGCCATGCAAAATTTAACACTTTCCTGCATATAAAACTCGGCAAAGTATATTCCATTCCGTCCGTGAGTTATGGAAATATATCATTATTACTCTCGTCGTAACTCCCGTTCAAAAGCGGAAAGTTCTCCAGGTATATTTAGATAATAACTCACTTCAAACATCCCCATTAAAAAGTAATGGCGTCTTTAACAGCAAATCGATGGTAAGTTCACAACTCAACAGCGTTCCATCTTTCCAGTTATTGGATACAGGGAAAAGTCTCCGACCAGGACAAATAATAAGACTATATCGTTAGCGGTAAGAATATGGGGTGGCGCAGACCGCTTGCATCGTTCCGTCATTATTGTCATCGTAAAGCTAAAACCCAACCGTGGGGTGCTTAATATGCGCTCGTTCCTATTAAATGCGGTCGTAGAAGGAGTTATCGTCGCCGAAGTTCCGTTAATGGACGCCAGAATGATTATCTTTCGAGTTGTTCCGTTTCGCCGTCAACGGAACCTGACACAGGACCAAACCGCAAAAGAGGCGACCCTCGCTTTACGTAGGTGGATCCCACAGAAGCGATGTTATTTCGGTGTGAGGCACCGTTATCTGGCGTTAATTGGGTAAATTGTGTTGATACTGGCACTTGCGTGCTTTAACATAAATTGAAGATTTGTTTAAGTTGGGATTAATTTTGTATGCAAGACTGTTCAAAGATCTTGGCACATTATTGCTAGCTTTGCCGATTATTAGTACTAACTTTAGCAAGATTCCATACTATTCAGTAAGATGTAACAACTCTGAACAAGCTTTAATGTTTATAATATACAGTGACCGGCAAAAATATTGCAACATATAGGTTTTTTTTATATTACTAACATTTACTAAAACTTATTTGGGCGATACGTTGCGCATGTGTAGGAACCCCAAAATCTATTTTGACACACGTGACAACTAGTATGGCGGTAAATTTAAAGGATATGCCATGGATCTGCCAAAGTTGATGACATGATATCCAAAAAAGTTATTTAAAAAAGTTGCTTAGAATTCAATTTTGAGACCTATACAAAATTTTGTAAACATCTTACTTTTCAGTTTTTGCGTTGTTAATTATGAAGAAAATGGCAAAACTGTTTAAATATCAACCAAATTTAGAAATATTACTGCAGTTGAGCTGCCAAAAACGAAAAAAATATATAAATATAATTTTTATTTTTTTAATGTTACCGTGGCGCCCATTAATTTGGAAATGTAAGAATTCGAAATTCCATCCTGTATAATACAAAGTATTTAAATTGATTTTATAAATACGTTGATGGTAAGTACTGTGGCATTTGCTAAAGCAGCGTCTACTTCACAGGAAATAATAGTCTAATTTTGTTTAAAGTCTTGCGTAGTTGAGATAATACGTCTGCTTCTTTGTTTATTGTATGTTTCAAATGCTGACCAACGAATCCCACGTTACTCTCTAGAAGGGCGTTTGAAGTTCAGAAAAATAACGCCAACGATCATTCTTGCGCCCTCCTGTAAAGAGAACCGGAACGAGTTTATCAGTGTAGAATGACGTCACAACTAAAGTTTAGCAGTCCCCGATTTAGCCACAGAAAAGGACGCGTTTCCCTTCATTCCGGGCGTTTCCATATCTTAAAATTAAAATTAAACTTCTCATCTTAAATTTTGCAATTATAATAAGCTTAAAAATTTGAGAACAGGAAGCAAAAGCTTTCCTCGAGAGGTATTTTGTTTCTGTGCAAAAACCGTTCGAAAAATCCCCTTTTCTTTCTTTAAATTTTCGTGAGTGTTGTGTAAGTTTTGTGCCTTATAATTTGGATTACGGGAAGAATTAATTACCCACATCGTTGTTATTGGTATGTGACATATCAGTTTTGACAATAAATGTTCCAATTTAACATCACTATCCATTAGTAAACTTGAAAATGCCGAGAAATCTAACAGAAGGACAAAAATTTTGGACCATCAGCAAACTGGAAGAATCTTGGAGTCTGAGCCGCGTTGTGACAAACCCAAACGTAAGCCAAAATTTTGTTTCCAGTGGACACTTTACTACAGAGTTGCACGCGCTATTGCTCCAGGATATTCTAAAGTAGCAAATGACGAAGAGGATGCTGTTGTGGTTGACCACATCATCCAAAATCCTATTTTCTAACGCTGTGGAGGAGTACTAAGTTGCAAATTTTCCTGGTTCAAAAAGAACTGCCCGAAGAAAAATAAGAGCAGCCAGCTTGTCTAGCAGGAGTGCTGCAAGAAGGTCTTTTTTAACAGATGCACTGAAAGAAAACAGGGTTATATTTGCACTTCAACATTTGAATGAAGGTCCAGACTTTCAAGTTGTTTATGTTTAATAGTTAAATTAAAAGTAAATAGTCAGCCATCTATACAAGGAAAAAAAACACCGCTCATTGTATATAAATTGTATTGAATTTATCATAAAAAGAAAACGTAGAATATGCCTTTCTAGACCGATTTATTACATAAATAAAAAACACACATATTTATTAGATTAAAATAAATCGATTTCAGTTACTTTAATACAATGTTGTTTACTTTAGGCGATATGCAGTCCTGAAGTTCACATTCTAACATGTTTTTTCTTTTTATCATTTTGAATTTTATTTGATTTTGCTAAAATCTGGTATTTTCGGCGTGCTAGGCCTCTGATAAGTTCTAACAACTCTTCATCAAAATCGCTTACAATTTTTTCCCAGTAAGGTATATTTTGTGTCGTTCTTTTTCAATATGTTACATGAACAGTTCTCTCGGTATTTCTGATTGCATCCATCTATTTGCTCCTTCGGTCTACCGCTTTTTCCTCTTCATCTCTTTAATGCTCTCCTGCTCTCCTCCTTGCCTTGGTTGAATGCAGGTTTTCTGCTGCATAAACGTGTTCGTTATGGAAATTGTTGTTGCCAAAGATTAAATTCTCCCTATTTGCCTCTTAAAAAACCTACAAAAACTTAAATGCATTTGAGAGTCTTGGAAAAAACTGCCATCTTATGATACGGATAAAGCAACCAAGTACTCTATGAACGATTTTTTTAAATACTCTTAGTTTCCTAGCTATCTACGTGGTGCTTAGTTCTGGATCTTCCTCAACTTTATGAACCCTTATAAAATGCTGTTTTCTATAAGCAGCAGAACCAGCAAATGCACTCAAGAAGTCTTTCAAAGACAGCAACGTTCGGTGGCTTAGTATACAACGACTTAGAAACTTTTGGAGTACACTTTGATCATTTCCTTGACAATAATTAACTAAAAATAGCATATCTGTATATTATTCGTTGTAAAGACCTTTTAGAGGCACCTTGTTTTAATTATTTTGCATTAAAAATTATGGCCCATCATAAATTAATGTTAATTTTTCCCTTCCTAATACCGAAATCACAAATAAATAGATAAATGGATACACACAAAATTATTAATTAAATATACATATAGTATGATTATCTAAAGCGTTTACATTATGAACATTAAAGTTATTTATATCTGCTGTATTTTTATAAGATAAGTTTTTGTTAAGGATCAAGTTTGTGCATTATAAGAAGAAGCATTAAGGTGTTGTTGGAATATCCCGACGAAATCTCCACAAAACACGGCTTCTCTAAAATGGCTAAAAGATTTTAGTTGTTATTTTAAGGTCTTGAATTAATCGATTATTCGTAAACAAAATACATTTAAAGTGAGTAACCTTATAAATTGAAGCTGTCATATCATAAAATTCATTTATTTCACAAATACAGCAACAAAAACTGGAGCCAGACATTGAAAAAATTTAGAAAAACGCAGAAAATCGTGACAGTATATATTTTTTTCGTTAAATGAGGTTATAAATCTCCAGTCCTTAAGATGCTTTTTTTTTTGTACCTACTCTAAAACATGAATAACAATTTTCCAGATTAGTTGGAGTTACTGAGGCATAATGTATAAGATGTAATATAAATGGAAGTACCATAAGCTGCATATTGCAGAATCTAATAATACATAATATGTAATATTCGCGTTTAACAAGCTAAACTTTTAACGTGCACTTCCGACTAGCCATAATTTAATGAAACATTGGATTCTTAACAACACTTATTATCGTTTTACTAATCAATAGCGCATTATCTGTATTTCATCATCGTTTATTTTTTAACGCAATGTATTCGACAAACCCTAATTTATATAAGCAGCTTAGCAAATGATCAGGCGCAACTCCAGAGGAGGAAGTTCGCCAAAGAAATCCCCAATTACCGTTAAAATAAATGGCCTAATATCGACCGGGCAACGCCCATGAGAAAATGTTCATCAGTCATCCCCTTTACAAGACAGATAATAGTACATTGTCAATTCAGTTTGATTGCTCGTCTGTTGAGGATTTGCCGTCCCCCTAGTTGGCTGCCTTCGCCCCGAGGGGATTACTTCGTAGGAACGTATTGGTGATTTGATACACACACACGAACAACAGATTTCCCACTTGTCCTTACTAAAAAGAAATAAATATTTTTTTAGTGTGAAAAGGTAAGGTATAAGTACACCATCGAAAAAAGTGGGGGATCTAAACCTGAAAATAAACGGGAATATTTATTCACAGCTATAAACTGAGAGAACAAGATGCGTTAAAAGTAGTGTTGTAAATTGCCATAATATTCGGAATAATATTCCGATTTCATATTCCGTGCAACATACTCGGTTATACTCGGAAGATTTCAATAACCGGAATAACCGAATTTCAGTTAATAATATTTTATTCTTACAGCAAGCATTTTTCAAGCGAAAATGTTTAAGTGTCATGGTATTGTTCATATGTATCTCCTCATATTCATAATATAAAGTGTAAAATATCGCTAAAACTTAATATTTAAAAGTCTCAAATAATAACAGTTTTCTTCACATTACTGTCATTGCTCGCAACCAATCCTCCTTTAATGTTCACAGCTACTATTGAATGTTTGACAGATAAATACAACAGATTAATATTTATGACCCTTAGGTGTCATTACTGGTGTGAAATAGAAGAAGCGCCATCTTCACGGCGATCCCTGAAATACTTATATTTAACGTATTTGCTACTATATGGAAAGAAACGTTATGCACGTTTTCATTGGCTTTATTCAGGGGGTAGAATCTTAATAGCAAAAAAAAAATCAACTTCCCATTGGTTGTTGCAATCACCTGGTAAATTATTTAATTGTATTGAAGTGATCTAGTCGATAATTTAGAAAACTATATTATCGACGTGGCGTTGATTTGTAAACAACTCCTAATACCTCATTCAGCTGTGCATAAACTGCCTTGAACCAAACCAACAACAAGTTCTAAAGTTGTTGAGGTGTTTCAATATGTTTTTATCACAAACGACCGTAACGGCATGGCTAGGCCAACATGTGGGTAATATGAAGAATAACCCGGATGCTCTGAAGATTGTAATGTTGGGCTGTATGGGTGTAGAATGCCCCCCAAAATCACGTTAGAGTGTTTATTTTTCGTCGGAGACCACGTCCTCCATACTTTTTTCTTAAAAAATGATGTGATTTTCAGGTTATGTCACCACAGAAAACACGTCGAAATCATTGAAAATGAACGCATTTATCAACCAATAATCATTATAACGAGTACTAAATTGTTTCAATTAACTTGTTTTCTTGAAATAACACCATTTCATGCATTATTTTTGCCAAAAAAAAAGTATACGTTTGTATTCGCCGTGAACTGCCGCTTTGAAGAGCAGTAGTTTTTTTTATGTTGGTACATTGGTGATAAAAATAATACATGAAAAGGTGTTATTTCAAGAAAATAAGTTAGTTGAAACAATTTAATATTAGGTTACAACAGTTATTGGTTGATAAATGTGTTTTTTTTTTTCAAGATTTCGACGTGTTTTCTATGGTGACATAACCTGAAAACTGCATCTCTTTTAAGAAAAAGGTGTGGAAGACGTAGTTTTCGACGAAAAATAAGCACTCTAACGTCATTCTGGAGTCATTCTACACCAATACAGCCCAAAATTACGATGTTCAGAGCACGCGGGCTATTCTTCATATTTTCCAAACATGTAAATATTTTTAGCCCCAAACATTTTCAAATCTTCGGAAATTGACTTCCTCAGATTTACTTAACGCATGTTTATGCACATGTGGACAAAGCTTAATGGAGTGCTTAATCACTGTAGGTGTGTCCATGGGGTCCATGTTGTTTTATGTTGAAAATAATTATTGTTGTTATTATAGTTATGGTTTGTGGTTATAGTTCGTTTTGGTTTAATTTTATGCGTTATTTTATTTTCATTACGATTACTATAGAACATCAGTGACATTTGTTTTTATGATATTAAAGTGATTAATGATTTATTGTGAATAAAGGTCAGTGATGTAAAATTGCAAATTCTTGACAATTTAAAAAAATAACATTTGCATACAGATGTCAGACCCAAGTAATTACGCTAGATTGAACAGTCCTAATACTGTGAAATACACGTCGTTGTACATAACTTTGCTTAGATACTATAGCTTTTATAAATAAAGTATCTTTATATATTATTTCAGTGTTGTATTTATATCCATAAATATGTAAACGATTATGAATAATAGAGAAACGAGGATTAATCCACCTCAATATACGGATTTTTATATTAGCCATATTCCTAAGGATTGCTAGGCTTCATGATGATTTATATCCACATTTTATCATATGTGTATATATCAAATGTTTCATGGCTATAATAGTATAATTATTGCAAACTGTACTATTATAGTTTTGAAATATTTGGTATATACCCAAATAAAAATCTCGAATATTAAAAGTATAGAGAACGACCCATTTGAATGTACTGCCAGATTAGTAGCAGTTCGGTGTGCTGAAGTTGGCGGCGTGCAACTTTGTCGACAACAGAGAGCATTAAGTTTCCACTCCCAAGTTTTGTTAAATTAATGAAACAATATGGTTGCCTTCATTAAACGTTTTTCTTGTAAGAATAACTAGAATTCTAGTTAACTCAACTAACATTATAGACCATATAATGTAGTTACATTAATAAAATGAGTTTTGTTAAAGTAATTAAAAATGTGTTTCAAAATGTGCTACCATGAAGCGTTACTGTAATAATTATGATTTAGTTAAAATAAGAAAATATTTTTAATTCATTCAAACAAAATATTTTGTTGGTGATCCTGGTAACAAATAAACAAAATATAGTTTAACATTTTTTCAATTATTTTAACCTTATATTTTGTTCAATTAGATTAAAAAATGTTAATGCATTAATGTTTTTCCAACAAAGTGATGTTGATTGACGGAATTCATTTTGTTCTCTCAGTGATGTATCTTGTCGAGAAATTAGGAAGAGCAAGCAAAGTAGATCGGTTTACACAACAAAATTTGACACGAAGTATTTCCATAGGACTAAAGTTGTGATAAATATGAATTTTATAACCTATACCTATGATTGTTTAACATATACTTTTGACGGATGTGCATTAGAGTTTTTCGATTGTATACAACTACAGCTATTACCTATTATTTTATTTAACTTTATATCTGTTACACCTTATATATTAGAGTCGATAGTTTATCACATAGTCAATGATAGTAGAATAGTCAAAGTGTCTAAAATTTATAAACTGAAAGTGGCTAAAGATTATTAACCATGTCGAAAAATATAAATCTATGCACTGCACTTCGTTTTTCTGTTGCAAACATTTTAGAAGTTACAAGGACGAAACACGTTCTCCCGAAACACGCGATGTAATTCAAATAAACCTTAAGATATACTACTGCTAAAATTAAAATCCCCAAAATACCGAAAGTCATTTCGGTACTACAAAACGACTTATTAACGTTGCAAACTTTAGATAAACTTTTGGAGAAGATGTCGGGATTTCATATTTCCATCTTAACCGTTAGCACCAAACTATTACAACACTTTGACTACGTTAATCTGGAAAGTTTAAAGCTTCCCGCGAAGATGTGTTATAAACGCTTAACAGCTTTATATCCAGGTAACGTAACACCACTTATACTTGCTCCTTGCATGTTCTCGTGTTGGCACTATCAAATGGCATTCACCGACAGCGTTCGAGATAACAAATTCGTGACCGTTGAAAAATAGTAAAAGGTTACGGCCTAAAATAAATTGTATTTTGCATTATATCGCTCCAAAGCCGCTTTTATAATGGTTAAAATATGCATAAATTATGTTCCGACCATTGATTTATAGCCGACGGCAGAATCTAACATCGTCAAGGGCCATAATTTAAAATAGCTTCATGGGGAGACCCCATAAATATAATAATTACCTCGGGGAATATAAATTCTTGATTAAAATTTATGATTATGCAATTTGTATGCAAAATTCAACTCCGCCGAGCTATAAATTAACCCAGACAGAAGCTCAAATATCTTCCGACAATTAGGTGAAACCGTTCGGAATTACTTTTATAATTCAATTCGAAACCGAATCGAAAGGAAGATAAAAAAAATGAAACGTGCGAGCAAGAGAGGCATTGCTACCAGGGCGAAAGTATGTCAGCTGAATACATTATCGCCGCTAGAGATCGAAATTTCGACTATAAATTGCATTTTCCACCCTCATCCAAATCTCGTTAAATTTTGCATATTAAAGAAAACGACGAGTGCAAGTCGAATCTAGGAATCTGAACGACCGACCGAAAGTATTATTATAAGTCGGGGAATATGAGAGATTTTAATAAAGATTATGACTCGTGTTAGCTTGAAGAGTCGTCTTTTTCGGGTAAAATTTTATATGCCAACCGGAGGGCCGTTCTTTGTCTTACGACGAAAATGGTAGGTGCACACAAGAGTTTAGTTGAAGTTTGCCCTAATACAGGATGAAATTTACATCAGAGAGCACTTTAGATATTAATCTATAGTACGCTAATACCGAAAAGTAAAAAAATTAAAAACTGTGCGGTATTAATATTTTTAATAGGGTCATATACTTGTCTATTTTAGCCTATTTAATCCCTGATTATAGAAAATTTAAACATGTAGGAAGCTAAAATTGTAGGTACAGTAAAACTTTCCGTATTTCCTCGTCAAACGGCAAAAAAAAAAACTCGAATCAGAACTGTCAGAATTGCTTAGTATTCCAGGAGTTAGATTCTACTATTTAGATTTGATTTAGTCTTCAGTCTGTCTATATGACGGGAATACCAATGAGGGTGAAATAGTCAGAAGGACATTGAAATGGAAATAGATGGAGTGGAGGTTAGAGGTAGTTCAACATTCCGCGATTATCTAAACAAAAATGTTTAGGTGCATATGTAAAGAAATATAAACTCTTTCATATTTTTAACAGTAAAAATAATAAATATGCAAAGTAATAAATGAAATGGAATTTAATATGAAAATCTCATTAACTTTGCGAAGATAAGTGCTAAACTGGCCATCTATAACTACAATATTTATTTATAATAGAATAACAATAATTGTAGGTCAACGATAAGCCAATTAACATGCGTTAATTAGCTAACGTTACCTACTGTAATTAGATTAAATTAAAAGTACGTATAACAATCAGCCAATATCAGCATACGCTGCGTTGCACCTTACCAAGGATCATCAGTGCTGTTGGCTGACACGGAAAACTTGTATACCATAGTCGACAAAATTTAACTTTATCATTAATTTTGTTTACCGATGAAGCTGGTTTTAATTCGCGGTGGCATTTTGAATATTCATAATATGCATTATTGGAGTGATGAAAACCCTCATCAGAACGTAATACGGAATCACCAGTACGGATTTTCCATTAATGTGTAGGCAGATATAATCGACAATTATCTAATTGGTCCATTTCGAATGCCCAGACGATTAACAGGCGAACTCTATCGAATTTTTTTGGAAAATGAACTGAATACTTTATTAGTTCCATTGAATATTATAAGAAAAATATACTACATGCATGACGGCGCGCCAGCTCACTATTCTAGGAGAGTAAGGGAATTTCTGCAAAGAAAATTTGGAAATAGGTGGATTGGTCGTGGGGGACCTATACCATGGCCAGCTCGTAGTCCCAACCTTAATCCGCTCGATTTTTCATTTTGGGGATTTATGAAAAGTGAAGTATATGCCACAGAACTAAATAGTGAAGAACAATTATGGAACAGAATTGTGACAGATTTCGTAATAGCATATTTCAAAGATGCCGTCAGTCATTAACACGAAGATTGGAAATGTGTATTCAGGAAAAAGGTCACCAATTTGTACACACATTTGTACTACTATGCAGAACTGTATCTTATATTTTTGAATGTTGTTTTGTTTCATAAAAGCCTTTTAACTTCAACAGCTTGTAACTTGAAAACAAAAAGCAATCGGGCATTAGTGTATAGGAACTTTTTTTGGTATTTCTTGATCCTCTATCACAGGTTGCTATGCATTGTAGTTTTTTTCTATGTCAGCCTGTATATACGAATTTGTCCATATAATACATTAGATTGACCAGTAGCACTGGAGATCCTCGGTTTGCTGGCACCTCGGTTTTCGTAAATTCAGTGTTATCTTATTTACTTCGATTTGCCTTTATCAATGTTTCGAGAAAATTTTCTCAGAAATTAATGTTAATTTTTGTACAAGATTTAGTTAATGATTTGTTTGGTTAATTTATTTATTTAACTGTTCAGTTGTTTTAAATTAATTTCATTCTGTAATATGTTTCCTGCTCATTTGCTGCGATGTTGGCTAGCGCACGCAGCTGTTATATATGTATGCGACTTTTCTTGTCCTAAGCAGTTTCTCGATAAACGTTAAAAAGTAAGTAGATGTAAATTTGTATTTCATTGCTGCCATTTTGTTTATATATTTTGATTTTAAGATTTGTATCGTTTATTTTGATTTATTTCGTCCATCTAGAAACTCGTTTAATAATAATTGTTATTATATTGTTGGTTACACAATTTAGGTATAAGATCAGTTATTATTTTTGTTCGGGAAGATATATTTTAGTTTAAAGAGTTAATTTTTCGTTTTTTAATTTTGCTGTTTTGTAATTATTTTTAATCACCTCGGGTTGGGTGAATAGAAGCATTGTGCTTGTATTTAAATTTTTCTGGTGTGAATTCACTTGAATTGTCCACGTTTAATTTAGTTTGTATTAAATTTGAAACCACGTGGATTGATGTGATATGAAAAGGACTATCTTCCTGAACTAATTTGTTTTTTGCTTTGTTAAAGGATTTAGCATTGTCCTTTTGTAATTTCGAGTCTAATGCAGTTTTGATTTCGACCAGGACCTTTTGTCCAAGGTCTTTTTTTCTGCGTAACATTTTTTTTTCTTTTTTTAAATATAATAAATATTATTGATTGTTATTAACGTCATTCTAAATTCTGTTCTTTTATTTTTGGTTAAACCTTTTCAATTTTTGGAGTAATTAAAGAAAGTCAGATTTCTTTCACCCACGTTGTACTTTTCGTGATTAGTTTTAATTTGCGAGGGTAACCCTGAGTTTAATTGTTCTTTTGCGCCCTTTATTATTTTTATCCGCTGAGCTAGTTAATTGAATTTTCATTTTTACTTTTCATTTTGCATTTTCTTTGGTACATTCAGTACGCAGCAATATGTATGCTAATATCAACCAAGTGTTACACACATTTTTAACGCGACCTAATAGTTAATTAGCTTTAGTTAATTAACGCATGTATAGTGGTTTAAAGTCATCCTAAAATTATTGTTATACTTTGTAGATACATATTACAGCGGCGGCTAGTGCTTACGTTTTACAAAGGCCATTACTGTGATCTAATTTCTCCGTATAAGTTCGTAACACGTTCGTATTTCGGAAGATAGCACATGAGATTTCAATCATTGTATTAGCTCCGCCTATGACGTATACACCAGCCGTCACTGACATATTATAGATTTCGGATCGACGATTTGGCAAATATCTTCACGTTAATAATTCCATCTTAAATTCTTATTCAATTATTCCTCCACTTATGAATAATTTTATTGATTCTTTCCCTGGAGATCAACATAAGTGTAGATACTGAAGCAATTACTATATCAAATACAAAACAAAAATACTTAGAAATTCACCTAGAGAATAGAATTAGCTTGTAACAGCATATTGCTTTATCACTAATAAAGTGGCACAAATACTATTACGTTTTTCAGCAGATTCGTAACAAATGTTGAATGGCCATCTTCATTCAAGTGAGCCAAAGTGACTTATATCTGCAATCAAGTTCATCCCATTTTGCGGGAGTAAGATTTTTGGGCGGTTGCGTTACATAGGGAGAAGTATGGAAGGAAAATGAAAAAAAACATTTTGTAAATTAAAAAGACTGGAACATAAGAAAAAAAGAAAAAACAAAGATTACCTTCAAGTAATGTGATTAATGGCTTCAAGATAGGTTTAACTTTGAAAAAGATCATTCTTTAGTGGGCAAGAGTCTCACATTGTCTCACTGACTCCCCTTGCCTGAAGATGCATAATGCTTCCACAAAAAAAAATATATGAAATACTGTTGAATTTCTTAATGCTATAAGTAAATCTAAATAAGTAGCGAGAACAAAAACTTGATTAGTAGGCAGTAGGTGTATTAAATACATTTTCAACCGATGATACAGTAATTTTTCGTGCTTCTAACATGACACGCAGAATAAACTTGGCAGTGGCGGTTTCTGTATAGGAGCACATGAGCACGTGAACCCCCTAAACAAATCGTCGATTACAAACTAATAAAATCTATTACTCGATCTTAATATATTCGTGAAATATAACGCAGCGAAACGAATAAACGACGCGACGTTCCTTTCTATACATATGTATATATGTACATCGCAAGCAAGCGTAGAGTAGGCGGGACTACTTTGATTTTATCCAATGCCTAGCCGCATAAAGGACGTAGCGAAGGTGGGGAGGGATACGGCAGATTTCATATGAACGGTGCACAAATTGAGTGTGCTCCTGTGCTCGCTTTCGTTGCGTTCTCGGGTCACGTTAACAATCGATCACATTCAACCTTCAGATGTCGTGTTTTACGGAAAACTATATTATATATGTTTTGTTATGAATGACTCACCGTTCACAGGTCGTAACTAACAATAAGAAGTAATACTCTTTGTTGTGACAGTTTATAATGAAACAAGGGTGCGTAATTATTTTATTTTATTAATAACATACTGCTGTAGTTTTTAATTAAAAAAAAACAATTATCTGAATAAATTCCTTAATTTAATGTTATTTTCATTTGAAAGTTGTTTTGATATTTCAGGATAACGGTGTATTTCTTTATACTTTAAGTTTTAATAGAATTTTCGTGACTATATAACATATTATTTATTTCACTATTGCTATATTTTTCCGTATTGGACGGATTTGTTTTTTTGTTTGTTTTCTGGCTCTCCGCTTCGTACGTGCAAGCGAGAGAGCCAGTGTGATATAGATATTGGGGTGGCTCACATGTGTTTTCTTTTGCTTGGAATTGAAAAATTTTAATATGTTTAATTTGTTGCTGATATTAAGCCAGTGCTCAATGTTTAATCACACTCGTGGAGTTAAGATGAGTAATTAATACAGGTCTGTATTAAATTTAATTTCATATTTTAGTTTTAGGTATAAGAAGATTTTCAAAGAATTGTAGACGATAAAAGTTGATATAATTAACACAATAATCATGGTTGTAACAATTTAAATACTCAGTGTTAATTTATAAATATCTTAAATTTAACTTTGTAAAAAAAGGAAATTAGACAATATTTGTTAATAAAAACTATTTTATTTAAACACTGATTTAAATTTCGTTTGAGGTACTTCATCTACAGCAATACGTTTATATAAACCTGCGCACATAAAATCACAAATTAACTTGTAAATCTTTAACTGTCCAAAACGTACATTTCCCTCAAAGATACAAATAATAATTGATTTTTTTAGAAAAAAAAATAAATGTGCAACAGCGCAGCCGCAGTTAAAACTACGCCGCATCGTAAATCCCTCTGCAAAAGCCGACAAACGAAAAAGAATATATATAGTACGTAAAAAAGCAATGAAATGAAATATACAGTACGTAAAAAAGATAATGAAATGCACAAAAAAACAAAGTAGTATTGTAAGTAAACACTAACAATATATAAATAAGAAATGGATGCGAACAGTTTTACTGTGCAATATTGAAAGACAATTTTAATTCGTTTGTTATGAACAAAAAATTCAAGTTAAAAGTCATGGCAGACCAAACCTGAACTTAATTGACGCAACTACAAAGGGCAAATTTAAGAGTTTACAAAAAATTTAAGGTCATGTACGAAAAAATGATTAGATTTTAGTTAAAAATTTGAATGTTCTTGATTTTGTGAACACCCTACTTTTCTGACCACGAGCCACCACTGACTTATGGGTTCCAAATTTGTTTCGTGCACTTTTGCACAAGTTTGTATGAACATATACATACATAATGCAGTTACTGTAAATAATTTACTTCTAAATTCTTTCAATACCATTACTTAAAACACCAAACAACCGGCACCGCCATCAAATTTACATTGCCTATGATTTAGACGTTTTAATGATAAAACTAATTTTCGTTTGCTATTCAGTGAATTCTTTTACTCTTACCGATAGAATAGAACGCTATTCCTATTCAATCGATAAAATGTGTAGATGACGTTGTTCCACAGCTTTCATCTATAGTTAGTATAGTCTCAGAAAACCAGTAGTAAAACGAGCGAAGTGCAGCTACACAATATGCAAAACAGAGAGAACCTTGAGACCTTTTTATTTCCTGTTTTGTCCTTCCCCGCTGAAAAATACAAAGCCAGATTGCGGCAGTATTTACAATTATAATTTCCGTCTGTTTGAACATTCGTCCTTTCAACTTGCGGTCTCAAATCCCCCAAAAGTCGTAAATAAACAGAACGGTTGAGTGAAAAACCTCGGTGTGTTCGTCCTAATTTGATATTCTTTCATTCCACTTTGCTTCCTTTCTCCTGGGCCGCGCCGACCTAAACTTCGCTAGTATCTTTCGCCAGAGCGGTGCGCCGTTTATCATTCTAAATGTAACTTTTTAAGATATTTTGTCATATTGCGGAAGCTCCCGGCAAGATTTCGTGTCTCAGAATGTCATACGCGGATTAGCGCGCAAATTAGCGCAAGAATGCGGTGAAACGGAACTGAAACTTAAAACGAACAAGTGCGAAAATCTAACTCTAACATAAATTCAATATTTATACATACATAGTAGGTGGAGCATACATATTAGATTACAAGCGATTATTTCCGAATGCACAACTCATAAAATGCAAAATAGAGGATTGTGCCTCCGGCACGGTATTCCAACAGGCATTCCAAAGCCAATACTTAAAGTGTCTACATGGAAAAATAAAACCCAGAAAAAAAATCTTAAATATACAGACACCAGAGGTAAACATTAAATACAGACATACCAATAGAAAGTTTCTTTCATTAAAAGCAAATACTTACATCAAAGGAATATAGTGAAATAAATATTTTTGCTTTTTAACGGAGAAATATAAATGTTCGCTGTTTTAAAATTGCACTTTCTTGGGATGAGTGAAGTGCATGTACATGGGTGAGTTTTTCTTACTGGGTCAAAACAACTAGAGGATTTATATACGGGCAATCGGGTAACCTTATATCGACACCCGTATGTGCTTGTGTTCGCTCGGAACGCAGACCTCCTTGCTGTGAATATCACATATGCGTTTAATTGCCCTCTAATTAATTTTTTGAATTTTTAATTTTAAGCTTTTTGCATTAGAATATAATTTTACTTTATATTATCTTTTAGTGCATAGACTTTGTGTTTTCGGATTATAATTATGATTCATTCACATGAAGCTTTTTGACGTTGTTTTTTACCAATAGATAACAACAGTGTGATATTGAAAATGAATGTATCATAATTACTAATTTCTTTTTCAAATAATTATTTTTATGTAAAATACTAACACTACAGAGATTATTCTTTGCATGTAAAATAGATGGCATTCACTAGAAGAAACCTTTATATCGGTATACATATGTTTACCTCTCCTGTCTGAATATTTAAAGGTTTCACATTTTAATTTTCGACATGGAAGCACAGTTTATATTATTTACGCAGAGATCTTATCGCCTTAGTTAAAATTCCCTTTCATGTGGCTCTGTCATATCATCAATATTAGAACGTTACCGCGCCGGCATAATCCTGTTATTTACATTTTATGACTTATGCATTCGAAAATAATGAGAGTGTACATTCAGAATTTGAGATAATAACTTTGGTTCCCTATTACAGGTCGACCAATGATTTTTCCAACTAATAAGACTTTAACGGCGGTGTACGGACAGCCTCTGACCTTATCCATGGAATTCTGTGCCAATCCACCTTACACCAAGGCGTTTTGGATCGCAAAAACTAAGGTATATTCACCTGGAGAAGCGGACAACAATATTTTGGCTTATTCCATAACGGTAAGACTATTTACACCATAAAAAATGTTATTAATGTCATATGAAAACGTATTTCGTTTAATGTTTCTATAAACATATATCGGTTTAAGTGCGGTCTTCTACCGTTAGTTACAACTAGACAACTTTAGTTAATTTGTAGACATTTTTACTACCATAGCTTGCTGAATTTGTAAATATTGCATTTTCACGAATTCTTGTAATTGCGGTCAAAGACTGCATTTGTTACATATTCATTTTTTTAATGTTATAGACAGAAAATACATATTTAATATTACTAAATTCTTATAAACATAACTGTTTGCTAATCATTTGTAGATACTATCTGGTTTTAATAAATTAAGTATAAAGCGTTTAACAAAATTTTACCTTTGAAATCTTAGTCACTCACTCACTAACTCTTTTCTTGCAAAGATTGCAAGCTCCTTACAGTATGAAATAATTAAACGAATTAATGTATTTCTGTTAATTACTGTAATTGAGGATTTTTTCCCAAGAAAATTTTCTCCTCATGTAGATTCGAACCTGCAAACTCTCGTTTACTGGACGAGCGCTCTACCATTTGAGCTAGCGAGGCATATGTAGGCTCGTGCGACAAACTGGCAAGCGTTAATTGTTTCATACTGTAAAAAAGCTTGCAATATTGCATATTCGCCGACATATCGAACATACATCGACATATATCGATTGTCGCACGAGCTTGCATACTCCTCGCTTACTCCATGTCTTTTAGGAGCGTCGGTTTGTAGAGCTTCGTCCGGCTAAGCGAGAGTGTGTTAAGGCTTCGAATCCTGCGTTAGGAGAATTTTTTCTTGGGAAAAAATCCTTTTAATTATTACAGTAATTAGCAGAAATAACATTAATTAAGCTATTTCTTTTTTCTTATTTTTTTATACTATCGATTTATTTATGAGTCGCATCGTAATTTTTCAATAAATCTTAAACATTCATGGGGAAAATCTTTCTACACAGAGTCAAAATGGAATAAAATAAAATAGATAAAAAATATCATTCACTAGCAAAATTATATTTAATTCTTTAATGTATCTTGGTTTTGCGGAAATTGTGATAATAAAATTCTGAATGTAGAAATTAAACTTTTATTAACGTTTCGTTTTAATTGTAAATAAATTTTTATTTAAATTTGTAAAAAGAAAATGAAAATATTCATATTTGTAATCAACGTATAACTAATTTATTCCCAACATAATATTTTGTTCTTCTGGATTAATGAAATTAGTTTATGTAATTTAAATTGTCATTTTTAAATATTGTTTCATTTTTCTTTAAATTTGTGTGACATTTGTTTTGACATTCATTAATTTTAATTAAAATTATATTTAATGGACAATATATGCAATAATTAGTGGAATCAGACAGCAATACGTTATTATAAATAATAATTCTAAAAATAAAGAGAGATTATAACTTGTTTTCTTCCCGAAAGATAGAATATCAAATTATCAACATTTTCTTTTTGTATTATAGTGCTTTTACAATGGACAGAGAAATGTAAATCACCAGATATCTAAAGAAAGTTATGGGAAAGTGCTCGTGTTTTTGAAACACATTTGAAGGCTATACGTATCAAATAGCTTAATAAGCCGTTTAAAATTAAATGTGAGAAGACTACTGCACTTAAACAATTGATGTTTCTTTGTACCAATAAATATTATGTTATTTATACAATTAGAATATTTAACCTAACAATGTTCCAACGGAGAATTTTCTTAGAGGTCATAAAATGCTAAAGTCATACTACAACTTATATAAATTAAAGCAGTGAATAGATCTCTTCTTGTTTTACTTCTTGACTTCCACTACCAATGATAAATCTTTTCAATATTTCGATGTTAATGCAAATATCCAGTAATAAATTAATATCTATTCAGGTAGATTTTTTTAACTTAATAATAATACTTCAATATTTTTCCATTAAAATCGCATTTATCTTAAAATTCTTGTTCTGGACGATATTCGTTGATTAACTTCTCTATCTGTACCTGTAGTAGAGGATGCCCCTAAGATCACTCTGCATTTGGGACCCACTAAAGCATGGCTACGAAAAACATCAAAAGTATCAATAATTATGTCATATATACTATCATTATATTTACCCATGATTATATCTTTAATGGCAAAAAATTAAACAGTTCCAGTTTCCAATATTTCCAAATGTGACAACAAACACGTTTAATACCAGGCAGTAAAATTGGCAAGTGCATGCGTAATATTTCTATGGAACAAATAACAGCCAGAAAATGTTCAATAATGTTTTGTCAACAAGAACGGCCTTGGTAATATACTTTCCCATGTCTTGCTATATTTATAAAGAATTACTCAGAATTCTAATCTTCTAATGTAAACAACACGAGAATTATCGCGACGGTGCGTCATCACAGCGTCATCATGCATCCACTCCTCCACTCTCTCTTCCCGGGCACAACAATTCGTGCCCAATGCTAGTAATATCAACCGCATACGAATTCCGTCCGCTTTCCGCAGATGGATAAAACACAGAAATCTGTCTCTCCACTCTGACCAAGGATACCTGTGATATTTATCACGTTTTCAAAATCAATTTACATTCACGATAGAGTCACCACTTCCTGTAGCAATACTTTATTTTTCCGAAAATGCATTACGTTGCACTACTACATTATAGTAAAAACATGATGTACCCCTATAGAGGTATTTCCTGCTGTATGAGATTGGATAAAAAAAGTTGTAACCAATGTCCTCTATGATACATGTCTAATACGTTATATTTATAGATCCGCTTTTTATTTTGCATCTTTTTAAGTCATAAATCATAGCACCATGCGCCTTTTCCTTATCCAACTTTTAAGCATAAAAAGCTGTATATGTTGGCTTTAAACATAATTTTAAATTTTAGAATTTTTGATGTAAAGTGACACGCAAATTTCGTTGTTTGAATCGTGGAGACTTTAACAAAAAGTAACTGCTTACTTTTATTCATATGCGTGCCGCAATCATTTCAACATTTAATGGTTACCTACATCGAGGTATAAATATTTGAAACTATAAAATCGCTGAAATAACATTTCGTTTTCTCTGTCCAAATAAAACTAATTCAGAATTCTGCTAATTGCACTCAAAGTTCCTTATCTAAGACCCAAAGAGCCTTGAACTATTGCATTCATTCTACAGAAACTATATAGGAATTGCAATCACTTAGAAAGTTATAGGTACCTATACTTGGGCTAGATGTATTGTTTCTTGTGCTTTTCTATCCCTCATCGTACCTAATGCGCTTGTTTGGCATTTGTGATATAGACATAAACTGCAAATATCATACATTTTTCATCCATACCGATAACGAAACGTTCATTCAAACGTGACCATGCCTCTATATATCAAATGTATATCGATTTTCCATTTTCTAAGCGCTGCACCATCTGTTTCAGAACGCATCGTCGCCCAACTGTCACCAAGCCGTTCTCTACATGAATAGAGTGACGAACGAAGATGTCGGCGAATATACGTTAATAGTGAGATCTGCAAACGGCCTATCCGAAGGGATCTTCAACGTGAACATGACCTACGCGAGTGGTTACAACGTCCAGTCGGCCTCCAGTGGCGTCGCAACACCAACATTACGAAAACGTTTCGCGAACTGTGATCTCATCAGCCTACTACTAGTTACAATACTGATGATGATATTATCTATAAGAGTAATCCGTTACTAATTACTGACTGACTGACTGTGTAGACACAAATGATGGATTATAACGACGTATTTTACAGAGATCCGTATGTTCATTAATTACTATTGTAAGATTACTTTCGTTTTCTTCTAAAGAAGGGAGATTAAACGATTAATATGTTATGATATATTTTAAACTGTGTAAGTCTGCGTATTTCCCGACAACAGAAAAAAATTGTAAACGTAAATGTATAGTTTTTTATTTTTTTGCAAAATAAGAGATAATATGTATAAAAATTTGTTAATAGACGGCGCTTAAATGTATAAAATATATATGTAATTAATTAATAAATTATACGTCCAAGTGTTATTATATTTATTTCAAGTATTTTTATTACATCCCCCAAAACAATTTCTTTGCAAATAAGTTAGTTAGAATTAGTTAGTTACTTCATAATTACTATTCTTCCCTTATTTTTGGAGATGTATTGTTTTTCATGTTTGTACTTTATTACTTACCTAGTTACGTTTCGTTGCTATTTTCCCCAACATTTTGCATTACAAATATGCAAAAAAAATATCACTGTTCAAACAACACATGGGCAAAACACGTCATTTATGAAACTAATTGTAATGATTGCAATAAAGTATATTACATAGGAAAGTCGCAATAACATCTACATAGATAACTATGAAAAAGGAATCATCAAATACCCGTTAACTCTAAAAGAAAATAAAAATCTAATCAATCACAGAGAAAACTCAACGCATTAAATATTATAGAGTATGTATGTCCTCAGACTTAAGTTTACAAGAGGACAAAATCATTATTTTTAATTTTAGGACGAGAAAATTATTTTTTTGTGGGAAATTTTGTTTTTAACAGAAATAAGCTTACAGTGAAGAAAATGAAATTAGATGTAGAAAGGCTTAATAAATAATTAAAACGCAAAAAAAAAATGTTGCATGGTTTTGTACCTAACTTGTTATCCTTGGTGTAAATTGCAACTCTAAAGTAAAGTCCTTTCATGTAGATATACTTACAAGCAAGTACTTAACTAATAAAATAAGCAAATGCAGATAATTTAAATAATGTGTGAAATAATACTGCCTTTTCATTACTTTTATATCAAAAGTGGAAGTAAAAGACAAAGCGAAAAAAATTACATTAATTCCATGCCTTGGCGCTAAAAGGGCCATTGCCAAAATGTTCACATTTGAGAAAATTGCATTTGAAGTTTTTATAAAAAATTCTTTTAATTACACCTTAAGTTAAATGCAACTATTCACTTATCAACTTTTGGCTATTGTCTATTTAAACTATTATTTTCAATATATCATGCATAATACTTTTGCATGTACCATTTTGATGGATTTTAATGAGTAAATCTTTAATAGCTAGCTTTCACTTGCTAACTGCTTTAAATATTAGGAAATATTACAAAGGAAATCATCTAATGTTTTCATTTCAGTTGAATGTAACGAAAGCGAGGGCCAAGGAATACCGATTAGAAAAACGATTATTGGGATAAAATTTAGACGGAATGCCGATTTTAGGCAGAATCGCTTTGAACTGTATCTCACACCTGTATATATTATTTCTTTAATAGACAGTTTCGTTGCACCCCTCAGCAGTGAACACCTGGTGTAAAGATCAAATCCGTATGGCCCCAGATGTAGAGGTTTCACTATACTTAAAATTACAAGGATTTCAAAAATCTCTAGATTAAATTATAGTAACATAATAGAAAATCGTACAAAAATACAATCAATAATTATGACTATAGCCGCTACAGCATGAATTTAATACGCTAATGATAGATAGAAACGATCTGCATACCTAGTGAAAATGTATTGGTTCATGGCGGAAAAAGCTTCTAGATTGCTATCTATTCAATATTTTTTTTTTAAAAGTTAGTGTGACTACAGAATTTGCGATAATTCTTGCATTATTTTCATAGCTCATAAAAGAAGAAGAATAACCTACGAGCAACAAATATCAAAATCTTTTGGAGGTAATCCAAAAGGTGTTACTAAAGCTAAAAAGCCATTTTCTATTTTAATTTCAAGATGAAGGAAGAATTTAAAACATCGATCTAGTAAAAAAAATCTAAAGCAATTTTAAAAAGCAACATCTAGACTTAAAAGTGCTAATGTAATTAATTGAAGTCAATAAAAATTTGAAGATATAGCTATTCTAATCTAATGCTAATCTAATTTTGTGCAAGATTTTATATATGTATTTGTTGAAAAAAAATAAGAAAAACGAAGATACTTAAAAGGAAAAATCAACTTTCCTAATTTATTCTTTTTAGTAAGGAATGGGAAAAATCTTATTACTAGAAAACGACTAATCCAAGAAGACAGTTTCTGCAAAATATTACGCCATATGTTTATGCAAGAAGACATACGGGGCAGTAAAAAAGGTTGCATACACAAGAGGGATCCACTAACAAATTTGCAATTCCGGCAGTATTACACTTTTTGCTTTTACAATTGACGTTATATGAAATACACATAACATATCAATGAAAAGGCAGTGAATCAAATGTAGATGTTTATTTTCAACGAATTAAAAACTGATGGCACAAAAATATTACATATTTGCAACATTGTACTTTTCCACTTATTCCCACATAAAAATTACACTGTAAAAAACTGCAAAATATTAAAAAACATTTTAAAAAATAATCTAATATAAATAATACGTACAAAATAATTTTAAAAAATACTCAAACCAGCCTTATTTATGTCATTGTAATTATACCATTGCCTACTTAATTTTAAAATAGAGATTAACAACATTCACCTGATATTAAAATCAACAATAAGAAGTAAAACTTAACAAGGTGTAGAATGAAATGCATTAAATATTTTATACACTTACACCAACAAGTGATTAATCTTAACAGTACATAAAGCTATTAGTCATCTTTGGTAAAACACAATGGTATATTTTTTAGAAGGAATGTGGAATGAATGTAATTTCAAAGCGAATCATCTTCCCCTATAGTATGAATGAGATGTCGTTTTCTTAAATTCTCCTCTAAAAGAGAGGCATCATCCATGGATGAGGATGAAGAACCTGAAGAATATATTTTATTAAAACGACAAGTCGGTGTAATCACTTTTAAATACCATCATCTAAATCCAGCTGTAGGTTGTCTATTTTCTTCTGAGAAATAACATATCTTTTGTATTCTTCAGAGTGTATTAATTGATACCAACTTATCATACATATTACAGCAATAAAAAATAAATTTGATGTAATGCCTACAATACAAAAATTGTTATCAGAGTATGGCAGAAGTCAAAGGGTAAATATCAAAAAGGTTATCAATTAATAACTTGGAAATATGATAAAATTATCTTATAACTGAAGTATATATACATATATGCATATTATAGATATCAACATGATTTACTTAAAAAAATATATTCACCAATAACAGCTGATATTAACGGCCAATTAAACATTATGTAACGGAGTCCAGTAAAATGGGCATTTAACAAGAACTTTGCTGAGTATATTTCAATATGAGTCGATTGGACTTCGATATACACATCTGTGACTGCTTCATTCTACAACAAAATGCTTATAAACAAATGATTATATAATTAATATAAAGTCAGTATACCTCAACTTCTTCATAATCTTCAAAAAGTTCAACAACCACAGTTTGCTTCTCTTCTACCGTTCCAACTAGCAAAAAGGGACTGTAAGCAACCGTATAAATAACATCCATAATAAAGCTACGATAATGCAGCATGGTCGAACGACAAGAGCGTGTAATAAGTTTGTTATATTTTCCTTGGAAATCGACACATACCATAAACATCCCTACAATTTTTTGGGAATGTATTACACAATAACCAAAGCCTGATTTTACATACCCAGTTTCTTGTTAACAGGCGATTCAGGCATTTCCAAAGCTAATTCCACTTTGTATGCCTGTCCCATCATAAGTAACTGTTGTCGTTTCGTTAGTTCAACATGAGCTGAGGGAAATGTACACATTCCTACATCTTCACATGTTCTAACATGCAGGTAGTTAAAATTAATTAAGAAATAAGAGGAAAGAAAGTGCAAACATACTTAAATTGTAAATGAACATGTTTCTCATGAGAAACCTTCGGTACGTAAGCATAGTAGAAAGCCATGTACATAAGAATAGAGAGCCATACTAATAGAGAAGTTATAAAAGCTAGAACTGTACCCCTAAATAGTGTAGTTTTTAGGTGATTAATACCACTGTTTGCCTTGGTTTTAAATAATTCAATTATGCCATGAACAAAAACTATTAAAGGTAGCTGTATATTATTTCGGAATAATCTCTTTAACGTTGTAGCAATAGATGTAACGATCAAAATACCCATGTTATTTATTTACTGAAATGCAAACATTTTCACTGACAACACTACTATGCAACACCACATTCTTCTTTTGACGTACAGTGTACAATAGAATTACAAATTACAAATGTCAAATTCAACCATAGATACACTATGAACTCAACTACTGTCAAGTTCCAAAAAAATGCAGGGTCTATTTGTTTCAGTGCGACCAATCACAACAATGTAAAAAAACTAAATGTAAAATTTTAAAAAGAATATTTTTGTCTCCCTCCTAATTAATTGTTTCTAAAAATATTTTTTCCTATTCTTCCGGATTGGCTATTTAATTAATAAGGACATTTATCAAAAAAGAGTAGTTATTTCGGTAATTTGACTTTAATAAAAAAATCAAACAAATTCAGGATTTTTTAAGTTGCAATATGTCAGAGGGTGACCCTGGGCTGACCAAAACTTTTAAATTATTAGTATACGTCATCAAACGTTTTAATCTGTTTTATTTAGCGTTTATTTTATAACTTTAGATGAATTTGTGGGTGAGCTCAATTCTTCTCATTTTCTCGTGATAGTAGGGATTATTTCGATATCAATGTGATGAAATTCACATTTCAAACCAGTAAATAGTACGAGTTCATTTGAAATGTACGTATAGAAAGTTTCTACTGTGCTCAGTGTGAAAGTTACTTTCAACTCACGATAATTAATACTGTGAAAATTTATGCACAATGACTACTACAGGAGATATTTATAAAAAACAGAAAACATGTATGCAAGTAGCAACAAATGTTGTGGAACAGAAGCATCATGTATCAAGAGCTAAAAGAGGGCAAATCCTCGGAGGATTCAGAGGATGCACTGTATGGTTTACGGGGCTATCTGGGGCGGGAAAGACTTCGATCGCATTTGAATTAGAGGCATACTTAATTGCACGAGGAATACCATCTTACGGCTTGGATGGCGACAACATGCGACATGGTCTTAACAAGGATCTGGGATTCTCCAAACAAGATCGCGAGGAAAATATTCGAAGAGTTGCAGAAGTAGGCAAATTATTTGCTGATGCTGGGCAAATCTGTCTGTGTAGCTTTGTGTCGCCTTTTGCTGAAGACAGAGACCTTGCAAGAAGAATTCATCGAGATAGTGACTTACCGTTTTTCGAGGTGTTTGTTGATACTCCACTTTCTGTTTGCGAGCAACGGGATACCAAAGGCTTATATCAAAAAGCTCGAAGGGGAGACATTAAAGGTTTCACTGGCATCGATCAAGAATATGAGAAACCTGAACATCCAGATTTAGTTGTGAAAACTGTAGACTGTAGTATTCAAGAATCAACAATGCAAGTTGTCGAGATGTTGCAGGAGAATGGTATCATTCCGTTAGATACTTCAAACATAGAATATGTTGAGCAGTTATTTGTACCAGAGGAAATGCTAAGTTTTGCATATGAAGAAGCTGCTAGTTTGCCAAAGTTAAATATAAATGAAATTACTTTACAATGGGTGCAGGTATGATTCAGTATTTATATATCTTGCAAAAATACCTTCCTTGATCAATAAGATACCCTATTATATATGTGCATTAATAATAAAATTTATTCATTAATAATCTATTAACTTCTGTGAATGAATTTTCATTCAAATGTCATTTTACTTAAATCATATTAAACAATGCAAAAAGTTTGGAATTTATTATTAAATTTTATAATAAAATTGTATAGATGTATAGAATAGCCTTAATAGCAACATCATCACTTCATGTGTAAAATTATTTACAAATATTAGAGAATCAATATAAATTTTTAAATTAGAAATATAAACTTTAAAACCTTTCAAAATTTTCATTTGAAATTTATTTTGAATCTATTGTAAAATTTAATTGTAAATAACTTTTCTAAATATGTTCAATAAAAAAAAACAGCTATATTGCTATGGAGGTCACTTTAAAAATTTAATTTGAACATTAAATCTTAATTGATGTGTGAAAAGTAAATATGTTGGATAAAGCCTAATAGTTGTGTAGAGACTACTCTACAGTCCTCAAATAAATCTGTATTATGAGGTGGCGTTGAAAGAAAGATATTTTTTGTCTTTAATGAAGAGGTGAACACAGCAAACTGGTTTCTTTTTTCTCTTTTTATTGTTATCTACATATAAATTGGAGAACATGCAGTAACAAATAAAAAAAGCCATAAATTAAAACAATGATGTAAGCTTTAAGTGTATACATAAAAACAAAATCTATTAGTCATCTATAATTTCAATTAAAACAGTTATAATAAACCAAGAATTGCACCTATAATCATATAGATTGTGTATATATTATATATTGTAAATGTCCAAATGTTTAAATTGATCTTATTTCATCACTAAACAAATTTTATCATCACCTATAAAGAATATTTCTCTTAAAAGTGAAAAATGTCGAAAAACTTCTCTGATTAAACTGACACTACAGAAAATACAGTCAAGTCGGTAACATTTCTTCAAAGATTGCAGGCACAGTATTACATAAATTACGTTTTACGATTTGTCTGGGACTTCAATATAATAATCTTTATTCAAAAAAAAAAAAAAAACGTTTTATTTACAGATAAAGTTACCTTCAGCACAAACGGTGTTTTGATTTTGTTAAAACAAAAAAAAACCATTTTCGTGTGAAATTATAAATATTAAATATTTGGGTTGCTATTCTTTTTCAGCGGTAATTAATTTCAGAAGTATATAAACCTAGGGTAGTGAAATTGACAATTTGCTAGTAAAGATAAGGTTAATTTGGTTTATGCAAGATGAAGCAGCCGCACTATTAATATCAAGAAATTCTTTCTTTGCATAACCAGCGCGCTTATCCGAGCTGAATCTAATGGACAATTCTGCCTGGAGATGAAAAAGAAAGTTTATTAAAAAATACGAGGAACTTAGAAGATATAAAAAATAAATAATAAATGCTGTATTTCGTTTATAGATATTTGTATGGAGGTAAACGTCCTACAATGAGTTTAATATGTATTTCGCTAATTGTAGTTTTGAATTGTTAACTATACAGAAACAGAGGGTGCTCTGATTTCTTCTTTTCATAGATTAAAATTATTAATACAGTTGACTCTCCCTAAATCAACCTCTCTTTAATTTGAATTTTTCTCTAAATCGAATTCATAATTTTGTATATCCAACTGAATGGTATTCCATTTGTAAACGCCATTCTCTAATTCGAATTCTTTTAGTCGAATCAAAAATTCCGACATTTCAAAATTTTAAGTCAAAGAGCTCCTCTATCCAAATCGAACACCAGTTTTCACACATCTGCAGAAGGTATATAGTAGCATACTTTGAACAACAAATCTATAGCACAGTTTTGAAAGAAATGAAAATTCGGACTCTTTTAAAGTAATTAATTTGTTTGTCATTATATAGCTGTATGTTATAAGATTCTGCCTTTTCTTTTTGTTATACGTACATACTATAAATTATATTATTTTTGTCTCATTTCCTTTAATTCAAACTCTCCCTAATTTGAACACATTGGAATACTACATGAGAATTCGATATAAAGAGAGTCACCTGTATGTCAAAATAGGACCTAGACATAAAAACCTATTTAAAATAATGAAGTCTATATTAGTTCATTGGTAACTTATTTGAATCGTGTTTTCGTTCAGAGTTAATTGAATGAGTTTTCAGGTATTAAGTGAAGGATGGGCCTATCCATTGAAGGGATTTATGCTGGAAGAAGAGTTCCTGCAATCGCAACATTTTAACTGCATCATTAAAGATGGCGTTTCAATCAACCAGAGCGTTCCGATAGTTTTAACATTAACAGGCGAAGAGAAAGAACGCCTACAGGAAACTTGCGCTTTCACTTTATGCTTCAACGGTGTCGCGGTGGCGATCTTACGCAATCCCGAATTCTATTACCAGCGAAAGGAAGAGAGATGCTCGAGACAATTTGGCACGGCGAATAAGGATCATCCCTACATCAAAATGATATACGATTCTGGCAATTGGCTAGCGGGAGGTAAACTGGAGGTATTGCACCGTATCCGTTGGAATGACGGACTGGACGAGTACCGGCTCACCCCCAACGAACTGAGGGCTAAATTTAAACAAATGAACGCCGATGCCGTGTTCGCTTTCCAGTTGCGTAATCCGATACATAATGGTCACGCTTTATTGATGTGTGATACCATGAAGCAGTTGAAGGAACGAGGATATAAGAAGCCGGTCTTGCTGTTGCATCCCCTGGGCGGGTGGGTGAAAGACGATGATGTGCCTTTGCCTGTTAGGATGCTCCAACACCAAGCAGTTCTGGACGAAGGTTTGCTGGATAAATCTTCGACGGTTTTGGCTATATTTCCAAGCCCGATGATGTATGCGGGGCCTACTGAAGTGCAGTGGCATGCCAAGGCTAGAATGAACGCTGGGGCTAACTTCTATATTGTTGGAAGAGATCCAGCTGGTATTCCACATCCTGCAGGTAATATTTAAAGCAAAAAATCAATTAAGAGTTTCCCGGAAAAAAAAGCAATACCTGCAAAATTTTTGAGTAGATAATACTCTGAGTTCAAGAAGAGCAGTTTTTCTTTGTTTCTAAAAAGTAGACATAATATGTAGCTAAGCCCCTCAATTATAATAATATATCTTAACGTCTTAAGAAGGTAGAATGAAATTCATGAATCGATTCAGAAGATGTTGATGTTTACATTTAAGAAAAAGTTGGCAACCAAGAGAGGCGCTGTAATTTTGAACATGATTTCTAATCGGTCTGATTCCAAGAAATCTGAGTTGGGTAAAAACTGTTTTTATTTTAAAACAATTTTCTTTTCGTTCTTGGTTTTCTTGCTGGGGATTCCCATATTTTTACAATTTAAAGTGTTTATACACTTATACAATCATTGAATGGTGAAATTAATGCAACACGCGTGGTTAAAATAAACAGCAGTTTTTAAGGGGCTCGATGCACATTGTTATTTACTAGGAAAAATTGTATTCTTTCTGTTCCTTTTTTTTTTGAAGCCGCTCGATCAAATCAATTCAAATTTTCCGTACTTGTTATTTTATATCAAAGGATAATAGAGAACTGAGGATTAAAAAAAAAACCCTTGACGAAGAGAACTTCAAAAATAGATTTTTTCTTTTTTAAATTCGATTTTTTTTTTTCTGGACCTGCCGAATAAAATTTTGAAAAGTTGTCCGTCTTAATTAAACCTGATGCGCTTATATACGTATTAGAAAAAGCAAAATAACAATAATTTAATTAACAACTGAACAAAGGAACATAAAGAATACAATTTTTCCTACTAAATAACAACGAACATTAAATGTTTTCAAAACGATTCGGGAAGTTACAAGTATTTGAATGGATCTAATTAGATATCTCATTTCGGTTATGGGATTCATATTTCTAAATTAAATTAGTAAATTAAATGCTTTTAACCATGAAACAAATAGTTGAGGCCAGGCTAAAGAATGTTTTACATTTATTTCAAGGCACATTTGAAAGGTTAAATAAAAAAAAGAATACAGAGAAATTGAGAATTGCCTTTATAAAAAATAATAGACTGCAATGTTTCGGAATTTTTTTTTTTTTACACAAAACTCAGTGCGGTGAATAAAAAGATTTTAAATGATTTTTTGTTTCTTTTTGCTAAAACTGAGATAGGCGAAGCGGATGATTTGTTTTTTTTTATTACTAAGATACTCCTTTCTACACCACCGGGAAGAGAGAAAGCATTCAAACAGCTTTAAACGGTGTTTAATCCTCCTTCCTGCTTTACAAAAAGAAAACCATTAAAAAGGAAAGATTAAGGTACTATGTAAAAGATTTTTAATGCACCTTCGCTTCTAGATGTCGCAATTAATATGATCAATTATATTAAATAATTAACGGCAACAAACTACTAGTAAGTGATCACCTAAAACGTTTCCAATTAATACTATACAAAAGTAGGTCACAATTGTCCAAGCAATAATAGCAGAAGTATAATCAGGCATTCAATATTTTTCGCAACTTCACAAAGATGTTTCAAATAGAGAAATATAAGTCTTTTATATCAATGTTTGGAATCGTATTGGCGATTTTTCCCACGTGACAGAAGAGAACCAATAAAAAAATGTTACACTCTATGTTCACACTGTTTTATCACACACAGTTACTAGAGGACAAACTAGCAAATAACGCCATCTAGTTACCATTCAAAACAATAAAGCAAACAGTATTATTTATGCTTTTCACTTACTTGATATTTTCGTCACAATCACAACAATGAGTCCAACTTTTTGAAAGTCGGTTGACATTCACTTTTGTGTGACAAAAAGTGTGCTCCCCCCACCACTTTATTATAGATACAATCTCTAAGTTTTCATGACGCAAACTTATATATACCCTATAGTGTGTAACATACTATAATTATGAGCTTTTCACCAATCTTAATAACGGAAAATTATAAGAACAAAAATAAATATAAAAAGAAAATACTCTTACTGAACCATCCTGTACATCTTAAGTGAAATTTGAGTGATAATAAAGAAGTTATTGTTGTTATTAGTAAATAACAAAAAAAAAAGCAAAAGACAAACCAAATAACAATAAAGTGAATTAAAAACGCCTTAGAATTACTCCATCAATAATGATTTATTATTCTCAGTTATGCAGACTGCATGGTGACAAGAACTGGCATCTTTGGTTTTACATTTCGTACACAGAATAGGATATGACTGCTGTATAATCTCAATCAATTCTGTATACAGGGTAATTCCGAAAAAACTATTAAATCTCATTTTCTGCTATAATTAAGCGAAACTTCATATTTGAATATAGCGTTTTTTGAATTTGAAACAACATTTATTAATAAAATAATCTTCAAAACTCAAAAACTGTTATATTTTACTCTTAACGTAGTTTCATGTTTTGTTAGTAAACCGTAACCTTTTTTTTTTAGGAACCGAAGGTTCACCCGATGGAAATTTGTTCGATGGTACTCACGGCAGTAGAGTACTTAAAATGGCTCCCGGGCTGGACACGTTGGAAATTATACCATTTAAGGTGGCAGCATACGACACTCGTAATCAAAAAATGGCTTTCTTCGATCCCACCAGGAAGGAAGACTTCGATTTTATATCTGGTACCAGAATGCGACGCTTAGCTCGAATGGGCGAGAACCCACCAGACGGCTTTATGGCTCCCAAGGCATGGAACATTTTAGCGAACTATTATCAATCTTTGGGTCAACACAATTATTAAAGTTTAGTCCCCGTTTTTGTTAAGATATATAAAGAGTTTTAATAGAATTGTTGTTGTATTGTAAAAAAAAAAAATTAAACAATATCCGAATTAATGACTTGCACAAACTTGCTTGCAGAATATTTACGCCCCAAATGCTTTTGTGGAATCACGGCGAAACCAATTTTAGGCCTAAATAGTGAATATTCCTACTTTTGATATGTAAGCCAAGTGTACTTGATACATGTTGGTGTTTAAAATCAATGTTTTTAACATTCCTTTTTGATTTTTTCCATACATTATACTTCAACTTTAATAGCTATTTTTCACATTCCTATCAATTTTTTATGAAACTGTGTACAATATTGTATGTTAATTGTGTATATGTAAATTTTACTGGGATCTATGTATATATGTATGCAATATATTGGCTTTTAAACCGTGTTTTACATAGGATTTTCTATATAATTTGTAGAATCATTTATGCTCGAGTATTTCTTTTTTTTTTTCCTTTTAATGTTTCCAATTTTAATTTTGAAGACATGAGCCAGAGATAGTGCATTTTACGGTGAAATTCTGCAGATTGATATTCACAAATGTATTAAGCACTTATATGTATGCACGATGCATTTATTTTAAATATTGGTTTTTTTGTTATATATATTGTGTATTGTGGAGTTTTGTGTAATATTGATTTGTTTTAATTGCCCATGTTGTTGCATAATTGTATGCATGTTTTTCGATAAGGGTGCTAAAACAAAAACTATACCGGTCTTAGGATATGATTAAGAATATCTATGAAAAAAAAAATACGGTGTAATATTTACTTATTTATTTTATTTATCTACAAAGTGCTCGAAAATAGTGCAATTAAATATATCATTTCTATTAACAGTAACTGTAAATTAATGTAAACATATAGCTTTAATAAATCGGCATATACATATACATTCGCTGTAATTTATTTTTTGTATAAAATAGAGGAATATAATTATTCTTGGTAACGTAAGATGACTCACTTTGTTCGATTTTCTAAATCCAACCTCATTGTTGGAAGTTCGACATTTGTTCTTTCAATACCCAGATTGCAGAGGATATTTCTAGAATATTCTAAAAATATAGATTTTTAAATGTATCAGTAATATTTTATATATTATAGATATTCCTGGATTACTCTAAGGAAAACCCTAACTGGATGTTATCTTTTACCGGAGAAGTAAAGTTAAAATTTTTATTTGACCCAAAGGTCGTCTGCGGCGCTGCTTGCCATCCCCTCCCTAATCACTTACTCAACTGTTGATTATTTACCATGTGTTTAATTCGTTACAGTTTGTTAGTTGTCAAGTCATTGTATGCTTTTCATAGTCATTTATATTATATTCAATCAGTTATTGTGACTTGAACTTTTTTTGTTGTGTACGAAATTGTAATAGGGTTAGTAGAGGGAAGAAAACGCTTATTCTTCCAAAAGATACCAACGTGGGTTACATCTTGAAATCTCTTGTACAGTGTCTCTAATGGAAACATCCCATCCGCCCCCTTTGTGTATTCTTTCAAGGCACTCGTTAACAAATTTTATGACCCATCACTCCCCTGGGAGTAACTGCGAAGAGGATGATACAGAAGGCCCTCTTTCGTCACTAGAATAATAAAAACGTAAATAAAATTTTGAGTGGTATTCACTTGAAAAATGATGATAAAATTATGCAAGCATTGTTCTATTACAATAAAAGCTGCATATCAAACACATGAAACTATATACTGTTCTCATATATGTATACATATATAGCTACCCAGATAACAATTTAAGGTTTATACAAGCCTTTTTAAAGGTTGTTCCGACAAGGTAAAAAGCTTGTCAACATGCTTGTTATGGCAAGGGTGCAAGCTTGCTGCAAGGTTATGACAAGCTTGGTAGTTGACACAGGACAAGGTTTTTCCAAAGGAAGGTTACAGGTTAAGCTTATCTGTAAAAGCATGTGACAAGGTTACCATGGCAAGGTTCCCATAAGCTTGTCTGTAAAAGCATATGACAAGGTTGGAATGACCAATGTTGAGCCAAGCTTTAAAGAAAGCCTGTACAAACCTTGATAAAGTTTGTAACAAATCAAGAACAAAATAGGAATTGGATATTTAATTTCTTCTTTTTCTGGTTTCTAGTCATAAAAACATAGAAATGTACATTAAGGACGTTTCGTTTTAATTTCAAGAGCTTTTTCAAGATATATGTAAAAATATAAATTATAAATGGTACACATTTTTTTTCCTTCATCAAATTATTATAATAATTTGATGAAGGAACTGCAAGTTTCTGTTACTGAGAGCTTCTTCAATTGGTATAATGAGGTTACTGTTATAAAAACAAAATTTTTATACAGAATAGAGATTTATTGTATAATGCCAATTGTAAGTAGCACTTAAATATTTTCGGTTTTGTTCTTTGGTTAATTTTGTAAATTTCTCCTTTTATTACTGTGGGTCTGAAGAAGGGTCCATACCCCGACCCGAAACGTCACACAAGGCTTAAATAGCAAATTTTAAATATATAACTAAATTTATTTTATTATTGCTTGCTTTATATGTATACTATCATTTTTGTCCTAGGGCTGAATATCTAGACGGCAATGGATCAACGGTTTTTAATGTAAGGTGTGTATGTTTGGTATTGCATATTGCACAATTTGCTTTGAACAGAACAAATTTGACGTCAAAGTATAGCCTTGGATTAATAATAGCAGTTGTTCAAAGCAACTACCAACCAACACGTTTTTTGTCGGTAATTTCGTGATTGCCTCGATTGTCAAGCATAACACCGGCTGATGCCGCCATTTTTGTTCCGAACAACTTCTATTCCCGAGTAGGAACAAGAAAAGATGTTAGGGTAAGTTACTTATTGTCCTGTTCGATGCTTAACGAACACAGAGCAATATACCTAACATACACCGAACAGCTGTACTTTCTGTTCCGATCAGCCCAGAACAACCATACAAACACATCTGTAGATTCAAGCACATTCTCTTAATAAATTAGTAATTTGCAGAATTTTTTATTAAGAAAAACCAATAAACTTTTGTTTAAATATGTTTAATATAGATGTAGTTGCGTATAAAATAAACACGAAATATGATCCACCACGTTGCGGGTCAATTATTCCGATTATTGAAATCATCTGAATACGTGCTACTTATACGAATATGCCTGGTGGAATAATCGAATCGGAATATTATTCCGATTATTGAAACCTTCCGAGTATATACAAGATTAAATAGAGTATGTTTCATGGAATATGGAATCGGAATATTATTCCGAATATTATGGCCTTCCGATTATTGAAATCATCCGAATATTTACTACACTATACTGTGTACA
Organism: Protaetia brevitarsis; assembly: GCA_004143645.1. Classification (NCBI taxonomy): domain Eukaryota; kingdom Metazoa; phylum Arthropoda; class Insecta; order Coleoptera; family Scarabaeidae; genus Protaetia; species Protaetia brevitarsis. Next base: position 2,542,098 of record RXPK01000304.1, read on the forward strand.
AATACGTTGCACTTTCATTATCAGTGAGTAACCAATAGCATAACCAATTGGCTTTCCGCCCGCTTCTCTCATCAGTCATCAGCGGACCAATGACACGTGAGCGTAATTGCTTTAGCTTGGCCCTTTTTGCCACTGCGCAATTGTCACGAGTGATTTGTGGAATTGTACAAAATAGGCCTGTTTCCTACTACACGACAAGGTCATGTTCTGTACTGGTCTACTGGTCTGAACTGTAGTAGAACCGTCCTCAGTGAGAACCAAAACAGACCTAATATATGCAATGCCGAAGTGGGAATTATTGTCACGAGTCGCCACTGCTATGCTGGAGAGTATATTTGGTACTGCCAAGTCAATACTGATTTCTAATGGATCAGGCTATTCATTTCCTTTTTAATAATCTAACGTTTAAGAATTTAATTCCTCCATAATTTTAACTGTAGTACTGTAAACAGGGATCCAGATAAAGCATAATCGTTTTCAATAAAGATCTGACTTTTGATCCGAATATTATTTCAAAACACCAAGCCCACTTATAGTTAAAATTATTGTATCTCAACTCTCCTGTCTATATATATATACATACATATATAGTGAGCCATGGTGATTATCGGTATAACAATACATTTAAAGATTGTATTGGTGAGGTATCTACACTTCACCTAACTAGTGGAATTACCTGCAGTTACATTGGTAGGTACACACAAAATAATTAAAAAGTACTTAAATCTGTAAATAAGTATATGTGTTAGATAAACATAAGGCAAGGTCCTTATTTCAAGGTTGCGTAATATTTTGTTCATGTAAACTGTTTATCCACATAAATAATACATAAGTAGGTACATACCTATATATATTCATATATAAAACAAGCATCTTTGAAAGTTGTTCATTATTAACACAGTGGCAGCCACGATGAAAACAGTTATTTTCGTTATTTGCTTGTTTGCAGTTTTGGCAGCATCTGCTGAAGCAGCTGAAGGTAATATAACAATAGATTGATTAATTGGTAAATTTAATCTTGAATTATTTTATTATGACTCTATGAACTTTATACATTAAAGATAGCTACATACTTTAAATTAGCTTACTGCATCAAAATATGTGTAAATTTAAGTATTGTTTTTATGTTTGTGTTTTTTTTTAGAAACACTATTTTATGCATCTAATTTACAGAATGCGGTCCAAATATGGTGTTTAGTACGTGTCATTCTGCCTGCCCTCTCAAATGTGGCGGCAATCCCTTAGTAGCTTGCCCGGCGGTTTGTAGAATAGGATGTGGATGCAAGAAAGATTATTTATTGAATGATGCTGGAAAGTGCGTGCCACCAAACGAATGCTGAATTTTAAGAAATTGTTTGTGCTAGAAATTCAAAATAATTTCGCCGTAACTTGTAGAGTTAATTACAGAAGAATAGTACTGTATATAATCTCAATAAAGAAAAAGGAAAGACATTGTTTAATTATCTATCGGCTAAGAACAAATCCCATCAAAACATTATCTATATATTCCTATTCATCTGATCTTCTGCTCTGTGCATTATGACATAAATTATAAAGAAGCTTACAATGAAAATTACTCAGAAACAATGCATATACTCTGTGCAAAAATTAAGTATAGTAATTCGAAGGCGCATGCTTGAATTCCACAATAAATTAGCACATGTTAGTGCTAATGCACTCAACATCTATTTCAAACCAGGATTTATTTTGGATTATTTATGTATTAGAATGAAACACACCAATACAAATAAAGCAATCCATAAGTTACAAAGATACATGTGTCTAACCGAACTAGCCCTAGTAGCAAAATTTAAATTTCCCGCAAATATTTTTAGTAACTTCAACATTGAGTCACAAAATTACCAATGATTTTGTATTAGATCTAAGGAATTTGAATTTGAAACTTGCAGAGTAGTCATGGCTGACTATGATCTATTTAAGAAAGATATTTTCAGCCTTATAGCACTTTTGAATGATGTAGTTTCTATGGGTCTACTGTATAGCCCGCATCTTTTTTGGTAAGTTTGTATTAGTATTTCCTATTCCTAAAGCTAATCGTTTTTGAGATATTTGCAATTAAATATCTCAGGCTATTATAGACATTAAGATATTCTACTGATATAGATGCAAGTACACGGTTATAGGTATTGACTGTGACAACAGTAACTGTAATATCCTATACAAGCTGTTCAGAAACTCATGTTCACGCATGGATAGTAAAAAACTGCTACAAAGCGTAGCAGCTTCTTTTGATATTAAATAGCTGCTACAAACTGCTAACGGTCGTGAGCTGGTACAAAATAACAGTTTGCTTCCTAGAAACCCATCACTAATTGAAATAAATGCATCCCATGGGCTGTTCTGTGCTGGAATAAAACACGCTTGTTCATTCATTCGCATTGATTTAATTCTCTGATAATAAATCTGCTTTTTGACGGGGCGCGCCGTGCTGTACTGTGACGGACTAATGTGCGATAACCTTTAACATTTCTTTTCTGAAGTTCGAGTGCTAGTAAATAAGTAAAATCGTTATATACAGTGACCGGCATAAATATTGCAACATATGGAAAATTCTTTTATTGTTAAAATATACTAAAACTTTTGTTGGGGGATAGGTTGTGCATGTCTAGAAACTCCAAAATTTATTTTGACACACGTCACGTGACCACTAGTATGGCGGTAATTTTAAAAAATATGCCTTGAATCTGCAAAAAGTGAGGTTAGATGACATGATATCTAAAAAGTTATTTGAAAAAGTTGCTTAGAATTCAAATTTGAGGCTGTATGCAAATTTTTGTAAACGTATTTTAAAAACAATAAAAATCACAATTTTTTTCAAATATTGTTTCATTGAATTACATATTTCCATTTTTTTTAGCTCTTAGCAGCTCAACTACAGTACTATTTCCAAATTTGGTTGATACTCAAACAGTTTTGTCAACTTTTGCATAATTAACATAGCGAAAACTGAAAAGCACGTTTTCAGTGTGACAATTGTGGTTGCAAGGGACTGTATCTACTAGTAATAAATAAAATTTTATAAACATTTTCTCTCTAAACCACTTAGCAGACATTACTTTTATTGAAAATTATTGTATTCCTTGTTAATTTTCGGCATTAAAGTGGAAACCGTTAGTCAAAAACTGATAATACCACATGCACGCAGCCAAGATTTTAAAGTAGATTTTGAAATTGGAGAACAACGAATAATAAACAGTAGGTAAAATAAAAATAGTAGTAATTGCTTATTTGCCAAAAAATTAAAATAGTTTACTACATTATTTTGTTGTTTCTAATTTCAAAGCCTACCTTACTTATAAGAAACAGAACGATATGTATGTCTAACAGGCATGCATTTTTAGAGGTTCATTTCTTAGTTGTTCATTACTATTAGTCATTGTTTAAATGTTTTTGCTTATTAATTATTCCTATCATTAGCTAAAAGTACAGGTTATTTATTTCTACTGACTTTTGTAATTTCCATACCTACATAAATACCTTCGGTGCGTGCAATAACATTGCTTAGATGTTTAGTTTTATCAGTTTTAGTGTTATCAGTTTTAGACTACGGATTTCACTTTAACGTAGAAAACAAACCAAAAAATGTGATAATTTTCAATAGAAGTAATGTTTGCTATGTGGTTTAGAGAGAAAATGTTTGTACAATTTTAATTATTGCTACTATATACAACCTCAACAACAATCTCTTGCAATAACAATTGTCACACTGAAATCGTACTTTTCAGTTTTCGCTATGTTAATTATGCAAAAATTGGCAAAACTCTTTGAGTATCAACCAAATTTGGAAATAGTACTGCAGTTGAGCTGCTAAGAGCGAAAAAAATGGAAATATGTAATTCAATGAAACAATAACAAATTAATGTATTTCTGCTTTTAACTGTAATAATTAGGAGTGATTTTTATAACTAACAGCTTCTTGCGGGTTTCGCCGTGTGTCAAAGGAGGAGTGATTTTTCCCAAGAAAAATGTTTCTCCTTTCTTGGGAAAAATCACTCCTAATTATTACAGTTAAAAGCAGAAATACATTAATTTGTTATTTTCGCACTGTAAAAAACTTGCAATCTTCTCAATGAAACAATATTTGGAAAAATTCTGATTTTTATTTTTTTTTTAAATATGTTTACAAAAATGCATGCGATCTCAGAATTGAATTCTAAGCAACTTTTTCAAATAACTTTTTTGGATATCATGTCATCTAACCTCACTTTTTGCAGATTCACGGCATATTTTTTAAATTTACCGCCATACTAGTGGTCTTTTTACGTGTGTCAAAATAAATTTTGGGGTTTCTAAACATGCACAACCTATTCCCCCAAAAAAGTTTTAGTATATTTTAATAATAAAAAAAAACCCATACGTTGCAATATTTATGCCGGTCACTGTATATGGATTGGGCTATATATTAGATATAAACTCAAATTGTCACACTTATTATTATGATTAACTTAAAAAACCAATAAAATGACTACTACAAATGTTTTTTGCAATTTTTATAGGAGAAATCTCTATAATTGGTATTAAAAATTGTGATGTTAGAAATACGGAATAGTTTCTTTTGAAGGTAAGCCAGTAAAAGACTGGGCTTACCAAAATGAACATCAGACAAATGCTTTTTGTGGCTAAACAGTTTCGGTAATTTTTCAGGTTGCGATTGTGTTTATCTCCAACATTCTTAATTTGGTTTGCTGTAGTCGTAAATATGTACAATTATTATACACATATGTTTTATGATGCATTCATATTGTAATTGTATATTGTGGAACCTACACATGTATCTGGTATATCAGAAAAAAACGTTCGCAATTAAAAGCAGTGACCAATATGAAAGGAGTATTGATATTAGTTCTTGCTTCAACAACAATCTTTTCTGTATTCGCGGCAGGTAATGTCTGTATTTTTTAAATGGGTCACTTTATTTTGGTATAATGTGATAAAAAAAAAGGTTTCGTTAGATTAATATTGTATATCCCATGACTCACGTGTTTCTTATTACAATTCATGCTTTATCATAAATTTTTTTGGAGCAAAAATGATTAAATGTTTTAAGTATAGATAATGCCAATCCATAATTTAAAATTTGCGTTAATCATTTGTTTTAATAACATTTTCCTATATACTTTACAGAATGTCCACCAAATATGGTATACCACAGTTGTGGCTCGCATTGCCCAGCTAGATGTAACAGAGGTTTTCGCTTTGCTTGCAATCTAGGTTGCAAAATAGGATGCGCTTGTAAGCAGGGTTATGTGCTAAACGACAATGACAACTGCGTACTACCACACGAATGTTAAATTCAAAAGTATAAATTAGGAGGGGTTTATACTAACAACAAAAGGAATAAAATAATTTTTGTTTCTATAATGAAACTATATTGTATGATATATTTTACCCTAACAAACAAATATATGAAATAAATAAAATATAACCAGGCCTATTGTTGATTCTATTTTAATTTTAACCCTAATACAAAATAATTGCTTTGTAAGTATAAATGACACGTTAAAAATCGTATACGATTGCACGACACTGCGTATCCAAAATTTGGAATTCGCTACTTCAACCACACAAAATTGGAATGTTTTAAGGTTTGACTAACATAAATCGTGTTGTCAATGTAAAATTTATTTATTTGTTTTAAGACCGTCAAAATTTTCGTATAACATGGCGTTTCGTCTTGGGCACCAAATTTCTTGTAACATTAAACAAAACGTAAGTCTTCCCAATATGTTATTAGTAGCGTCATCATTGGCACTCGCTTTAAGATTATTCGACAACCTTTTACATGCACGAGTTTTCGTGAAAAGTTGTAAAGTCTGACAACTTTGACGTTTATTGACGTACGTGTTCGTAATTAATTTCATAAGTAAACGTGAGTGTAATTGAATTTTTAATAGCTCGTAATTGACCTAGCATTGCTTCTGGGCTCTAGAAGCAATGCTTTACTTCGTATATTCGTGCAAAAAAGGTGTGTCCTTAGAAGGAACTCCACAAAATTTTATTGTAAACAACTTTAGGTAAATTCTGTTATCTGAAAGAGTAATTTGTAAATGTACGATTTTTTCTCCTAGCTGGGTTCGCTATAAGACATCTAAACGTAAAAGAAGAGAGAACTACCTATAGCTTTGACATAATACCTAATGGTCAACTTCCAACATCTTATATTTTAGGGTCTATCATTATTTCAAAGTAAAAAAAAGTGTATAACGGTATAGATACCACTTCTGCTTGATTCTTCATCAACTTCTTCACCATTTTTGTTCCTAACTGCATTTATATCTTGCCATGATTGCTTTTTGGGTTTAAACTTGTGAGAAGCAGATAGGTAACATTTCTATCACTTTATTTCAAACACCTCCTTCATTGTCGTAAGATCTACGAAGTACGATATTCACTTTAATTTGAATGTGAATGCTAAAAATTGCTATGCTCAAGTTTTTCAGAAATTATGCGTTTGTGTATTGCCATGAACACAGACTATATTGAATGATTCTGCTTAATATTTCTTTTGGTACATACCATATTCAAGAATAAAATCATGGCATTTTGGAAACAGTGATAAAAAAACCGGTTATGTTGTAGAGTACTTTTATTACTAACAACACTGGTTCGTTTAACTTAAATGGTTTACTTATACTTCATTCAAACTACAAATGCATCTTAACAATATTATGTACAACTGCCTCAGTTTAACAACTGCTTGAATGATGCGCCCAAATTAGTGGGCGAATAGTTTTGTCACCACCTTCATTCATTCATTTAGTTAGGGTGGGCACCTATAGTCCGAGCACTTGAGCTAGGTGCTCATTGTACCGTCTCTATTAAATCTCTTACTTCCAATCGAGCAGCTTGATGTTCTCTATAAAGCCCAGTATCTTGCCCAGCAGAAACTTGAGGGCTCCAATAGATCCTGCCCGAAATATTTCTGCCTGAGTACCTTCAATTCCTCACATGTTTCAATCTCGATTCCAACCTCAATTCTGCACCACGATTCGTTTACTCGACCTGTGTTGTATAGATGCTTTTTCAGGATACAGCATCCACTTACCAGCCCAGTAATGGTTTTAGCTTTTTTCTTGCTGCGTCTGAGTAGGTTATCAGAGAATCTAGCATCCCCACCCTCCATTAGCGCTTTAGTATGGAGTAGACCTTCAGTCGACCTCCATTTCTGTATCTAATCAGGTCCAGACTCCCTTCTTGCGGAGTCCTTAGTAATCCCACATACGGGCTCTGGACCTATGGAGTGTCTTTTACAGTCCTCCTTGGCTAGTTCGTCGGCTATTACATTGCTGTCACTAGGTACCTTGAATGAAATCATTTGATCATGTTTTCAGTCAATGAATCTCTATTTTAGGGTAATTATAATGAAGAAGTCACAAGAGAATACTGTAACTGCGGCAAAGCAATTTAAAAATGGGCTTACCGCTATCTGATACCTTTTCCTTCCCTTCAGTTATATAGCACCATATGACACTTCTTCATTATAATTACCATTAAATAGAGATTCATTTAATTTTTTTTTTCAATTTTATATTCTTTTCTTCCAGGAAATGGAAAATCCATTCTCCCCCCCAATTTTTGTCCGTCCTTTACATCACCTAGGTCATTATAGATATATATACTCTGAAAACTTTGTTGGTATCTTTCTCTTCTTTGTTCTCTTTAGGTTCATCTAATCCTGTGCTTTCTTCAGTACACAATGGTCTTTTTGAAACGGCTTCCCTGACTTTTGCTGTACACTTGGTTTTCCTTTTTCAATCCATCCACTCTTATCTTCTATATAATAAACGACCTTGGTGCGTGGTATTTGTCTATGATCCTGGCTTTTTCTATATTCTTCTTCCTTTACTTAACTCAGACTTTCTTCTTTTTTCGATTTTTTGTCATAATATTGCTTTTATTTCAATTTCTCTTTTTTAGTCTTTTTGGTGTCTGTATTCGTAGCTTTGTCTGAATTCTTCTGTTGTGTTGATGATCTGCATCTTGTTTAGAAGAGTAATAATTTTATTCAAAATACAAATACATTATGTCAATGCTCCTACATTTAATACTGACTATTCTCATTTCACAATTCAGGTTGAATGTAAGTGATTGTATAAACGTGTGAACTTGACAATACTCATAAGTAAGTACGACATCACTAACTAACGGTGATAAAAATCGTGTGTTAGCTTGAAAGAGAGAATTGTAAGCAATTTAAGATCAATTATTTTTAATATAGGTATTTAAAAATAATTGATCTTAAATTGCTTACAATTCTCTCTTTCAAGCTAACACACGATTTTATGTAAATGTACCTCACATTCTCAACGATATCTTTAGAACTAGAAAAAATATCACTCTGAAGTAAAAAATGAAATCTTCTTCTTGACAACTCGGACAGTTCGGTTTAACAAGATCAGTTGTGCATGATGGGAGTTGTACGGGGCTAAAATAGGAACAAAATTTGATTTAAACCAAATTATCATTTGGTCACCTGCGAGTAAAATCGATGGCTAAAATAAACAACAAAGAAAAGGTATATATGCCGACAATCGCTCTGAAAGATAATCCTCTTGATGTTATGCCACAAAGATGCCGCAACTTTTCGGTTAGATTTACATTCGCCGTGTTTTACTTTAAATAACAAAATAATTCTTAGAATCTACACATGCGCAATCCCTGGTAGATTAGAGGAGGTGTACCTTTCTTCATGTTTCCTTATGGCTTATTTCCCCTATGTCATCTTTTTTTTTTTAGTCGATAGTACTTACCAAAAATTGTTCTTAACAAAAATTATTCCAATAAACAATACACATATGTTTCCATATTCCTTTGATTGCATTATCGCTAAAGAATCGGATGTGAAATACTTACACGACTTTTCTTTCCCAGGTGTAAGAAGGTGACCACTTGAATGATTTTGTTTGTTAGAATATGTCGGTATCTAATTTAATCCTTCTGAATTATTGTTTTCTGCATGCTTTGTGGTTATATTTTGTACTTTCGGCTCCGTATTCTTGTTCTTATGTTCTTTGATCTTGAATCAGCTCAATGTAGTTTTCTTCCTCTGTTGTTGTTGGTACTTCTTTTCTTTTCATATTTAATTTTAGTTATTCCTGTAGTGGCTTTGTATTATGCTTTTGATTTTCACTTTTCACATTTGACGTAGTCTTCTCAATTCAGTACCTCTTTTTCTTGCTACAGATTTTATATAGTATTTACATTTTGTGTACTTAGCCATCTCAAACGCAATCAAATATAAAGCCAATATTTGATTGCGATTATTTGTTTGCGTTTCTCATGAAGTTTGGAGTTTTTTCTTGTTTTTTTGATTGTCTTTGCGTAACTACAACTTTTATCTTTTTGTTTTGAACTATGCAAGTTATTTTTCTTTCTATTTTTCAGCCAATTTTTCGGAGTCTGAGTGTAGATTCATCACGCTACTTCAAATCCACCCAGAACATTGCCGTCAACAAAAAGCACAATGGATCTTTTTGCTTATTCAGAGAGAAGAAGTTACGCCTACCGCGAGCTCGATCCCTACCATCCGAAACCAACACGTCATCTTTCCGATATCGAATGTTTTCGTCTAGGAACCAGTCCGACGATTTAGCAAACGATCCCGACTACGTAACTGAATACATCCCACAGCAGCGCTACGCTCCAGAACGTACACGAGAAACGGTGGAATTGGTGATAGAGCCAAAGATGACCCATCCAGACTTACAACCACCAACCTCAGTTCCATTGCCCACACTCAGATTGGCCAGAAGTCTGTACCACAGACCGCGCCAGTAAGAACACGCACGCAACAAGTGACCGAACTGAAACGTCTAGCGGCCGCCAAGTACGAAAAGGCGGTGAAATCGTTCAGCAGCGAAGACGACGATGCGTACAGGTATCAATTAGAGGCGGCTAAACCGAAACATGAAAACTTTAACGACCGGTATACGTCGTTCAAGAAAATGTACGAAGAAGAAACGATGAGAGCTCCCCAGCTGCAGCCCAAAAACATCAAACCTTATGGAAATATGGATACGCCACATTGGACTGGTCCCAATGTCGAATGCCTCAAGCAAAGTATCCTAGTGCAAGACTTGCGGAGAAATAAATTCGAAAGCATAATGGAAAAGCGTAAACGCGCGAGCTGCGCTGAACTTCAGAGCGATTCTTCCAAGGGCACGCCGAGTCACACGCAACAGAGGGATTATTGCACGATTTCCGAGAAAAAGGTGCCCACATCGCAAATGTCGCCAGATTTAGAGAAGTGTAGGGCGACAATTGCGGAATATAAAAATTTAAACCCGGCGTATTTAAGCAAAACAACGAAAATAGTGCCTGGAAGTGAAGAGGAGAAAAAGTTGCTCGCAGAAGCTGAGAAATTAGTCGCCGCTATTAAGAATAACAGTAAAAGCTGCGATGCGATAACTACTGAACCCAAGATCGCTATCAATTCTGAATCTTTGAAGACAGCATCAACATCCAACGATAGAATTAAAGGACAGCAGACTGATAATCAAAAGTCTCCAGTGCTGAAAAACGATGCAAATACCAATACGCCAGGGCTCAGCCTGCCGCAAGCAAGCGATACCAAGGTGATCCTGTTTTACGATGACAAGAATAAAAGATTATGTTCGAAGGTCGTCAAGACCACTAATGATAATCAGTCGCCTGGAGAACAAGAGAATGACGAATCTGCTGGCAAAATTAAAATAACAGTAGGACCAAAACTGATGCTTCAATCTTCGGATTTAAACGATCGCATATACAGAATAGAAGAACTAAAGCCAGCTCCTAACGAAAAATTTGTCGCTCCATGGCTTTCCTGGAGCGATCGTGTTAAGATGCATGCAAAAACTAATTCAGCATCAGTGGAAACACCAGTCAAGGATACGGGGGATACCAACCAGAAAATATCGAGTTCTAAACTTGCTGCGTCTGCAAGCACAGAAGGAAAAAAAGGCAAGAAATTCAAAAGAGACAGTATTCCTGGAGGTCCACGCTACAAGATTTTAACGCGGTACGTAAAACTTTTTTACGCGAACCCGACATATTCAACGACAGAGACAAATTTAAAAGAACGATGAAATGGGTGGACGTGTGGAATAGATGCAATGGTAGTCTCAAGAGCGACGACATCATTCGCAAGTGCAATAGCGAAGGTACCATCCGTCCCTTGTGTACCGAGTGTACCAGAGGCGTTTTAGGCCCCGAAGCTACGGTGATGGTGAAATTACGCCGTCTGCCTAAAATTAACATACCGGAACCAGAAAAGGAGTGCGAAAAACTTAAAGAGGAGCCTTGTTACAGGGCAGACGGCGAAATACGCGTCGTCCAAAAGAAACTTCCAAAACTAATAATGCAACCTTGCAAGACTCCTACCAGGTCAAAGATGAGATCATCAAATCCTATACCGCGCCCAAAAATGCGGCATGCACCGGTGGATCCGCCAAAATTATGTCTTCAAAAAGTTGAGTGCGATGTGCCAAGAGCGGACGATGGTATGGTAGTTTCCCAAAAGAAACTACCGAAATTAGTAACGCACGATTGCTTTCCCACTACTGAACAAAAAATGACTAGTCCTCCTTTGCCACGTTTGGTGCCAAGACCAGTTCCTCCACCTCCACCTTGTCCTGATCTTAAAAAAGATGAATGTCCTCCACGGGCCGATGAAGGCCTCAAAGTAACTAGAAAGAAACTACCTACACTTCCATTACCCGACTGTGATAAAATTTGTCCGCCAGATGTGACCCATGGAGAACCGTTGAAGCGTTTGAAAAAAGTTCATATACCTGAACCGAAGAAGACTTGCCTGGAGGAAGAAGACCCGTGCCCACCAAGGGCGGACGAAACCACAGGTTATAAAATTAAAAAGAAGAAGCTGCAGAGCCTAATCCTAGGAGCGAAATATAACGAAATGTCTTGGAAAGAATTCAACTCAAGGAGACATTTTACCAGCGATTCAAAATGCAGTATGTGTTGCTTTTCAGACAAAAAAGTTCAGCCAGACATAAAAATGGAGAAGGAGGACGATCCTAGCGAATGGAGTAAGTTCAAAGGTCGACTACTCTGTGAAGAAAACGGTAAACTAACTGCTTATCTGCCTCCAGAGGAAACAACCGACACATCTACAGGTTCCAAGCTTAAAATCGTTAAGAAGCCAATCGGAACACCTTTTCGGAGGGACGAACATTTGCACGAGGAACTACTGAAAGGCGGGTTTACTAGTCTTAATACTAGCGACCGTAAATTTTGTTCCTCTACGAACGAACCTTGTTTTAGCCCACCCGCCAAACCTCCTTACAAAGACTTACGTCTAAAACGCCTCAAAAAACGTAAGGGTTTCGACGAAGACTTTCCTGGACGTTTACGTTTTCAAAAGTTCGAAACGGAAAAGGAGTGTATAGATGAATGTAGCTTAATGGTGAGAATGGATGATGCAATGAAGTACGAAGTTAAGCCGAAAAAACTTCCGCCTTTGCCTGAGGGTGGATGTCTACCCAAGCCAAAGCAAATACCAAAGGAATCTAAAGCGCTCCTTAGAAGACCGATAAAGAAACAGAGTTTCAGGTCTTACGATTGTCCTAAAGAGGAATGTGTAGACCATTGTCCCCCCAGAGCAGATGAAAATTGGGTTGAGAGGTACAATAAATTGATACCAATGGGGGAAATATCCAAGACCTGCCAACCGCCTCCACCGCGTTCGAAAGATGATAAAGGAGACTTTAGGCCTCTGCCAAAAGTAGTCGTTGAAGAGCCGGAACAATGCAAACCTCCCCCACCGTGCGATGAAAGGGTGCCAAGAGCAGATCACCGGGCTGTACTTTACAAAAGGAAAACTTTACCTCCGTTAAACCCTATTGTCTGTCCGAGACCGCGCCCTCCGAAAATGAAACCTGCACCGAAACTACGTCGATTGGCACCATATCCGTATCAAGACCGCGTAAGGAAAGGCTTGCCTGATTGTGAGCCCCCTCCTTGTTACAAAATAGACGATATTACTAATTACCAAGCGAAGCCGAAGAAACTCAAGTCCTTGTTAAAGAGCAATAACAGAGCACTTTCCACCTTCCCTACTGAGCTCCTTTATAAGCAGAACTTTCACATGTTCGAATCTAATAGATGCTTTTCCTCAACATCACATCTATTGAATTCCGAGAAGAGAGAATGCAAGAAATTAGCGCAACAAGTTACGAAGAAATGCCCGAAGGTGAATTTAACTGATTGTAAACCGGCCAAGAGTATATCTTGCGCGCGAAGGGTAAAGCCTAGACTTCCGTGCACCAAGCAGAAATCGCCGTATCCTGCCTTTTCTGAATGTCACGATCATCAACGTCCGGATGTAATAACCGAATGCCAGGAAAATGAAAAGATGCTTCAACCGAGATGGCCGATTTTGAGCGAAATTAAATCGCAGAAACCGCCGCCACCTTACCAAGGAAAAATAGACCCGTCGAAGCAGGAGGAGTGCATCGCCAAGAAATTGAACATTATTAGAGAAGGAACCACGAAGACTTGTGAAAATTTCGATGAACCCGATAAACCGGTACTGACGAAAGAAATGTACGACGAAGTCATGCACAATCCGCCTTACGACGAATGCGAATGCTCTAACCAAGGTAAAGAAGCGTGTCCCACGAAGAAAGATGATGGAAAAGAAAAAGGCCCGTGTAAACCGAAAGATTTATCAGTATGCCCTGATCCAGAAATAGAGTGCATACTGAATGAGAAGCCGCCCGAAGGTATAGCGTGCGCTAAAACTGAAGACGAATCGGAAGAACGGAGTATGCCTTGCGGAAAAGTGATAGGTAAATTGACGTGCCAAAAGAAAGGCGCAGACGAGGAATGCGATGACAATGGACAAGATGAGTGCAAGGAACCCCAAAAACCAGTAATAGCTAGAAACAAGCATCTAAAGAGGACTGTACGAAGCAGGCGCCAACGAAACCACAAAAGGCTAAAAGCACCAGTGGGCAAAAGAAGCCATGTGAAAAACCGCCAAGTGACTGCAAGCCATCCCCGAAGAAAACAAAAACGAGCGCTAGTGAAGCGAAATGCGAAGACGAGAAGAGCGCTCAAAACAAAAGTCACTGCCGTAACGTGAAAACGTGCGGCAAGGACGGAAAGGGCAAGAAAAAGCCCAAAGTGAAGAAAGTCAGAACGAAGCGACGGACACCAAAGAAATGTTCGGATTTGCTAAAAGAAGAAGATAAGAAAGGCAAGAAGAAGGCAGGTGGTAAGAAGAAGCCGATATGCAAGAAAAAGAAACCGCAAATGGCTGCACTATGCAAGAAGAAGCCGTGCACCCCACAAGAGTGTAAAGCTAAAGTGGTGAAAGCCGCGGCCAAAATCCCGCCGAAAAAGAGCCTCTGGCAACGAATAATAGACTACTTTAAAGCAAGACCAAATTGTCCTGCCCCCGATCAATGGAAAAAGGATAAATTAAGGAAACAAGCTGAAAAGGCGGCAGCCGCTGCTGGTTTGGAATTGTGTGAAAAGAAGAAGCCCAAAGAGGTGAGAGTGGACTGCAAGAAAAGCGGTATCAGACGCACCGGCCCAAAGAAAACAGACTGCAAGAAAATTCCCACGCCTTGCAGCGGCGGCAAAGCCGAGTCGAAAAAAAAAACTTCAAAATCTGAAGGCTCCGACAAGTGCAAAAAAATCAAACAGGAATGTTCGCAATCGAAAAAAACTGAGAAGAAAGTGAAGACTGCTGCAAAGAAACCGCCAAAGAAACCGCCCAGCGACACCTGCGGTAAAGCGCAGGAGGAGTGCAAGCCTAAGATCGAATGCAAGCCGGACAAGCCAAAAACATCACAAAAAACCAGAAGCTCGGAAAAGGTCGCAGCTCGATGTCCACCCCCGCAAGAAGTCGAGGAAGAATGTGAGGAGGAGGAGGAAGCTCAACAACCTCAGCGCCCGCCGGGCAGTAAATGTGTAGTTCTTCCGAAACAAAAATTCTGTAAACCGCGCGCCAGGTACAGTTGCAAAGATGATATGGGCCCCAAAGGAGAGTGTACTCCTCAGGAATCTCCATACGCTTGTTACTCTGATTGTAAGAAAGATTTTCCGAAGATACCGATTACAGAATGTACGGAACAGGAAAAGAATGTGAAACGGAAAACTATTACTTACGACTATGATGATCCCAGCAAACAGCAAACGAAAAATTACAGCACCCTGGCATTTCAGAAGCGATATTACTCTAGCGGTTCTAGCCGATGGAAAGATTATGACCCGCTCTCATTGCTTGACTGTACCACCGAAGATCCATTGAACGATATCGATAATAACGAATTAGCTCTGAAAGTTTTGGCTGTGATTAAAGAAGGAGTAAAGAATATGGGAAAATCTCAGAGCGTTAAGATGAATAAGGACTGCGTCGATATCTTCAAAGAACTCGAACTATTATGCGAGCATGAATTGAATAAAAATTTATCAAAAGATCCAACATCCAAATCGAAATTCTTACCAGACGTGAGCTTAGATCGCCAAATCCTGAATCACACAAATTTTATAGATATGGAACAACGGATGATGATGGAAGCTGTCAAAAATTTCTGTAAAACTATGCTCCTGGCGCCTGATTCTTCAGCGGAAGAATACGAGGAAATAGGTATTAAAACAATATGCATAATCAGCTGAGTTCAAATATTTGATAACGGTTTTGTTATTTCAGAGAAGGCGAAAACTAAAGAATTCCAGAAGAAGTTGGACGAAATGTTGAACAGCTATAAGCCTTAATTTAAACTATATTGTCATAGAATCTCTGTCCAAGCCAATAAACATTTGTATTTTTTAATTGTAATATACTATTAAAAACGGAAAGCCCTAAGATTATGTCTTGACACAACGTATTTTTCTTTTTTGTTACAATATATTTACGTGTTAATAGGGTTATAAAGGACTTTTACCGGAATTTCTGGCTAAATTACGGGTTCCATTAAAAAATAACCTGAAGAAAAGTTTTTGTAGTATTTTATTCTAGTCTGTGACATACTTTGATTTTCAACAATTCTCTCATGTTTCGAGATATGACGTCATCGGTAGTTTTTTAAATGAATCACCCTGTATATTTTCCTATTTTAGATAAGCACTTTTTCCAGAATTACAATGATATAAGTACGGTTTGGTGAGTGCGGGTTGACCACACTAGATTCCACACGACAGACGTGTAATAAATTGTTATTAAGCTACGGTTCAAGTACTACTATACTACTGTGCTAAGATGAGCTGGTGTCTTCATTGCACTTATTATTAATAAATAGATATTAAACTTGAAAGAAAGTTACAGAAAAAAATATTTATTCTTGGAAACGTCAAAATACTAAGGTATGTACAAGTTGGCACATGTGTGCCAACTGTTATTACTCCATAGTGTCAAAATTTCTTTTCTATTTTCAATCTAAAATTAAGATTTATCGGCTCAAGAAATGATGTGTATCACACGGCCAGAACTCTTTTGCGAGTAATCGTACTCATACTCGCAAAACTGTAGTATCTTGCTTAGTGATACAAATAACTATTTGTCAGATACATCTCATAAAGAATATTCGTATTTTTATGTTGCCATGGAAACTTTATTTAGTATAAATAAAATTATTTGTATTAGTCTGTATTACTGACAATCATGTCCATTACTAACAGCTAGTTTCCGTATACTAAAAATAATTGTTCAATATGGGCGAACTAACAGAACGTGAAAGACTTTGATGTTTGTTAATGATGACTTCACTAGACTTTTTCCTTTGGGGCCATTTTAAGTTGATGTCTGTAAGACTAAACCTCAGTCGCTGGAAGAGTTGGAAGATCGTATTAGGATGACTTTTAAGAAATAGCAATTCAGAACTCATTCGTTGATGGACTGGCTTATTGTCAAGCTGCTGAAGGCTTTCTGTTTGAACATTTATTATGAACTGTTTTGTTTTGAATATTTTTTTATTACTGATCATTTTCAAAATGTGAAGAGATGCAGATAATTTTATTTCTGCTAAAAAAAAAGTTTCCATAACAACAAAATACGAATATTTTTTATCAGCTGTAGGTATCTGACAAAAAGATGATAATAGCAATCGCTTTATTTCAATATCTCACGCCGCACACCCTCCAAACCGTATATCATTGTAATTCTTGAAAAAGTTTGTATTCGAAAATACGAAAACATACAGGATGATTCATTTAAAAAAACTACCGATGACGTCATATCTCGAAACATGTGATAGTTGTTGAAAATCATAGTATGTCACAGACTAGAATAAAAATACTATAAAAACTTTTCTTAAGGTCATTTTTTAATAGAAGCCATAATTTAGCCAGAAATTAGGTGTTCACACACATTTCCCGGACCCTAATAAGTTAAAAAGGCCGGTTAATGTGCTAATTAGAAGCACACAATGCCTTTCAGTCTTGTACTTTAAAAATTCAGCACACGCGCTTTGTTTTTCGAGGTTGCACTCGTCTGACAAAACTGCCCTCATTAAAGTAATTCATTAATATACTATTAATTTTAACAATAAGACACAAGCAAACATTCGGAACAGCCGTGTATATCAATGTATCAAGCGGAGTAACAAACTTTGTAATGGAAAAAATAGAAACCTTTGTTATTGAAAAAAAAAAAAATAAACGATCCACTGATGATTACATTCCAGCACTACCAATAAAAGGGCAAAATGAAGTTCTAAAAATCTTTAACTCGTTCCACCCCTAATTACAATTCACCATCGAAAACAATGATATATAATAGTATTCAGTGTCGGTTTATTAGATATTGTACATATAATTGTATAAAACAAAAATGTATGTGTTCTTTAAAGTCACATATTCGGAAGGATGTTTCAATATTAATTCTATTGCTCCGATAAAATTTAAAATAAGTGCTGTTAATAACTTACTAGATAAACGCTATAGTTTTCCTGAAAGAAATATTTACAGTAAGATACATGTAAGTACATAAAGTTGCCTAGATATAAGGAAGCGCGTGTTAAAATTACGATAATAAAATGGCATATAATTTAGGCGCAGGTATACCACTATAGTTACACTTTATTCTAGGTTTCAAAATCGCTTACATATATTAACCATTTCAGTAATTTATTTAGTTGTATTGATAAGTAGCACCTCTTTTAAGAAAACTTATTATTCTACAGCAAAAATCATTCCTTCGTTCTAGTTAACTCTTTTATGAAATTTACAAGACAGTTTCACAAAAAATATCTTCATGTTTTATAAAGTTGCTGTTATTGTGTTAAAATTGATTATAGCTACCATTGCGATAATTTATCATGTTTTTGTATACTATATACATACGTTTGCAATAATAATACCTATATTCAATTTTCTAACAATAATCGTACAAGAAAGAAAATTGGGATATAATATGTTATTTATTGACAATATTACAAGCCTAATATACTGTCAAAAAGACTACATCACCGATGGGTGTTCTTCCTGTAGCCTTGTAAGTTGAATTCGTCCTCAATCTTCGTGGTCAACTTTGCATGTGAAGGCTTGAGAGGTTCCCATTATTAGAATTTGATAATATATTAATTAATATATTTAAATTCGGCGGTTTCAGTGACGCGTGCGCCCTCTATGAATTGATTCTAAAGAACCTTCTAAAATCGGTCCCCAGCATCAAGTAATTATTATCGCCGCAGCAGGTGCAATAAAACCATTACAGACGCGACAAATGATGTTACATACTTATTATAATTGTTATATTATTTTTTATTCTTATTCTTGAAATTCAATATACAAGGAAGTAGGTATTAAGTGTCGTGTAAATCACGCGTAAATCCCATAGTATGTTCAAAATTCACCTCAAATAGTGATACGTTTAAGCAGATAAAATTTTTCTTTTTCGAATGGAACATAGTATTTCTTATCGAAAAGTTGACTACAGCGTAAGACATTGATTATATTATTAGTATTAGGGTGTCGAATACTAGTTTTTTGAATATTAAATTAGTTAAAATATGTCAAAACTATTGAATTTAGAGTCTATTAGAGTAAGTTAAATTCATTTCTTGGATAAACACTCTGTATATTATTTTCTAAAATCAAGCACTATCTATTTTTGCATTGATTGGTGTTTATACTGGAGGTATTTATTGTTATCAGTTACCAAATTATTCCCAAGTAGCACAAAAATATTAAATAAATAGAAAAATTAAATATTTTTTGGTATCATAACGACATTTTTTTTAAACATTTTATGCATATTACTTTGTAATATGGGTTTAATATGATATTCTAATATTCCTTTTGTATGTATTTCTAATAGTTATTTTATATAATTTTCTAATATTTCTGTTATATGTTTTCAAATATTTGTTATATATTAGTAAATATTTTACATGCTGACGGTATCTGCAAAAATCTATTTTTCTTTTTTAATTTTACAGGAACTACAAAAAAGTGTTCATTAGTATGATAAACCTTGACAGATTGGAATTTGTCCAGTCCTAAGATTATTTTGTATTTGAATTCTGATATGGATATTAAACACTTTTTAGCTATTGCTATAAAATAATAAAAAAAACATGCTTAAGATAATATATTATAATTTCACATTGGCACATAGCGAAATACTTATATCTTAAAAACAAAGCCCAGTTGTAAATATATTTGGCATTTCTAACGTATCACGACCTAACATTATCCATTACACAAACGCCACCATAAACGAAAGCGAACGAATGTATACGAAGTTGCATGAGCTGTGGCAACATTTGAAATATATAAATGATATAAAATATATATTCTAATATAAATATTTTTTTAATGTAAAATACATATTAAAGTAATATTTTATTTTTGAAAGAAACCAATGCAGCAAGTCAAGAATGCCAATAAGATTATAACTAAACACTTAATACAGATTATTGGGGTGTATTAGAGTAAATCAAGGAAAAAATAAGTACTGTAGTGACATATCTAAATTTGTAATATGATATAAATATGAATAAAATATTCAAAACAAAATATTAGATTCATAATAATTATATAATATTATTTTCCTATATGTAATATTAAAAAAATATTGTATTATTAGTTTTATATTAGGCGAATATTGGTTATATATTATGTGCTACCTGGGATGCTTAAATATTAATAACTGTAACTCCACGGCTACTTCAAAACACACAATAAATAATAATTATAACGAAAAAAAAAAACATAAAATTGATCCAAACGTGGAAAAAAGTAATAAAAATAATTTTTAAATTTATATAACCCCAAAAAACATAACGCACAATGAAATTTGAAAGGCTATTATTATTTTGGATTACAGAAACTTTTTCTTTATTAATTACATTAACGTACTATATACAGGCTATTCCACGTAACTGGTTCATTAAAAGTTTATGATGTTCTATTATTTACTTATATTTGAGATTTTGGCACGAGTATCTGTTCGATTGGAACTATAAATGTAAAATACCTTAACCAAAATATCACTTCCGGTTGACCGGAAATGGATGTCAACTTTCTTATTTTAAATAGAATGATATAATTTTTTATTTATTTTTGTATTTTACAACTATAAATACGTCAGTTTTCATTAGCTATTCCTATAGCTACATGTTGCCGTTTTTGAGTTATTTAAGTTTTTTTTTTTAGTCATAATCATTGCATCAGTGAGAAATTATATCCGGTTAATACTGCAAGTAGAGACTCCAAATTTGCCATTTGTGAATGTGATATACTCTAAGAAACGGTAAGCACACTTTGCATTCTAACATCAGGGTGTTCAAAACTGAGGAACAAGGACTATTTTCAAATGCAGAAAACTCAATTTTTTTATAATAGAACACCTGTATTTAATTCGAATTAGGAAGTATATCATCCCTATCGCTTTATATGAGCATTCCCTTATACCTATTTTTAATAGATTTAGATATGAGCGACTTTTTGTTAACAGACTAGTATTCTTTTTTTTTTAAATAGAACACCCTATATTTTTATTCGGAATTAAGAAGAAAATATCATCCCCTATAACCTATCTTTAATAGATTTTGAGATATGAACGACTTTTTGTTAAACAGACTAAGTAGCCCTATCTTTGCGTGTTTGTAGCTGGCTCTGATGTGATTAATGTCAATTCATTGACTAACCAAAAGTGTTTATGTATTCATGTAATTACAGTTTCGTACAACGCATATTAATAGAAATGATTATTCGACAGACATTCTTTTATGGTTATTCAAATAATACATGAATTTGACGTGAATCCATTTCAGAGCCAGCTACAACATTGAAGGATAGGGCTACTTAGTCTGTTTAACAAAAAATCGTTCATATCTCAAAATCTATCGAGATAGGTATAGGGAATGCTCATATAAAGCGTAGGGATGATATTTTACTTCCTAATCCGAATTAAAATACGGGTGTTCTATTTAAAAAAAATGAGTTTCTGCATTTTGAAAATATGTCACTTTGGTTCCTCAGTTTTGAACACCATGTATGTTAGAATGTAAAGTGGCTTATCGTTTCTTAGAGTAATATCTACATTCATAACATAGAAAATTGAATCTCTACTACAGTATTAACCGAGATAATTATTTTTGCGTTATGATTATGGCTAAAAAAAGAAAAACTTTAATAACTCAAAAAACGCAACATGTGCTATAGACAAGTAATGAACTGACGTACTTTATATTGTAAATCCAAAATGAATAAAATTATATCATTCTATTTAAAATAACAAGTTGACATCCATTTCCGGTCAACCGGAAGTGAATTTTGGTTGGTATTTTGCATTTATTGTTCCAATCGAACAGATACTGTGCCCAATCTCAAATATAAATAAATAATAAAACATCATATACTTTTAATGAACCAGTTACGTGGAATATCCTGTATAGGATTATACTAAACCATATACTAAAAAATGTATTAAATAAAATTACAAAGAAAACTGTCATTTCCCAAACAAAACTTAAGAAACTCGAAATCAAAAAGAAATAAATGTAATTAAAAAGGAAGGAAACAATTTAATTTGCCAAAATGTAGAGAAGATGTATCAAGCAGTAAGCGAGATCAACATTATTGTAAGTTCTTTATTATGTATGCTCCATGCATTACAATCACCAATTTTAGCATCTCGTCTTATTTTTTTGAATAAAAACATAATGGAAGTTTGTACTTCTCTATAATAATCGTTTTAAAGATAGTGCTAAAATGGCAATTATTTAAATTTAAAACTCTATTGTGTGTATGAATAAGTAAATAAATAGCAGATGGAGGAGGACAATAGATCATACACACAATTATGATACGAATTCGTGTAAATATTATGGCCACATTATAAACAGTTTTCTAAGCGATAAAGCGGCTTGTTGTGAATGACAAATAAGCCTAGTAAATACAGTTACTTACAAAATACAAAATCACCCAAATAATTGGCATGTCACGGTGGATAATTCTAGTCGTCGTTTTCATAAAATTACTAGTCAGAATAATCGCGTTCATCAATTCAAGTTTTCGGAAATGTAGAAAAGTGTAGTCAGTATTTTGATTAAATTTTAGTGCCGACAGAGAGATTATCACCTGGTGTAATGGCTAAAGAGTGTAAAGGTAATCTATATTCTTTATTTTCATGATCGCCTGAAAATTATTATTTTTTTATATAATAATACATACGAGTATTAGGACATCATTAATCTGTCATCAATTGATACAATCATAAACATTGAAAATAAGAAATAATAACAATTTTCATAGCCAATAAAAATTAAAATGTTTAATCCTTTATAATGTAAATACACAAGAGAAACTATTTTTCTTGAAATTTTTTTTCTATAAATTTCACTACAACACATTTTAAAAGCATTGATTAACCGGGTGATGAATATATACAGAGATATTTAAATTGATAAAAAAATCACGAGTTAAAGGGGCTGTGAACTGTGAATCCTAGTAATTAAAGCAATTAAATTCTTTTAACTGTATTAATGATTTAATTGCTTAAAGTTTATTAACTATAGCCTAGACTAGTTCAAAGAAAAAATATAACTTTCTTTCGAAGAAAAACAGTAATGCATTGTTATTTCGTGATTTTTTTTTTTAAAAAAGCAGGTTGAAAATAAAATATTTTTTCGTTTACTTTTTTCTAGGTTTGTTTTTTTAATGGCCGTGCAATTTTTTTCCCACAAAAGCAAATTCTCTATTCTTTTCCGAGTGCGGTGATGACCCATACTGTCGGCCATTAACATTAAGAGATTAAAGGAACTGCCTAAAGTCAACGAATGTTTGACAAAAATTAAAGATACGAGCGTAATGTTGAGAACAAAGCCTTCACTATCTAATCCAATCTAATCTTCACTAAGTGCTTGTACATAAAGTAAATCTTTTAGTTGTCTTCACGTGAATAAACGGGTAACAACGTTTTTGTATGTGCACAATTCACTATTTAGGGAATAAACAGAATTATCAATGGGTTATTTGTTTAAAAGAAAAAACATAACCTATTATAAAAGTTATGCTATGAATGGAACAGCCTCTGCTCTTGCTTTTCACGAAATGTACCCGTTCACGTTTTAAAGTCAACCTTGATAATACTCTTCATTCATTCTCTCTGACGTCGCACCAGAAATTACAGTTATCACAATACTACATGTTGAGATTTCCACTATTCACAAAAATTATTTTATTTTATATTTTATGTATTTTATGTTGAAATCCATGATGTGGTATGTAATAATGTATAAAAGGAAGAAAAACGTCCTTACATTCACCAAAAGTTTTTTAAATATATTTAAGACAACATGTTTCGGCTCACAAGTGCCATTTTCAAGTCTTAAAACGTCATGGTACGAAATCTAAAAATTACAAAGTTAAAAATGGAAATTGTTGTTGTTTTGTTTTTGTTTGTTTTTCTTTGTCTCTTATGTTCGTGTTTTTTTGAATGTCCGTTTTTGACTTTTTAATTTTTAGATTTCGTACCATGACATTTTAAGACCTGAAGATGGCATTTGTGAGCCGAAACATGTCTTAAGTATATTTAAAAAACTTTTAGTGACTGTAAAGACGTTTTTCTTCCTTTATGCAGTCATATATATGGTTAAGCCAAATTATCAAGAAGCTATTTAATGTATAAAGCATTTGAACGGACGATGGTTCTAGTGTTTGCATACAGCTGAGAACATATGACTTAATTTTTCTGGAAATTCAGTCTTTGTTACGAGACATCTGTATCCACTCATGTCTTCAATTATAAAATCTAAAACGCGTGTAATTACCCTTTCCGCAATTATTTAAAACATATACCGATAAAATTGTAACAATCACCATCCTGATGCGTAAACATTTTGGACGAATTGTTTGTTCACTTATTTCCGAGCTGATATCTTCAACTGAATTCATCTGGAATCTTCAACATTTTTTGTGGAATGTTTGAAATCGTTATGTTAAAAAATAGTAACAATAGAGCTTCATTTTGAAATAACCCTTCATAAAGAATTCTGGTAGACTTAGTTAGATGGAATATGGAGATTTAAGTGTCCCTTGTTGTCCGTATCCATCCATCAACGAAAGCACAGTATATAGCAGTAAGGACAAGCTCTCAATATCTTTGTTCTTTGTGGTCCATTTTCAATGACTTTCAAGCCTAGTCGCCATCTTGTAAAGCTGTTTCCGGAATTTTTAAATGTGTGGAGTAATTTATATTTTAAAGGAAGTGGGAAAAGAGATTAGAAAAAAATCCACAAATTTATGCATTGTTATTATTCTAATTTTATTGCAAATATTTCTGAACAGCTTATAGTAATAAAAAACAAAATTCAAGTAAAATGATTGCTTAAGTGATACATATATTTGCAAGTGTTTTCCAATAATTGAGTTCACATTTTTTCCTTTTTGTGAATCTAAATCTTTATTTATAAATTACAAAATATTCTTCCTGGAATAAATATGTTATTGTTCTTTCTCAAATAAATTATTAAAAATGCAACGACTTCAGTGGAAGGTTTTCCTTGTAGACTTTCAAATTCCTGACAATAAGATACACTAACTTATATTATAATTAGGGTTCAAGAGTTAAGACTATATCGTTCTGTGTAATACAAAGACTGTACTTTTTTATTCGACTAATGCATTTCATGGTTTGTCAACAACCATGTCCGGGGGTGCACAAGTGGATAGAGTTTCGGACGTAGACTACATAAAATCGAGTCTATAATGTGAATAAATGTGAAATGTGAGGATTAAAATCTATACTAGTATAATGCAGTTCAGACCAAAATCACAGTGTTTCAAAAGTGAACATAAAATGAAATGCATTAAGTTAGTTATTGTGATAAATAGCGATACAGTTTAAAATGAGTATATCTAAATAATAAATTGATTTAATGTGACCTAGGAAACTCTGCACAACGACAATAGTTCTTCTTATCAATGTACTTTCTTAATTCTTATCCTGTTGTATATAATAGATTCATTCGAAAATCCAAAGCTGCGACCATCATTAACATCAGAATTCATCTTGCTAGCGCGAATGGCACAATAGCCTGATGCCCATTGGCGTCTTCTTTCACGGTTATTTCACTTAACCCTAATGATGTAATAAAGTATGTTAATTTTATGGCAACTACACTTACCTTTCGCACAGTGCAGCTTATCAAGGTTCATTAATTGTTTCTAACTAATAAAATACGTAAAATAAATAAAAACAAGTCAATCATGTAGATTAAACGGAAGAGTGAGCTAATCTATGTCGGTACCAATGTAAATAATAACAATCTGCCATATTACGAAGCTGTTGTTTGAAGAGAAGTTAGGATTAGAAATTCAGTCATTATTCTTTGTACTCTAACAAAAGTATCGATGCGACATGGAAATACTAGAACAAAATATATGAATAAGACGCAGTACAACAGTAAGTCTATTTGAACTGGTTGTGGCATTTTTGATCATGGGTTTTGACAGACCCAATAATTTAAATGATATTTCTATTAGAAAAAATACTTTTGAAATTTAAAAACAAATGATGCAATTTAAAACAGGAAATGAAAATAATATTTCAACAAATATCCCAGCGTTGTTCAATAAAACACCACTTAATTACAAATTATAAATAGTGTAAGTTATTTTATCATCCTGTATTTTTTGGTCAAATTTGGTTGATACTTAAACAGTTTTGTGATTTTCTTCATAATTAACACAGCGAAAACTGAAAAGTACGATTTCAATGTGATAATTGTTGTTGCGAGAGACTATATCTAGTAGTAATAAATAAAATTTTACGAAAATTTTTATTTTAAACCACTTAATAAACATTAATTTTATTGGAAATTATAAACTTGTTTTGTTTTCTGCATTAAAGTGGAAACCGTTAGTCTAAAACTAATAACTCATAACACTACATGCGCGCACCGAAGGTATTAAAGTACTAAGGTTTTGAAATTAGAAAACAACGAATAATATTTATTTATTTCATTTATTGTCATGGATTCACATTTTGAATAATAAACAGTAGGTAAAATAAAAATAGTAGTAATTACTTATTTAACAAAAAATTAAAATAGTTTACTACATTATTTTATTATTTCAAAGTCTACCTTACTTATAAGAAACAGAACAACAGTGTGTCTAAGTATGTATTTTTAGAATTTCACATCTTAATTGTTCATTACTATTAGTATTTTTTAA
Source organism: Protaetia brevitarsis (assembly GCA_004143645.1). Taxonomy (NCBI): domain Eukaryota; kingdom Metazoa; phylum Arthropoda; class Insecta; order Coleoptera; family Scarabaeidae; genus Protaetia; species Protaetia brevitarsis. The sequence goes on from RXPK01000304.1 coordinate 2,568,750, forward strand.
ATGTTTTTTGCTTTTTAAGTATCCTTGTCATTACCTAAAAGAACTGGTTATTTATTTCTACTGAGTTTTATAATTTTAAAACCTCCTTAAATACGTTCGATGCGAGCAATAACATTGTGAGGGCTTAGATATGTAACGTTATTAGGTTTGGAGTGAGAATTTCCACTTTAATGCAGAAAACAAAAAATATATATATTTCAATAAAAGTAATGTTTGCTAAGTGGTTTAGAATGAAAATTTTTGTAAAATTTTATTTATTACTACTAGATATAATCTCCTGCAATAACAATTGTTGCACTGAAATCGTACTTTTCAGTTTTGCTGTGTTAATTATGAAGAAAATGACAAAACCGTTTGCGTATCAACCAAATTTAGAAATATCTCTGCAGTTGAGCTGCCAAACATGAAAGAAAAATGGGAATATGTAATTCAATGAAACAATATTTAGAAAAATCCTGATTTTATTTTTTTTAATGTTTACATAAGTTTTTTCGATATCATGTTATCTAACCTCACTTTTTGCAGATCCATGGCATATTGTTTAAATTTACCGCGATACTAGTGGTTAAGTGATGTGTGTCGAAATAGATTTTGAGGTTCCCGGACATGCACAACCTATCTCTCAAAAAAGTTTTAGTATATTTTAATAATAATTTTCTTTTTCTATATATATATACAGTGATCAGCATAAAGATCACTGTATATACACCTATAAATATAAATGAAATGAATGTAGGTATAAATGATCCACTTTCAATTACCTATGCATTCTCAATTTCATAATTATCTTCAACTCACAGATATCAGATTTTTGCATTTCAAAAAGCGCTTAATGAAACCTATATAACAACTCCAAAGCATCATCTATTTTTAGCAAGTACACTTCCATCGAAAAACTACAAACCCGATCAAACAGAAAATGATAAATGTTATAGAAAAGCCATTTTGTTTAGGTATTCGCATAATCTAAAGCTTTTTACGCGCGGATTTATTTTAATAGGTGTTTTCTTGGACATGTTTAGGTAAGAAATTATATACTATTTACGCAATACCTAATTATCGACCTAACTTTGCGCCATCTTCAAAGAAAGTCTACCAGCGTAAAGCAGACACGTGAAGCCGTTTAACGTTGCTTTCTGAATCATCCTGTGTGTGGTCTGAAGACCGACGAAATGATTATTTTTATTTTTAGATACAAACTTCCGTGCAATCTAATGGTATTAAGTAAATTGCTTAAAGTGTCGGATGTATCATTCGAAGAGTAAAAATTGGACTGACCAAAAAATTGACTGTAGAAAATTGATTATACGTTTATTTGTACTAATCGTTGTAATAATTATTCTGAACAGGTTTTAGTTAGGACTAAAATATTCAGATTTTATTATGCTTATAGTGAACACCATTTGGAATACGCCGTCTACACTGAATGGATATTAAAATATAGTGTTGTTGAAATATGTATAATGACTGGCATTATATAAATAAGTGATATAATTATATTGTCTGAAACGTTATCTAATGTTCGAGGAGTATCTTATTTTAATTTGACGACGTTACAGCCTTCTCCTTCTTTCCTCCTTTCTTGCTGGAACAGGAAGTAATTTAAGGAAAAAGAGGTCGACAGGAAGCTGTCGTATTAATATTAGTGATACATCTTACAATTCTTTTCTGAGCTAGAAAAATCCCACGTGCATGACTCGACGACCCCCAGAAGGCAATGCCACATTTCAGCCTAGAATACACCTCACTATAGTAAAAAAAAACAGTATTGCCTCTAAGGGCAATAAACTTTTTAAGTTCCTAATTTGATAGGAAGTTTTATTCATTTTAGTAATAACATCGATACAATGTCAGCTTAACGTCTCATCTATATAAATTCCAAGAAATTTTACCTCACTCCAAGGCAATAAAGAATAGTTGTTAACAGAAATATTGACATCCAAGCTTAATTTAGACCTCGCCGTGTGAACAAACATATAATTAGTCTTTGAAAAATTTAGATGCAGTTTATTGGTTGTAAACCATTGATTCAGTTCCGACAATAACGTATTTGCCCTATCCTGTACATTGATAGGATCATTTCCTGTAATAACTGGAGAGGTATCGTCTGCATGAATAAAGAAAGAATAATTAATGATGTCAACGATGTCATTAATAAAAATTAAAAACAAAACAGGACTCAAAATTGAGCCCTGTGGCACACCTAAAGTAACAGGTAAACATGGAGAAGAAAACTGATTTAAAATGTTGTTAGATGATCTGGGTATATGATTGCAATCGCTGACTACACGACGTTTTAGGATCTAAGTACTCTGAGTTAATGAAATGTCGACGACATTGACATTATTATCGACAATATGGGCATTTTAATTTAATCATAACGTGTGACCTCACACAAGTTTCTGCAGACAGAAAATGTTACACATAGGTGTTGAATGCATTCGGCAATTGAAGCGAAAAGAACAAAATACTACTTCTGTATTTTCTTGCATCTTCTACGATCCAATTTATGGAATTAACTTGAATATTCGTTCTTCAGCAATTGTTTTACTTTATTTTTAATTTGTGATATGTAATCCTTTTCTATATTTTGGTACTTTGTTGTACATATCTACTGCTTTTGTTGTTAGTATTTGCACATATTTGTGGTGGTCATATTTTTCATTCTTTATTCATACTCCACAAGTTCTGTAATCATGTATTTCTTTATTCTACTAATTTCAATTTCAATATTTTTTATTTTGTGCAAAAATAATATATTATTTAGATTTATTATTTCTTGTATGTTTAATTCCTTTGATTTTCATAAGTGTACGTTGTTAGAGTTCCACCATGCTATCTACCTTTCTTGGATATTTATATTAAAGGAGAGGCAAGAATAGGAACATACAGACTGGAATATGGTGGAAATTGGGGAACCCAGAATACTTCTGAGCATGCCAGAATAACATTTAAAATCACAAACTCTATCTTTAAAATGGGCAGTGACATGATGACTCTTGAACTCTTCTTTGAGAAACCCTTCAAGGTTATCTTGGACTGGGAAGAGTGCAGAGCAAAACAGAAACCAGGGAGAAACCCTAAACCATAAAGGATACATGGTATCGGGCAATATACCACAGTATACCAAACGGAAATACTAGCAATAGAAACATACGCCCGTAGGGCATTGGAGAAACAAGCCAAAGGACAGCTGATCCACATCCTATCAAATAACCTCGAAGCTAGCTTGGGATTGCCTAGAAAACCTAAAAAATCCCCGTCAAACACAGCAAAGTTACTTTGGTGTGGGTGCCGAATCATAATGATCAATGGAAGAATAAATGAATGAGAGTTTTAAGATGGAAATCTCATTATTAATGTGAAGATATTTGCTAAATTGTCGATCTGAAACTACAATATGTATCCATAAAGGACAACAATAATTGTAGGACGACTTTAAGCCACTATGCTTGCGTTAATTAACTAGGTAGGTATTAGCTAATATGATCTAGTATTACACATGTTTTTAACGTCACCTAATAATGATAAATGCTTTTGCCTTTCTTGCTTCCAAGAAAGAGCTCCGAAAATAATATTTTTGGACCTGAACCGGATCTGGGAATAATTAAAGCTGCTATACGTGAAACAGTTTCACTGGAATAGCGTTGAAGGACAAATACACAGCAAACGTATGATGAGGCAACTATCTTGGCAACTAGCTGAAGTTGTACTGGCTTCCAACTGACTCCAACTCAGGACAGTGACGAGTCTGACAGGACAAGGCTGTCTGAGAAAATACCTACATATAGTAGCTGTGTTTAAAGATGAACGTTTCTATGGTGTTGATCAGGTGTAGACTATGCAATATTTTTTAATTTGTTGTTTTCTAAAGGTTATAACATTCATTAAATTTGTGCAACACTATGATGCATGAAATTCTGTCTCTCTAATATAAAGGGTTTAGTAAAAACTATTAACAAACAGTTATAAGATGTAATTGTCCCTATGTGAGCTGAGTTCCCATTAATGAAGTGCAATCTATCTCTACTGCAATAGCTTTGAAATTTAGAACAATTAACGGAATTACTAATGTACTTACCTACAAACCTTTTTTTACGAAACTGTTTTAACATCTTTTTTTAATATTTCATTTAAGTGCTGTGTGCTTTCTAGATTTAGAATTAATACCTCAGTTACACTATTGTTAAGGCAGTTATCATGTATTTGCTTAGAAAGAAAAAAACAAAAGCATTTAATATTTGCATTGTATTATAAAATTAATTTATGGTTGTTAATTACACTTTAGATTTAGAGGAAATATTAAAATCACCTTCTCGCAATGCTACTGGGGACATTGTCACCAGCAGAAAAGTTATTTTATACAATTTACTAGAGTGTGCTTGATATGTATGGATTACATATTTCTTGTGAACACATAGAAAAATGTTGTTTATGTTATGATGTAGCGATGCACTAGACTGTAAATAATCACCAAGAGAAAAGTAAGTGTGTTTATGAGGACCTAGAAATTACATACTGCGAAATCTGTACCTTGTAATTACATTGCATTAGGATATTGACAAAATCCACCAGTGCACGGCTACATGCAAAAACATAATAGTTAGAGTTGTATTTATTAACGATCTTTGCTTCGGTAAAAAGAATTTGTAAACATATTTATTGTACACATTGTAAACATCCATCAAAACAAAAGCAGCAGTTGAGAGTAAAAAATTCCCTCGAAAAGCAAGTCACGGCGCAAATTACAATATAAATACTCTTTCTAGAATATTTTTCCTGAATTTCTTTCAAACACCCTCTAAAGAGGATAATACTCAATATCCCCGCAATATTTTTCGCTCACATAAACCTCATCTTCTAATAATAATGTTGGAAGGATATAAAGGCGGTTTTCTACCAAATTGACAGAATAGAAACAAGTTTAAGTAGACTTTTTTATGGAAAAGAATATGAATTTATCCCAGTGATGGTAAACTGAATTTATTCCTAAAGATTGCAAGCTTCTTACATTATAAAATCATAACAAATTAATGTATTTCTGCTAATTACTGTAATAATTCTAAGAGGAATTCTTCCCAAGAAAAAATTTCTCCTCACGCAGGATTCGAACCTATTATTATTATTATTATTATTATATTTATTAGTGTGTTTTTTTTTTTTTGTAAATGAGGTATCTTATTGAGTAATACAATATCAATTGCTTATATTTCTAGTGAAAAAGGATCTAATTTCCGTTAGAACTGTATTATGGTATATTGTATTCACGGGTTTCGCAGTAAATTATATGACAAGAGTCAACGTGAACATAGCCATAGTATCTATGGTCAAACACAAAGCTAATAAAAATCTGTTGGCGGTTAGCACCGAATGTCTAGGCAATGTTTCAACATCTGTGATAAGTAGAAGTATCAACGAATCGTCCATAGATAATCTCATTTCGAACGTAACAACGTTTGATGGCACTGTGATCGATACCAAAGAGGTACCAGTTTGAGCTATCCCATACAGATATCGACTAATGTGACGAATTTGCAGGAAATTTTCGAAAAACGAGAAGGGGAATTCCAGGGATTTGAATGGAACGAATTCCATCAAGGCGTCATACTGGGAGCTTACTTTTGGGGACATTGGATGACGCAAATACCAGGTGGCGTCTTGGCGCAAAAATACGGGACAAAGTTGGTTTTCGGATTGTCTAATTACTCGGGAGTTTTATTCTGCTTTTTCATACCGTACGCGTCATACCTAGGATACCAATATTTAGTATTTATAAGAGTATTGCAGGGGTTATTAACTGTAAGTGATACAGCATTGGTTTAATAAATGAAAATGAAGAATCTTTACTAGGGCTTCTCTTGGCCGTCCATGCACAATATGGTGGCGAAATGGATACCTCCTAATGAGAGAAGCGGTTTTGTTTCAGCATATTTAGGTAAGAGGACTGCTAGGATTGGGTATGAAAATCAGTACAAGTCAAAGATGAAGGAAAAACAATTTATATCAAATACATTAATAAAATATTGCAATACAGATGCTATTAAAACAAATAATTTACAGATGTCAAAAATCGACAAATTAATTTTATATTACTGTTTCTGCAAATGTTAATTTTTGACTTATACTGTTTTTCCCACTCAGGGTAGATATATAACAATATATTCTTTTTGCATAAACACTTTTGGCTTACGTATATATCTTAAAAAATTCAGCACGATTTGATAGATTACACACACAACACTTTTTCAGGCAGTTCGATAGGTGCGGCTTTAACATTTCCAATGTGCGGTTGGATTATTGACAGATGGGGTTGGGAGTGGGTATTTTATAGTAACGGAGTTCTTGGAACATTATGGTTTATATGGTGGCAGTTCTACGTCCACGACTCTCCTGAAGAACATCCGAGAATATCCGAAGCCGAAAAGGATTACATTATATCAAAATTAGAACAAACTAAACACAAGCAAAATGTAAGAGAATTTCTAAATTTTATGAAAATTTTGAATCCTACAACACTAAATATATTAACCCGTCAACGGCGACATTTTTATTGAACAAATTTCGACAAAATATTTACTCTTTGGGTGGTAATAAAAAAAAATAAAAAATAAATAATAACAGTGTTACCTTATGGTAACGCTAACCGTTGACGGATTACTAATAAATACAGTGAAACCTCTCTACAGCGGACAGTCACAGGTCCTACGAATTCCTCCGTCTTTAAAAATATATTCTAAGTAATATTTACGTCCGTATATCAATAAAAATATATGTGTTAAATATATTTATGAGTAGGGTCTTCTCCATTTTCAACAGCTTGTTAATGTCAATTCCGGAAAAGTAAATAAACGGCTTGGTAGGAAAAGGAAGTGTCTGGGCCAAAGAAGGGATTAGAAGGGAATACGTTAATTTTCTATACTTTCGGGTCGGGATTTTAATGTTATCCCTAATAGGGGTTTCTGTTGGAGAAAACCGGTTGTTAAGAGAGGTTTCACTGTATTATACTTTGTCTTACAATTAGGAGGAGTGGTGGAAGTTGACTGGTTTACATTGAAGAAAAAAATATTGTTGTGAGATCAACGATTTTTTGACATACATTTGAATCAATGTTGTGTAGTTATCTTGCAAAACAACATAATGTTACATTTAATATTACATTTATTTGTACCGTAATGCTACTTGGTAAATATTCGCAAGACGTACGCTGCTTGTGTTCACAGATTCTTATGTGAGTGAACAATTCAGTACTTCCAGAATATTTCTTACAAAAGACGTAAATATTAAATATTAAAAAAAAAATAACTTGCGGGCTGGAACGGCGTCCTATAGCTTCTTCTGGCCGACGTTTCGTCCACACCTTGTAAGAGTCATCTTCAGGGCTGCTGCTACTGCTGTTACCAGTTGGACAACGAAAGTCTACGTGTTAGTTTAGATTAATATTTATTTAGAAAATATGGACCAGACTATCAAATTAATTAATTTAAAGCAGATGTTTTCCCAAAAAATATTATTTTAATTAATTACGAAATGGTTCTATCAAATCGTTCATTATCTCATAACCCTCCACTTTTCCATATATTTATGAAATAAATACCCAAAGTGTTACAAACAATCAACAGAATTTCTTGAAGGTATTCACAGTATTATTTTTGTCATCCACAGATAAATAGCCCATGTGGGGAAACTCCTTTCAGGAGAAAAGGTAATTTAACTTGTTTTTTTTTTCATTAGAGCTCGTTTGTTCTAAAAATAACTTTTATTTTCGTTTATAAACCGCCAAAATAAGCAATAAATTATATGAAAAATTAGATTTTTGAAATATTGTTGACGTGTGACAGTTTAAATAAATAATGACGATAATGACATAACGACGATTTCCATCAAATTTGCTTCTCAAGTGTAAAGAGCATTATGTGAAAGCCAATCAAAACACTTTGACATAAATGACCACTCTTAATTTTGAGACCAGGTATAAGTTAACCTGCACCACTCCTGCTATTTAAAATAACGTAAGTATTCGCGTGGTCGTGTATATGCGGCTATGTGTTATTTCTGTCTGCAGTTTAAAGATAAGGTAGAAAAAAAAATCCTAAGCGCTCGATGGTCAGTTTGACAAATTATAGAAATAACAAAAGACAAACTGTCACATTTCTAATTTGGATATGTTTGTTGCATTATAATCTAATAAAAAGTGCCTATCTGCTTAGATATTGCAACCAATGCATTGTACGTTTATGCATTGTGCTATTATATCGCCTTTTTTACATACTTACATACGTATACGTTTGTCTAGAAGTGCTATGTAAATATTGAGAAAAGTAGATTTTAAGTAGTGACATGCACAGAGTTTAATGGATTTTAGTTACAAATCGATTACACGCGATTGGCCCACGCTCAAGTTGAATGTGTTTTTTGATGCCATCTGCCGTGATATTTAAAAATTAATTATTCTTTTAATGATAAAAATTTTTCCAGAATTTTAGTTTGCTAACCCAGTGGTCCTTCTTTTTGACTTTTTTTAAATTGCTTTCAAAAATTTCAATTTTTAAAGCTTAATGAATGGAAGAAAGGGAATAAGATTTTTAAATGCGTTGTAATATGTTTCAATGGATTGAATGGCTAAGTTTAACGTAATATTAGTGCAAAATGAAATTATTGTTAATGAGACAAGAATATTGTTTGGAATGGAAGATTGAGGAGCCGTATACGGAGTTGACAGACCGAGCGGGTTTGGCGCAGTTCGCTTACAAATTTAATTTATACTGTTTTAAAAAAAAAAATGGGTTATATTGGTCGTTCACACTCAGTGAGACCACGCGAGCTACGAGATATGTACATATACTGGTTCGGAACACAAACATCTTTCGCCACAGTCATTAGCAAGCCCCCTTGACTATATACAGTCATTCCATATAAATATTTTGGTAATATTAACTTAGCATCCCTATCTAAATATGTGAACAGACCAAACCGGCATATCTATATAATGTAAACATATACAACTACATAACAGTTTTCTAATAGATATGTGACGTATCACTATCTAATCTGGTTATAATAACTAGATAACAATAATACATATAAACAGTATGAAAATGCAAGCGGGTATATTCACAGTAACATAAAATAAAGGTCTTCTTGCATTGACATATCTATACAGGGTGTCCCATGACGTGACTGCCAGAGTTTAAGGATGTGTTGGTGAAGCAATGTCAAATGAACATATGCCCAAAACTCTTTCGTAACTGAGGTACAAGCACTTGAAGTTTTAGAAAGACAAAAAAAAATAAAATTCATTTAAAAAGAAGTTGCTTAATTGAATGAATTGTTCGAAATGTCCGCCTAATTGCCGTATACATATTCGAGCTCTTCTTAGAATTGAGGGCGTAGGTCTGCTAATAATCTCAGGTTCACCACGAATAATTTCTGCGACATCCATAATCTTCGCAACAAGTTGTTCTCTAGTACCAGGTATTTCTGCATAAACAATACTTTTCAGCCTGCCCCATAAAAAAATAATCCAGAGGATTTAAATCTGGTGATCTGGCAGGCCAAGCAACTGCTGCGCCTCTTCCAATCCAGCGGTTCGTATAATTACAATTAAGAAAGTCTGCTACTTGTCTGTCGTGTTGTATCCACATTTGTCGTCTTACATTGTGAGGAACGTCAACCATGATTGTTGGAAGGTCATTTTCCAAAAAACGTAAATAATGGGTGGCCGTGAGATGTTCTTCGATTATAAATGGACCAATGTGACCACTCATCAATAATTCCACACCAAACTTCACTGATCTGTCTTGAAATGGGATTCTTTAGTTTTTCGTGGATTTTTAAGTGCCCAACAATGTGAATTTCTGCTGTTAATGATGCCGTTTCGGGTGAAGAAGGCTTCATCACTAAACAATATTTTCCGACAAAGCCTTCGATTCCTCACTAATCAGCGACTAAATTCAAGTCTTGCTACGTAGTCGGCAGGTTTCAAAGCTTGTACAGGTAAGATATGGTACGGGTACAAACCGAAATTGTGTAAAGTTCTCCATACTCTCATGCGGCCTACATTAAGTCTGTTGGCTATTCTTCGGACACTAGTAGAAGGTCAGCGTCAATCATATTAAGTATTGCTTCTTCTTGAGCAATTTGCTGTTGCACTGGACGTTCCAAAGTAGCAGCATGTACATTTGATATTTTTGTCTCGAAATTGTTTCAGCAACACATCTTTAAACTCTGACAGTCACGTCATGGGACATCCTGTATATAAATACAGGCTGCTTAGTTGGATTAATTAATTATTGGATAAAGTGTGTGAATGAAATATGAAAAAATGTACTTTTATTTAAAAATCATCTTTTACATGTTTCGGCCTGGGGCTATCTTCAGAACTAAAAAAAATGAAATGCAAATAATGATTTATACCGATATAAATATATAAAAAGTATGTAAGAATAAGAAGTTTGAAGTTTGTTTGAAAAAGGGGGGAGGGAAATCGTCAAAACTAATTTTAAGGTAATATAGTTAAGAAATCTCTAAGTATAAGGTGTAGTTATAAAGTGTAAATATAAAAGTAATGTATAGTGTAAATGTAAAATATAAAATGGAGGTACTTACAGATGGGTCGTTCATAAAAATATAGGATAAAACAGTTCCGTAATTTGTTAAAGACATCTGATAGAACAGTGTATGGATAAAAATGATATACGAATTTAAAATTAATGCAATGTATCAGAACACACACATATTAAAATGGAGCAGGTCAAACCTCGTATGTATTAAACCGAATGCAAAGAAAATATTTGTGAGGAGAAAAAATAAAATAATTTTTGAGATGATTTTTAAATAAAAACCCCCGATTGGAAAGGACTCCATATATTTTTTCACATTTCATACATATATTGCTGTAAGTTCTATTCGGCCCTCATCTGATTGGTTTTCTATCTTTACTCTCCCTCGTCTCTTGCTTTCTTGCTGAAAGAATGCCTGAAGGCGGTTTCCGATGACTTCACATCCATCAACACCCCGTTTATTCATTTCACTTTCGATGTTCCTCATTTCCACCACGTCTGATTTGCTGTATAAGTGCTATAAGTAGTTGTTAGTTCTTTTTTCCCTTTCACCATCTTTCACTGCTATTGCTGTTGATCTGAAACTAATTTAAAAGTTTTTGAACAACAGCAACAGCAATATCAGCTTCGAAGATGTCCCTTACAATTGAAACGAAACGTCGGTGAGAAACAGTTGTCCTTGTATTTTATTTCACACGCTTTCATGGCCCGCATCATTTTCCAAACTTAGACTACCAGACATACACAATTCTGAAAAACAGTTGATAGCTCGAGAAGCCGACCGATGCAGAGTCGGTTAAATGAAAAAATTAAGAATGAATGTATTTTGGAGACCAATGAAATGCATTCAAAGAGTTAACAGTTTGCCAATAGTTCTAAACGTGCGGTAAAAGCAGTTTTTGGCATAACGTCTTGATTTTTAAAAATATGATAAAAATGCAGTAAATTTTGTTGTTGTAAGGAAATAAGCGATAAGTTATTGTAATCTGTTGCATAATTTGGTGTTTCTACTCTAAAGAATCATTTTTTTTAATACGGCTCTGTACAGTATTTTTTGCGATTTTTTTGTACACTAAATATGGTGAAATAATAATTTCCTAATTTGATTTTTTTTGCTTCACTATATGTACACAATAATCTATTCAGTATGGCTCTATATCAGAGCAATCTTCTACTGTTTTTATCCCAATTATGTCAGGCACTCTTATTCGAAGTTTGATAGCTAACTTCGGACCAGCCCGTATATATATGCACTTATTTACATTCATAACAATAACACCAGTTATTCTTCACTGTTCGAGTACCCTACGTATGTGTAAATCTATTTAAAGATACACAAAGTTATCTGGCCTTATTGATTGACGTAAACAAGAAGACAATGATTGTCAAGTGCATTCATTCGCGCATTACTAACACTGAGTTCCGGGGGTTAATGTATCCAATACATAAATATGTCTCTCTGTTGTTGTTCAACTTCTTTCCACTCGAAAACTACATAGAACACAGGATTTTCCTTGCACGCAATCGAATCAGTAAAAGCAATTGAACTGGTGTATTTTAGTTTCTCAAAGATAAATTGTCGCCATTTTCTCTTTTAGAACATTGAAACGATTAGATGCTCAAGAGCTACGCCAGTAAAAAAATAACCACTTGATGCGAATTTAAAAGGAGTGATATATAGATGAGTGAAAAATAATTGTATGAAGTATGAGCGTATCGTTTTGATGTTTATACTTCAAGTTTATAGACATATTCATTGCTTAAGTGCTACGGAGGTGATAAATGAATGATTGTGTATATAATTTTTGCTGCTTATAAAAAGAAATAAAAGTTTACGCTGTAATTGTGGCGCATTTTAAATTTGATTTGTTTGAAGTTATTTTAAATAGCATTATTTCAGCAATCTAAACATGAGTTGCAAATAGAAATTTAATCAATTCATTTTAATTATGATTAGCACAAACACGCGGACTTTACGTCAAAACAAATGACCACCCACCTAAGTTGATTAGATGCAGTTTACATTTACATGAAATTGTTGCGTTTATAAGGCACAGCAAACTGAGCATGGATGCAGAAGTGCCACTGTTTACGTTTCCATGTTCATTAAATAAGATGCATCCTGCTTCATTTTCGTTTAAGAATCCCTTTCTACACAAAGATGGCGTCATTAATTTCAATTTACCCAATCTCAGTGTACCAATCAAATTAGAGTTCTCATGGTGGAAATTGCATACGTAAGATTAGGAGAATATACTGTAGTACAAAATAAAAGTATATTTTACCTAACGAAGCAAATAAGATAAACAAAATTTCTTTTTCCAGTCGCAGGTTCCGTGGAAGAATATTTTAACTTCCGTTCCTATTTGGATGAACATTCTAGCACAGTGGGGTGGAATATGGGGATTTTTTACCATAATGACGCACGCTCCACAATATTTCAAATTAATACATGGGTGGGATATCAAAGCGGTAAGTATTTAGAAGGTCTGATGTATAACTTGTTAATTGTGTAATTAGTTATTAATGGATAAAGTGTTATCCACTCGAAGTGAATAGATATTGCATTTATTGCAATTAGGCGACTGATAATAATTCAAATTTGATATCACTATAATTATCACAGTTGGCAATACTTTCAACACTATTAATTTTTCCAATTTCTTTTAAATCAAATACTATAAAAGATAAAGTCGCTTTTTAAGAAAAATATTCTTGTGCCAGATTCGGAAGTTTTTGAAATCGAAGTTTTGAAAGGATAGTCGATATCAGAGCCGGATCTAGGGACAGGTCAGCTTTAGGCCGCCCCTGTCTTTCACTCTTTTTCAATTCCATTTTGCCGCCCCATGGACTTATCGTTTGGGCAGATCCAAAATACGCTGTCATTAACATTAGTGACAAAATTTTGAATTACATTTAACACAATTAGCAAAGGAGCAATAATAAATAATAGATGAGTACACTACTACCTAACTTCAAATAGTACTGCTGAAATGGCATTAGATAATTAGTAAGTTATATTTGCAGGTAAAATTTTAGCAATAATAAAAGTCAGAAGAAAATAAAAATACCGGATGAAGCTTGTTAGAGAGATTTATAAAAAGTAATATTTCTTTTTTCAATTTGCTATATAGAATTTCGTTTCAACTTCACCCACAATTTTTTTTAAATTCTTTGAACTGTCATAATCATAACATTTTTATTTGAAGCTTAATCTTTTGTAGACTACTCTTGGTGTTCTATAAACATTATTATTCCTATTATGTTTTAATAAACATTCTGAGCTATTGGTTTTAGATATAGAGTACTGTCACAGAAGAAAACCAGAAAGGACAATATCGAAAATATCGGGATATTGATTTTAATGTGTAGATGCGAGTCGGCCATCTTTCGTATTAATAATCACAGCGACTTAGATAGGTTGTCTTTGTCTGAGGCTGCATAGCACACCTGTTTATTCCATTATTGTAAAAACACATTTGTAAATACATAGTGTTTTGCTCATCACTAAGAAAAAGAACGGATAATATTATTTGTTTGCATTTCGAGATACAGTTAAGTAGTTTCGGAATATCGTTTTAAATCATATGCGTATACACTCTTTTATGTCCTTGAATTTGTTATTTTATATTGTATGAATATACACTGTTTTCTGTAATTATGTATTCGTCACTTATGAGAAACTGTGTTAAAATTTAGATATTATTATATAGTTAAATTATCTTTGGTGTAAGCTTAATGAATGTTAATTTGCGGATAGGTCACCTAAATGTGCGATCATTGGTTCCAAAGTTGAATGATGTTAGGCACTTGCTGTTGAATAAAAAATTTGATATTCTTTGTGTTACAGAAACTTGGTTGTCACTTAACATACCGGATGTTATGATAGGCATTGATGGATATTCATTCTATAGAAAAGATAGGGATGGCAGAGGAGGCGGTGTTGGTATTTACGTTAAAAAATCTTGTGTCAGTAAGCGGATAGTTATTAATAGTGTACTTGAAGAGATTTGGGTGTCCATTGGGAGTGGAGTGGGTCGGTTAATCATTGGCTGTGTGTATAGGCCTCCAACATCTAATTATCGTGTCTTTTTGGATTCTCTAGAGGAAACACTAGTAGAAATGTCACTAGATTCGGGAAATGTTTATTGTTTGGGTGACATTAATATAGATATGCTGAGGCCTACTGCTGCCTCTGCCGTCGCCTTGGCGGATCTATTTGCTTCATTGGGCATGGCACTGCTGGTTACGGGGCCCACCAGGGTTACCGAGAATACAGCTACCTTGCTGGACATAATGGCTGTGTCGAATATTGCGCTGGTTAGTGAGTATGGGATTATTCCCTGTGATATATCTGATCATGATGTTGTGTACTTTTGCTCTGAAGTATTTTGTAAGCAAAAATTTTCAGATTATAGAACATTTAGGGATTACAAACATATCAATTTAAATGAATTTATACATGATTTGAATAATGTTCCTTTCAATAGAATTTTTTATTTGGATAATATAAATGATAAAGTTAACTGCTTTAACGAGTTACTTATCAACTTGTTTGATGCTCATGCTCCTGTTCGTACAGCCAGATTTGTTAAACCTAAGTGTCCTTGGATCACCGACACTATCTTATTACTTATGAAGATAAGGGACAAAGCCAGAAAAAGGTTTAACAGGACTGGTCTACCTGCACATTGGGATTACTATAAGCAACTTCGGAATTATACGAAGGGTGCCATTGAGCGTGAAAAACGGGCTTATTTTAATTACGTAAGTCGCTCACGGAGTGGTAAGCAATTGTGGTCTGAACTAAAAACCTTAAATATTAATTAAAAAAAGAGGCTACCTTGCCAATTTGCTTAAATAATCCAAATATGTTGAATAATTATTTCATTAATTCTATTCCTAAGGTGGACTTTGACGCTGCCGATTACCTTAGATTTTACAGTACAAATATGTTAAAGAACTTTGAAAGTTTATTTAAATTTCATACGGTTAGCACCGAAGTGGTGGCGGCCGCGGTGTCCGAGATTCACAGTGCGGCGGTGGGTTCAGATGGTGTTAGTTTGCATATGATCAAATTAGGATTACCTGTATTACTGCCATATATATCACATATTGTTAATTGTTGCCTGGATGACAATTTTTTTCCCGATAGTTGGAGGATTGCCTCGGTTGTGCCTATACCAAAGGTTTCTCGCCCCAGCGAGCCAAGTCATTTGCGGCCTATCAGTATTTTACCATGCTTAAGTAAGGTTCTCGAAAAAATATTGAGTGCTCAAATCAGACAACATCTTGAGAAGTACGACATTATTCCGTCATGCCAGTCGGGCTTCCGTCCGGGTTATAGTTGCGTTACGTCTCTCTTGGTATCACGGACGACGTGATTCGTTCGAGGGATGCCGGCCGGGTGACTGCGCTGGTGTTGCTTGATTTTAGCAGGGCCTTCGAAACCGTGAAGCACGATACCTTGCTTGCGGTACTTCATTTCATTGGATTTTCGACTGATGCTGTAAATTTTCTTGGGTGTTATCTGCGGGACAGGTTTCAGCAGGTTAAGTTGGGTGGAGTTGAATCCACATTAGTTCACGTTCCTTGCGGAGTCCCGCAAGGGTCCATTTTGGGCCCATTACTTTTTTGTATCTTCACTTGTATGCTGCACGCCGAGGTGAGACATTGTAATTTGCAGATGTACGCAGATGACACCCAGCTGTACTGTTCATTTCCAGTGCAGGAGCGTGACCGCTCAATGTTGCTGATCAATGATGATTGAATAGAATTTATGATTACTGTGGTGGGCACGGTCTAGTAGTTAATCCCGCTAAGTCGAAGGTCTGCTATTCGGGAAGGGTGCTGACTGTGGTACAGTGGGGAGATCCTTTCATTAATTATTGGAGGTGCTATAATACCGGTGGTGTCGGAGGCTACCAGTCTAGGTCTCACTTTAGATAATACTTTCCGTTATAGGAAATACATTAATAACATCATTAAAAAAGCTTATGTAAACTTGAGAATGCTATATCCTCATAAAAATTGTCTGAGCATTCAAACTAAGACGCTTCTTTGTAACTCTTTAGTCTTGTCACATTTTACCTATTGTGCACCCGTATATAGTATTTGTTTGGATTGCTATGATAAGATGAGATTGCAAAGAGTACAAAACAACTGTATTCGCTATATCTTTGGCATTCGTAAATTCCAACGCGTGTCACATAAACTTAAAGAACTTGGCTGGTTAAAGATGCAAGATCGTCTTTTATTACAATCTCTCCGTTTATATCATTCTATTATGGTAAATAGAAGTCCTCCTTACTTATATAATAGGATAACGTTCCGTACCGACGTTCATAATGTCAATGTGAGGCACAGGAGCTTGATTTCTCCACCTAAACATAAGACTTCACTCTATGAAAGGTGCTTCACCTACGACATCTATAAAAAGTATAATAAATACCGGCAGTTCTTTGCCCTGGGTGAAGCAGCTTTTGGGCGCTTGATATTTTTAAGTCTGGTGGAACAGCAGTAGTTGTGTTTTGGGATTGTAGCACTGTGTCGCCTGCTCTCCCCTTTAAGCAATCAACAGCCGTGCCTTTCATCATTCAGCTTGTGACGAAAAATGTATTTCTGTTTAAGTTAGTGTATAATTTTGTAGAAATGCAATCTTTTGGTTTCCTTTTTTTTTGTATTCGCATATCGCAGAATTTATTAGTGGTAGGTTTCTTTTTTTTTCTTTTTAGGCATATAATTTCATACATTTATTTCTTTTGATTGGGGTTAGGTGGTAGAACGGGTCATAGCATTGCCATGACCTGAACTTCGCCCCAAGATTCCGGATTCTTATTACTATAGGATTCATGCAATGTTATGTTATGTGTATACTTTTATTCCGGAATAAAGTTTATTATTATTATTATTATAACGGTGTTGCTTTTGTCTAAAATTTCACGAATATGGAGTGACAAGTGATTAAGAGTGATTAACATGAATTGCTTTGCTACAAATTATGCCTGCTTTGAATTATATAACTTCAATGGTCCATAACCACTTTTTCTAATTCAATGTGGTAAATATTTATATTACATTGCTCTGTTATCTAAATCATAACGATATATATATATATTTTTAGCTTTTTTTAATTATTTGAGAAGTGAAACTGTTCTTTCTTTTTGCTGTAAACTTTAAAATGTAAAATAGAATACTTGATACTGATTACAAATAAGAAATGACCACCGATGCAGGCATTCATCGAGTTACAGTAGCTTAGACAGCTCACTATACTTGGCAACCTATGGTCACTTTCACTTTCTGTAGATTATAAGACGCGGTAAATTATCCTAGTTGAATATTCTTCCACTTTTCTTCGGCTAGTTTGATGCAACCCACATACAATTTCCGTAGTAATTACTAGCCATACTGCAAGAACACTAAATTACCAAAGTACACCCCACGAATCGTTTAAACCAAACAACACGATAGGCAGAATCTTTACATCCGATCGAACTGAAAAAATTGTTTTTTGGATTTAGTTCTTTAGAAAACTTCCTTTGGGATGATCGGGCTTTAGTTCCAACATCTTCCACCGCCAATTATGACCGGGCTAAACAGTTTTGAATGGCTACTAATTTAATTTTGCAACATTTGGTCAAAATTTCAAAGTGATATTCTAACAAACTTTACAGCCACGTATCTCACGCTTAGAGCAACCGAAACAACAGCTTGGCAGGAGCTAAATGATACGTCAACAGTATGCTATCTGTAGATTTTTGTGAATGCGTTGGTGCTGGATTTGTCACTTCTACGTTGATGTGTTTAAATAACAAAACACACATAACCCTTTTTTTGTAACTTCATATATTTACATAGTAAAATATTTACAAATGTATTGTTGCTTGAAATGGGCGGAACAGAACTGCTTATTACAATATGGTTTTGAACTAGTAGTCCCTTGTTACACTGACCATTTTCTCTTGGTGGTTACAAAAGTGATTGCGTGTGGTGTACAAAGGAACTCTAGTGGTCGTAAATTACAAATGAAGAGGGTGTCTGATAGAATAAAGAAAGAATCGAAAAAGGGAAAGATGTCTTCACTAAACTACGGAGTCGGGTTAGAACAAAACAAATGTATATAATTCTATTCTAAACACTATCGTTAAGGCAAAGTTTAATGTAAAAATTCGTTATTTAATTTTTTGTACAAGTCAAAAAAATTACCGAGCATGAAAGCATGCGATACTTCTTCATTTCTTAGCAGAACTGTAAACTTCTCGGTATAATTACCAACATCAAAATAGTTTAGGGATGAGCGCATCAATAAAACAAAACGCAGTGGACGTACATTATTAGTTTTTTGATCAGACCTCGTATAGACGCAAAAGCTTGAATATGTCACGTCAGTTCCAACAGTATTAAACCAATTCAAAATCATCCTACAATTTGGCACGCATCCCCGTGACTCTGTGCCTTATATATCTAACGAACTCTACGAAATTTCTTTGGAGAACTTTATCTGAGGTACTGTAAACGCTTGTGTAAGTAAGGCGGTACAAGGAAAGTCCTGAAAAAGCTCGTTAAAACAGCCCGGGAGAAAAAGTTGTTCAGTACAAGTTATTATACGATTTTTTTTTTCACAGACCGGTTTGTTATCGGGGATGCCGCACATACTTCGTTTTGGGTTTTCTTTGATTTTCTCCCAACTCGGTGATTATCTACTGGAATCTAATAGAATGTCAAGAACCAATGTCAGGAAGTTGGCCGTTACGCATTGTAAGTATAATTATTTTTATATTATGGAGAGGGTATTTTCGGTATTTAAATAATGCTCTGCAGAAAAAAATGAGTAACCTTTTTTACGTAAGTGGTTTTCGTAATTAAATGAAAGTTAAGAATGATGTAATTGAAATGACGAAAAATAAGGTAATCGATTCAACAAGCCCATCAACATAAAAACGAGACACTGGAAAAAGTAAAGACATACGAGTCTGCAGAAAAATAGGAAAAAGGAAAGAAAGGAAAAGTAAGAAGAAAATTAGAAATTGAAAAGAATTGAATCAGTAGATATCAGAGGAACCGTGGCCACAGATCCGATATCTAAAAATCTATATGGATACAATAAGAAAAAAAGAGAAAAGACAATGATCTAACTTTTCTTTAGCTGAAGACGAACCAATATTTTGCTATTGAATTATGGAATATTCAAAGGTGCAAAATAAGGGGGAACTATTTTTGAATGTTATATTAGTACACTTATTGAGAAAATTTCAAAAAGGTAGACATCAAGGAGAATGATTTTATCCACAATTCTCTATGAAAGCCATATTAAATTGTAGATGTTGGGTTTTAGAGCTATATTGCAAAAGGACAGTTATTTGTAGTATCCATTTGTTGAGGTTGCACAATAATACGAATGTAATACTGTAAATTTTACGTGTTCCCTAACCCCTTACCTCTACTTATATTGGGAGAGAAATATCAAAATTAATGTTTCTATTCTGGTCTGCTTGACTTTAACGTTACACATAAACCACATTAAACCAAGTAATGAAATTTACCGGATTGGCTCCTTATAAAATCATCATACGAATATGTAGAAGATCGAATCGATTATTAATCAAAACTTTAATGGCACCACTAACAAATTTAATTACTTTGACGCGTTTTATCAATGCACGCTTAAGAGCGCCATCTTGTCGACGTTGAGAAAACTAACTATCAATTAGCGCTGACTTTGGATGGATAAACATTTTCTGTTTTCAATTATTCCTTAATTTTTTTATTATTAGTTAATATTCAATTATATGACTATTTTAACAGAGACTAAGATATCAGCTTTGTTGTTTAAGTTCTTGTAGATTTCTGAATCTGTACACATATATATTGTTGTGATACATACTGCTGTGTATTGATTGAAATAATTAAAAATGCTAAATGAATTTTAAAATGAAAAAGAAAAAGAAAATTAGCTAGCTCAACGGATAAAATTTTAAAGAACGCAAAAGAACTATTAACCTCAGAGTTACCCTGAACAGAACAGAATTTTTAACCCAACGACGTTAATTAACAATCAAATTTATTTTTCAAAATGGGTTAAATTACAACTTCTGCAGAAAAAAAACTTTGAACTGAAGGTTCTGCCCTAAAATAAAAACTGCGCTTGACTCTAAATCAAAATAGGACAATGCTATTTCCTATGCAAAGGAAAAGTTTTGTTTGTTCAGGAAGATTATCTAAAATTTTCATATTTCAACCCACGTGGTATCAAATTAAAATAAACTAAGGGTGGACAGTTACTAGAAATTTACAAAATTGAAAAACTAAATGCAAGAACAATGCTTACTATACTCACCCAACCGAGGTGATTGATAAAAAATGAAACAGCAAAGTTGAATAACGGAAAAATAACTCTTTAAACTATAATGAGAAAAAATAAACTAAAATGTATCTTCCCAAACAAAAATAATAATTGATCTTATATCTATAACTTGCACACTTCAATATATTAACAATTATTACAATATGAATTCCTTGATGGACTATATAAAAGATAATTAATGCGAAATTTATTACAAAATAGCAACAAAGATATACAAAAATACGTCTCCTCACGTCAATAGTCGAACAAGGAAGTCCTTAACAATACTCTGCAATTGTTTTTCTTACAAAAATCCCACTCTCAAAATCGTACAACGCAGTCGTATTACAATTCAACGACAATATTGAATAGAATCCGCATTAAACAACACAAGCAACCAATAGACAATAGAATGAATGGAATAATTAAAAAACTTACCACTAAATAAATTAAAATGAAACAATAAGCTCTTTAACTTATACAAAATAAACATCAAAATTTGTGAAAAACTCTCGGTAAACTGAATCAGCTGTTTTAAGCAAAGAAAATAACC
The DNA here is from genome assembly GCA_004143645.1 of Protaetia brevitarsis. NCBI lineage: Eukaryota > Metazoa > Arthropoda > Insecta > Coleoptera > Scarabaeidae > Protaetia > Protaetia brevitarsis. The sequence continues at coordinate 2,590,207 of RXPK01000304.1, forward strand.
AATATGTGCCATAATTGAAACCGGAAACGGTGCACTATTTAAGTATTGTACTTAAACACCTTCTTCAACTTCTTTTTATGCTGTGAGTTAGAAGGTAATGTTTACACACACATTTTTAATGAAAATATCCGTCAAGTGAAAACCAATTTTCTAACCATTCGAGGCTTGCCAGGAAACTATCTAACTTTACGTTAGTAAAAAAAAAACGGTTCTTTACATTACGAATTCGTGATGGGTGAGTGTTTCCTCCCAGCACAAAAAGTAAAGATAGTTACGTCAAGGGTGGATTCGTTTTTTAGAGATCGAGATTCTATCTAAAGTTATAAAAAAAAAGCATGCATGCGTGTGATGTTATTTTGGAACGTATAAGAGCAACAAATATACTTCGGAGGTACAAAGTTAGCACAAGTTACGACAATATAAAAAGAAAAGACAAGGCATCGAGACAGCTATTAAGTTCGTAATGGTAGCTATTATCAGAATAACTACAAGTATTAAACTTTCATCCAGGAGTATAAAAACCAGGCTGCCGCGTCAATGCTTCCGTACAAATAAGGCAGACGTCTTCTTCTATGATGACCTTTAAGTCGCTCCTGCATTTATGTTCAAACAGTATTATATTACGCCCTTTCATAGATGTAAGATATCTACATAAAATGAGAAAAAATTCGTATAGAGTAATGTAAAAAACTATAGTTTTTTCTTGTTGCAAACAAATATTACAAATATCCTGGAAATTCCTATTTTCTTTATTTGCTGGAACAAATAAGGAATCCTTGTTTGAACGAAGTACGACGATATTATCTCTTAAAAGTGGCTTCTCTTTTTGTACAACATTTCTGTTTTCTTTCAATCTTGATTTATATATTTTTTTTCGTTTACCTTTGATGTCGTTCAGGCAGAATTAATCTAGCAAAAGTTTCACTTGGAACTGCGGTAGTAAAACACTTATTTATTTTGTAAAAAGAATAATAATATCCGTACTATTATAATACGAACGTGTTCTTAGATATTACTTTAGTTTTGTGCTGAAAGATGATATTATTTATTTATTTCAAAATTTTTCGTTTATTTCCAAAAAATGTGTAGCATCGAGCATAGCATTTAAATTAAATCCGTTTTTAAACATTGATAGACTGCTTTTAGTGAGAACTTTTTTTTGGCAGTGCAGATGCAGCATGATGAGAAAAAAGAACAGAAAAAGATAATATCGTCAAAAAAATTGGTCATTACTCTAAAACTGTTACGATTTGGTCAACGCAGTTTTCGAGCATGAACCAATCGGATAACACTTTGAAGTTTTCGTAATCTGAAGTGTGTTGTCTGGTTGGTTTATACACCTCGTTTCAATATAACCTTCATGGTAAGAATGTAAAACTTTTTTGCACCAAAGATAAGTGATTTAATTTTTTGGATTAACGTTTCTTCTCGTCTGTTCAACCCTGAAAATGTGAAGTCAAGATTTCCAACATGTCGTATATTATTGATTTGTAAGAATATTTTCCAAGACCACAATTTTGCCTGCTTTTTTATCTCAGCCCATTCAAATTTTGTTTTGACCTTTCTTGACTACAATTCATATTCGAAACCTGAAATTTCTTCGATAGTGAAGCCATACTATTGTAGATCTTCCTGGTATATAACTCCAGGACGTTTACAAGCCAATACCGTGCACACTTGTGGCACGCGATTCGTTTACTTCTTCAGGTCTTAGAAATTCGCATCTAAGTATTGGCTGAGGGTGGGCAAAAGCGTAGAAGCTATGATTGCTACAGATTCTGCTAAACAAATGTAGAAAATGAAGAGCAAAATAAAGGTTGAAGTTATTGGAAAAAAGAAGGAGGTTTTAGACACTTTGGATGAAAATAAAGAAAAAAATGTTTGTGCAGGATGAGAAGTGTCTTAAATATACTGAAGATATTTTAGAAGACGATCTCATAAAGGTATTGTCGAAAACTAACAAGTTTTTTTGATAAAACATATGATAAGAGCAGACAAGAAGCTGAGTTTGAAGTAAGATTTTTAAACTGCTGCTTTGGTCTGATCATTTCCAATGTACAAATAAGGAACCTGTTTTTGTCACCTATCCCCAGTTGCTTCTGCTTCTGAAGATCCAAGGCAACATCAACGTCACAGAGTCAAAAACATGTTATATTTCCACATCGATCTTTCAAGTTTCTGTATGCAGTAACTTCGACAATATCCTTTCTACTTTTATTTTTACGACATGATTTGAATTAAAAACCTTTCTGCCATCAAATCGCTGTTTATAAGTCCCTAACCATGGATCTACACCATGTCTGGTACTGTTCAAATTATTGCCCATAATCTTGAAAAAAAAAAGATGTATTAAGGGTAATTCATCCTTAAAGATTGCTCTAAATATTACTAGAAAAAACAAAAACACTAAAAGTATTTATACTATCTTCCCTATACTGCAGATAGATATGACAGATATCACTGGGATATCCACCCTTATAGCCCATCGATCATTGCTTACATTAATAAGAGAGCACCTCTAAAGCTCGTTTAAACGGTGCTTCTTTTCTTGTAGCAACTAGAGGCAAAGCAAGCTGGATGCATGAACTTAAGACACACAAGATTCAGCAAGCTAGCAAATTAAAACAATGGAGTGAAATTTAGACCATTGTTTGATGTTTTATCATTCTTCAGGTCTTCATGGTCTACTCGTGTAGACAGTCTGAGGTATGCCTCTTTTGGCATGCGTCATGTTCAATGTGCTTTATACATCCCCGTATTCAATATCACGTAGAACGACACATCGCATCGTCCAAATTAGCCTTTAGAGTCCTCAGGAATGTGTTCTTTACGTGATGGTTGATCTTCTATTTACAATTTGCTTAAATTTTATCTTTATTCGCCCTGCTTTCTGTGATTCATTTTCAACTAGAGTAAAATTTATTTCAATTAAATATCATAATAACATTATCAGGAGTTATTTTCCACAAAAGTGTTGAACATGTTTTAATTTATATGTAAATAATAAAATATACTCTAATAAAAATCTTCTCACCTCCAAAATATTATTAATAGGTAAGTAATATTTTAACAAAGGTGTTGTTTACAAACACACTGATAGTCATTTTGTTTCTCCAAGTGAATATTAATGACGTCATAAAGAGCTCATTTGGGAAAATATACTAAGCTATTTCTGTTTAGCCGAAATTATAATCTCCTCTTCATTATGAAGCTCTCGTCTTAATTAGCTGCCTAATAAATATTAATTTCAGGTTGCATAATACAAGGGATATTTATGCTGTGCCTAGCCTACTCTGGCTGTAGCTACACCGCTGCAATTATATTTTTAAGTGCAACAGTTGCAGTAAATGGTGCTGTCTCCACTGGTCCATTGGCAAGTTTAGTCGATATTAGTCCAAATTACGCAAGTAAGTATTTTTTTCTTTGTACTATCTTGTATCTATATAGAGCAACGTGGGTTGTTGTTACTATGAAATAACATTTCATTTACAATTTACTAGTATTTTAAGAAGCAAATCGATTCATGAATGATTTTGCTCTATACTAAGTTATAAATGGAACTATTTCGTGAATTTTGAAATATGGAGTTCACTTATTATTGGCAGAAATCATACTGTCCTTTTCTGCACCAGCATGTAATTTATAGTCCCAAAGGCTACATATAAAAGACATTGTATCAAAATTTCCATCTAAACCATATAAATCTGAACAGAAAATATATTTTGTCATTGGACGAATTAGCTGAAGGAACAGCAGTAGTTGAGTCATCAGAAGAATTTTTTTTTATATTTTTAGGATTTTACCCTACTACAACTATCTATTTTATTCTATCATTTTTTTTTTCTTGCAAATCTTCTTATTTATCTGTCTTCCACTTTCGATATTTTGGTAAGTAAGTACTCTACTTTTTCCTCATTCCCAACTAAGCTGATGTTGTGACTTTAGTTTTTCTGCGTGACTGCTTTTTAAAACTCAAAGTGACTTTCTCTGGTTATTATACATCAATAGTTTATTCAAATTCTTCTACTTGTTCATGTTGTTCTTCACTTTTAGTTAGCAGTTAGATTAACCGGGACCCAGGACTCGAACAAAGTATGTTTAGGAGTGCGTTCTAAGACTTAGGCTAGATTAGATTAGGTTAGGATTGGGATGGCCTATGGACCTTTTTTACCGCGACCTATTCAGATCTATTGTAATCTCCTTTTTTCCAAGAAAACGCTCTGTAATTTTGCTCTCTTAACTAGGCCTCCTAAGACTTATTTTTAGAATATTTCGATGTCTTCTGCAGAAATAATATTAAAATAGAATTATATATTATGTATAATATTGCTTCTTCTTGCAAATCGAAGAGATAATCTACAAGCGTTGTAGCTTATTAATCCAAGAAAAGTTGGCAACATACTCAAGCAGTACTTTACGTACTAACTCCTCTTCCTATTGAGTTTAGTTAAGGATAGGTTTGTAATCCGAATTTGTTTATATACAGAGTTTTCGAATCAACATCTTTATGTGTCAATTGTAACAGAATAGTCTTTGGAACAATAAAATGCTCACTGACCTTTATATATCCAATTCTGTTTTCTCGGACATCAATTGTTGTTTTTGTTATATCGTCCTCTTCCCACTTATTATCTTCTTTACACTCCTAAGGTTCTTTCCATGTATCAAAATAATGAGAGTATACTATCGACTGTTATTCTTTTCTACTTTCTAGTATTCATTAACCCTCCATAGAGAAATTCTTAAGATCTTACAGAACTCTTGCCAACATAATACTACGTCATGCCAGCTATTTTTGTTACACATGTAAAATGGAGAGTTATAGTACACTGCGATCTAAAAAGATCTACAGTGTTCTCTATTCTAATTGTCTTACAGCTGGCCATCCAACCCTATTCTTTTTAGAAGGCGCAGGATGTAAGAAGGTCTGAGGCCAAAACTTCCTCTTCGATTTCACATGCTCCCATATTCGAAAAGAAAATGGATGGATGTTTCATCCTCTTCTTCATAAGATCTACATTCAGATTCTCTTGCTAATCCAAGCTTACTCAGATGTTCTTTCACTTTACAGTCGCTTGAAAGGATTTTTATTAATATACGAATATTTTTCTTACTCAGGTTGGTGCATTCTGTAAATATCTTCTGATTATAGGTTTTCAGAATAGTTTTAGCTTGCCTCATTTCCTGGGGATTATCCCAATAGTGAGATTTCGTTTCCTCTATTTAATTTTTTAATTTCTTTATTATTGTACTCCCGCAAAAAGGTTTAAGTCCTAAGAATGGTGTTTTATATTTTTGTTAACTGATTTTTTTATGAAAGTCTTTAGAAACAGCCAAACCACAAAATTAAAAAAAAAAACTTATTAAAAAATTATGCAATCCTTTTTCCTAGGTTATTAAACAAGGGCTAAAGTTGCTGCTAAAAGTTTCTATTCTAAGCAATCAATACCCTTGATATTAAAGCTTGGAAATTTATGTTATTCAACCAATTATTTATGGTATTCCATCTTACCTAGTTTATTTCGTAATTTCACCCGGAACTCTATATGCGACAATGGTGACAAAACTTTAAAACTGAAACCCGGTACAAAGCTAGGATGTGAAAACTTTGTTTATTTACTATCAAAAAGTTTGGAAAATTGGTTCCTTCAGTTATTTATATTTTACGTCCAAATGTAGGTACACTGAGAAAAATGTTTACTAATCGTAAGTGAAAATTTAGTATTGGCAACTAAAAAAATCATTTGTATATGTGACAAATGATCAAAGTAGTTGCAGCAAGTAAAGTCGTGTTTCTAACAATGATGACTGGCACTAAATAACTTTAGTTTTCCTGATAAATGAAAAACATCATTTATTCCAAATGTTTTGCATTATTTGGAGTTACTTTTTGTTTTTCTGGTATTAGTTACTGTAACTTCTGTATGTGGTGTAAATACCTATATTACTTATAGTGAATGCTTTGTCTTACTACTGTTACTTACCTGTATTTACTTATCATAACTAAACTATGATATTTGTGGTAGAATAACACGTACTACAAATAAATTATTTATTTGTATAGTTATTTTGCATGATGATTTTCATGAAGTATTGGTCCTCTTCAGATCAAATACATGAATAAAATCTAGTTAATTACACAAAATACACTGTAGGTAGTTTAGAATAAGTTGAATAATAGTTGTTTTATTCACCTCAAAAGGACTAAGTGATATATTAGTGATAGCAGCGATCGTGTTATAATGTTTTTATAATATTTAGGTATTAAAATTATTGAGGTGCGTAAAATTAATATAAAACTGCTACATTAAACAATAACATACTTTATTGTTTTTCGGTATGTACATTTATACATGCAAAACATATTGCTATATTCTAAAAATGTTAGAAAAGCATTAAATACTCTAAAAATAAGGCTACCATCTTTATAAAAATATAACTTACAACTTAGCGTAAAAGATAACTGCAACACAATCCGTGCATTGTCACTGCAGGTTAATTGTTTCACTTTGTCACTTCCACGAATTAGTTAAATAAATGGTAGCTAGCAGCACATTTCTAAGCCAAATAAACATGTGTACGAACCAGGACACTGAACCAGGGGCAAGCACAACATAACCAATAAACCAACATGCTCTAGAAGTGCTGTCGGTTCCAGTCGATTGTACCCGAACACCAACGATACAAAATTTTAGTAGTTGCCCTAACTCACTGACCATTATTCTTTAATTAGTTTTCATTTATGCCTACTAATGTTATTATTTACACTAACTAATAGTATACCAAATAACTGAGTTTATTAGTTGTAGATATATTTTGTAATTTGAGTATGAAATATTTAATGCCTGCTAATATATTTTAGTACTTGAGACTATAACACAGTGTTAGAAAACTTACTTTATTCACTTTTAATGCATGGCAGATTTATAACGAATAACTATTTAATCGTAGTTATTAAAAAATATAGTTGCCACTAATATAAAATTCTAAATATATTGTTCATTTGGACCATTTTTCTCAGTGTATATCATTTTTCAATTTATAACAAAATGTTATTGTTATTTTTCAATTTACTGCGTTATGCAATCTCTTCGAAGCCAATGTTTATAGAAGCTGATGTTATACTTACATATCATCTAATATGTATGTATATACGGCAGTGGCGACTGATGCACACGTCACAGGCGGCGCCAATACAATGATTGAAGCTCGTATGCTATCGTCCAAAACACGAATATGTTATGAACTTATACGAAGAAATTAGATCATTGTAATGGCCGCTGTAAAACGTAAGCACCAGCCGCCGCTGATATACGGCGTACGTAAAAGGACATCATATTAGGGGTTTACGAAAATTGGATCGGATATATACCGATGTACCGAAAGTGAAAGGAAACAGTTAGAACAGGATAGAATCCAATTTTCGTAAACGCCTATTGTTTTACGTTTGGTTTTACGTCGTTAGTAATCCGCTCATGAAAACTATAACTACTGCATGATTAGAGTATGTATTTAAACATTTCAGGTATAGGATTGGGAATGTGCAATACCATTGTTGCGTTGGTCGGCGTATTCGTACCAACCACTGTTGGCTATATTACATACGAAAATGTAAGTGAAACATAGAAACACATTTTTATCTTAATTTCAGGCTTGATTGTTGGTTTACACCAGTAAATACATCTATCACATATGATTTGCATATGAGAAACGCAAGGTGTGCACTAATGTTATCCAATAAACCTTTATGATCGCACTTAAAATGTGTGTAAAGCCCGTGTGTAAAATAAAACAAGATTATTACTGCGATATCACAGAAACTTTTTACTGTGCAGTCTATATTTTACATTGTTTCCGAAGTTTGTTGTGCCATGATTGAAGTATTTGATGAATACCTTCAGGTGAATAGGTATATTATATAACTGATTAAAATATAATAAACAAATGGAGGGAAAAATTGCTAACAACAACCAAAGCTACCTGTTTTTTTTTTAATTAATAAAATACTAGTTTTCAATCAACTTGATAGTAAACTTGAACGATATAAATCATCTAAACCCATTCTGGACGCGGCTTAAGAAGAAGTTCGATTTCTTTCACAATTTACATTTAGATTGTTGTGAAGAAATTCAACTTTGTTCTATGTAAATTATACTTCCCTTCTCCCGTTTATTTGAAAAGTTTGCCGGGATTCTATTACATGGATACCCGAATATATAGTACAGATTTTCAACTAGGTAGTTGAAATTCAATTGTTCTACTCAATGCATAATGTTTATTAAATCATTCTTCGTGCATTGAATCTAGACGATGCGATGGTTTGTCGAATAAAATAGATATAGATACAACAGATTCCTTGAATTTAAAATAGTGTGTTTATTACAGACATAATTGAAGAATATTGTTTTTATTTGCACTAAATTTTAAATCTTTCACTGTTTCTTTTTATTAAGTAGTTCACCAATCTCCTTCAGACATGCTGCTCTACAAAAAAAAATCAATAAGTTAAAAGAAAAAGAAAATATATCGGCCACAAAAATACCACAAACTAATTCTTTTCGAATTTTGAAATTAATTTGACCAGTTCTGGTGTCTTAAATTAGAATCGATAAGGAAAATTCAACTCAATACATTAAAAGAATCGATAAGATAAGCTTTGGTTCTTATTATCAATTTATATTTAAGGGTTGAATATAGTCTCTTGCTTGTTTGCTCTAGAAGAATATATATAATAATATTTTATGTACATATCTGTTTGTAAATCCAGTATATATTGGGTGGTAATTAATTTGCATCGCAGTCGTGGTAATTAGGTATACATGTATGTTCATCGTACGGTAACTGTATGATGTTAAGCTAGTTTCTTGGGTATCGATACTAATTCAGGAGTGAAGACTTAAAATACGTACTAAAAATGAATGACTGCGGGTCCATGGAGACAAGGTGGTTGTTGATAAAAAAAAATCTTATATTTTTGCCAATTCAAATTAATTAAATCATATTTCTCTATTCTCTTCGAAATTGAAGGAGAACTCCTGTGTGAATTTTATATTTCCCATCGGGTTGAAAGTATATGGAAAACACGTCAAGATTTTTCATCAGTACAAGAAATTCGCTAAATTAATATACCTTCTCTTGCGGAGTATTTTGTTGTTTTGAATATCACGATATACCTTGGAGGCTTGGAAGCACCGTACTACCCTGATTATTATACCGGTTTTGTACTCTCGATGTGAATCTTTTTCTGCAACATGTTTGGTTCGTCACTGCGAGGAAATTCCATTTTGAAATACTTTGGGGTGTGTGTACTACATGATGTTGGAGCTATTTATATTTCTGATTGTTCTTTAAATTTCTGTATAAATAAGTATTTGGCATTTCGTAAACTTTAAATTGAAATTTTAATATGTATAAGTTGGTAGACATTGTTAGTGAACTTTACCATATGGAATACCGGGAGATTTGAATGAAATGTAATACTATCAAACGTAAAACGATAGGTATCTGCAAAGAAAAGGCAGATTAAAGAATAAAAGTTTATACTTATTATTAAGCAAAATATTAGCCGGGTTAATATAATATTTTAAACCATACCAAACCTAAACAATACCATATAGTTTTAATTTATGCACATATGTATATCCTATATTTGCAAATGTATCATGTTAAAAATTTATTTTAAACTTTATTTTTAACATATTCGGAGACATATATTTTACTCTATTGGTATAATAACCGATTAAGCCACAGAATCATGGACATTTGCTGATTAAGAAAGCACAAAAATATATTATATATACAGGGTGATTCACGGAATCTATCCACTAAAAGTTCTTAAATTTGCAATATCTCGATTTTGAAACTTCGGGGTTAAGCTAGCTAAGTTAGCTTCGATTTACTTTCGATTACATTGAAAGTTATGACCAACTTTGATATCATAAATAGAAACCTATTTATATCGTTTAGTGCATTTTTAGGTTTTAAAGCCAATTTTATAAAACATCTTCTTACCTCTCAGTTACCGTTTTAGAGTTATTTTGACTTTTTTGAAAAAAAAGCCCAAAAAATATGATGCGTTGATATGCGTATAAGAGCTACACAGTTTATTATGCTTCCACTATCCAGTAAATAAAAAGTTTCCTTGAATACTTCAAAAATGTATTCTGTTTATAGGTTCATCACTTGGCAAAATCTGCTTACAATTTTATTACATTCTGCGTGATTAAAAAATAAATTTAAGAAAATCTTCGTTTCTACAATTATCAAAATGATCTTCTATTTTTACTAATGCAAGAAGCACGACAACACAGATCAAGATAAGTTGCAAGATAAGATCGTTTGAGTATAGATCGATATTGTTTAGCAACACTGCGTAGTCCCCATAGCCTACTGCGTGCCAATTTTTCAAAAAAGTGCTAATTCAAAACTACATTTCCTAAAAATCACTAACCCTAAAATAAGCAATGAGAGCTCTAATAACACTAGCTCTTCAATAAAGAATCAATTGTACATAATATGGTATAAAAATACACAGGAAATTTTATTTGAAAAGTACTTTTGTACTAAAACGTTACGCTAAATGAACTCTAGATTGTGGAACATCCTGTATATTTTTGTTTACTTTTTATTCATTGGTGAATAGTAGAGTAACCTTACCCTCCACAGTTCACACAAAACTCGTCATGCATCACATTTCTTTTGCCTATTTTCACAAACGTCAAAGTAACTCTAAAACGATAACAAATAGCTCAGAAGATCTTTGGTAAAGTTGGGTCTGTAATCTGAAAATACACCACACAAAATGTAGGTTTCTATTTATAATATCAAAATTGGTCATGACTTACAATGTAACCGAAAGTGCGAGATAGATAAAGTTATATTTTCTAAATAGATCATAGCTAATTATGTCTAACCTCAAAGATTCGAAATTGAGATATCATTCTAAATTCAAGAATTTCGCTTAATTAGCACTGTAGCAAAAAACACTCAAATAACAACGTAATTAGTGTTTTTTTTTTGAGGAAAATTGTAAAACATGCTAGATCTATTTGTTTAAAGTTATCGCTTAATGACGCCAGAGTTGTTCTTTATAGAGACCTTGAAATAGTTCTTACGATTTTGATTTTTTTCCAGAAAGCAATATTATGTATAATAAAAGCTTGTGTTGTCGTAATATCTGTCAAAGATATTTTTCGAACATCTTTTCGAACATAAGAATTGCAAAAGTTTGGCGTTCTGTTTTTCACACCTTGCAATATATTCTCCATTAACTTCTTCCAAAGTTTATAACACGTTGTGATACATTCATATTTTCAGCAAACAGTAGCGCAGTGGCAGAAGGTATATTGGTTAGCCACCCTGATGCTCGTAATATCTGGGATCGTATATTTATTATTTTCAACTTCGGAAGTTCAGCCCTGGAATTCACCGAAAGAAGAGATTAAGGATGACGAAGAAGAATTGAAGTGCCTTAAAGATAAAACAAAAGATAACGGCCACGTGGAACTGCCGTTAGAAGTTTGTGATAAGGAGAAAGTGATAGATAAACACTAGATACTCATTTCGAAAATATATTTTGTAAAATGTATCATCAGAATGTACGTAAAATAAAATTAGAATAAATAAAGAATTGGAATTAACTATTGCCATTTAGAAGACATTAACTAAAACACTTATATGGATGATCTACTTAACTTTACATTTCCTCTTTGATATTTTAATACATACGTAAACTAAGATACTCTAAACATCCTTTATAATCTCATCAATCGCAAATTTTTAATTGGCGGAAGTCTGATGTAAATTTTGTGTTACTTTGGTAATTCACGCTATTATTAAGAGTAATAACCAATGTTAGCAAATGTATTCAAGAATTATCGATTCTAGGAAGCCACTATAGATTTGCCAAACTGCTTGAGGATATACAGAACATATTAAAATAACTGAAAAGGTTCCCCAACTTAATTATCAATGCAAACTTTTACCGTTTTAATTAGCATAAGACCAAACGAAATTACGAAAACCGTTTTCATTTAAAGGAAATTCGGAGGCATAACGTTTGAATATCTCAAACAATCATCTTGGGATAATTTCCAAGAAAAGAATACTGTAAAGCACGAAGCTTGGTAGGCAGGTAGAAGGAATTTAGCTCTCAAGCCGTAATATTAAAAGCAGATTTTCGTTGAGCAAGCCAAGTAATGGGAAATTATATGCGGCGTAGGCATCTTTTGTACGGTAGCCTGGGGTTGTTGAGGTTGTTGTCATGACTAAGGGCAACGTAACTCTGAAATTAATCTCAGAAGTATAATATTCCAAATATTCATTAAAAGCTTTATTAGAAATTAAAAACATTATGAGCATAATAATAAGATAATGCTTTATGTTGGAATTACATCTAAAAATATACTTCAGGATAGTATTAAACAATTACATACATAATCCATATTTAGTTGCCAGCGTTTTCGCCTATTATTTTCAGTAATACGATCCGAAGTTTTTCATTATTTATACGGTACGTATTATAGAGCTTAGGTACGTGTCTTGTTGATTTATTTACCGAAACCCTTGCGAAACCAGCAGTATTAATCTCAAAGTTTTTAGTCGGCGGTAATATAACATCTTCCAGTATAAAGCGTAATTCTCTCTTTTATGTAGGATGTTCAGTACTGTGTTAAAGTTTCCATGATTTGAAATAAAATGAGAGTTACAAATCCTTGCGTAGATAGCAATTTCATATTAGTCAATTAACTGCTTTTGTATGGTAAAGCTTTTAGTTCCTCCAAAGGAATCTTCATATTTACTGCATAATTAAATATAATATAATAAGGCAATAAATAAGCTCATATGTAAACAATCTTTGACTTCACTTACCGTGAATAGGATGGGTGAATAATGTTGACACATCAATTAATTAATATCATTGAAAAATAAATAAATAACGTTATAATATAATGAAATACAAAAGAAAATAAATAAAAGTTTCCTATATAAAGGATGAATTACAAATATTTCTAAATTTTTTGCTAGCCCAGTCGTTTCAGACAAACGCATCGATTTTCACCAGCAAGAATAAATTCGTAAAATCACCAGCCATACATCCATTGCTTGTACATAATATGGTTTTCGCCAGGCACGTTTTGATTATGTAGAAGTTTTCGCTTAAAAGCATTCATTTTGGCTGGTTGATGAATACATTAACAGAGAAAATAAGGCAGCTAGTCAGCAAATGAGGAGGGTAGATTTTATATATAACATACAAGATTTGAAAGTACATCATTTTTAGCTATTGTACTGGCTTTGACCGCTCTCTTTACCTTCGGTGTAATCTTTAATTTATAAAGTATCATATTGAAATATACGCGCAGTATAAATCATTAAATTTTAAATGAATGAATCAAGAATAGGTTAAATTATATAATGATATCTAGAGACCGGATTAAGTGGTCGGCAAAGTGCATATATTTTATTTTTTGCATATCTTTAATTATAGTCTATATGTGGGACGTATTACACTAATTGAAGTTAATTAGCGCTAATTAGTGATTGCATATATTGCATATTTAAGCATTTCTATGCATATTTTTACAAAAGTTGCATATATTCCATATTTAAGCTTTTTCTTATCCTTTCTATTAGTAAAAATTCCTAGTAATTCCTAATGTAGATCGACAACCGACAATTCTCAGAACGATAAATCTTTTACATTGGTTTCTCTAATACGTTTTTCCAAGAACTGCCCGTGTTTAATTTCGCCTAGCAGAAGGGATGTGGTAAATACGTTTTATTATTATTAATTCCCAAATAAACTACTCATACATTGAATATCTTTGAGCAAACAGGATGTAATTGTGTTACGTTTTTAAATACTGTATGTACATACAATGAGTATAGCGAACAAAATTTCTTTATGGATTAAGCCATATCCTGAACTGGTAACGTATGGCAACAAAATATTTTGTCGAGCCTGCAGTAAACTGGTAAGTTTAATTTTACTAAAAGCTTTACAATAGTTCTTAAATTCTTTTTAACTTTTGATACAAAATGACAATTGTTGTTGTAGGTGTCTTCTGAAAGAAAATACCTGATGGATCAACACGCTAAAACTCCACTACATATTGGAAAATGTGAAAAACAAAAGCGATCCGCATGTGTGCAGCAATGTATACGTCAATGTGTAGCATCAACTGCACGAAACTCAGAACAAGAAGAATATAATACGGATCTGTGTAACGCATTAATTTCGTCTAACATACCATTAGCAAGATGAAACAATGTTAATTTGAAATCATTTCTGCAAAAATATTGCAAACATAATATACCTGACGAAAGTACCTTACGAAAAAATTATGTCACATCTTGTTACCAGCAAACAATAGCAGAAATTCAACAATTGGTAGGGAATAATTTTATTTATATCATGTTAGATGAAAGTACGTATAAGTGTGGCCGTTATATTGCCCATTTGTTAATAGGAATTCTTCATGAAGATATTGTAGGTAAATCATATTTAATTTATTGTAAAGAACTTCAAAAAACAAATAATGTGACAATTGCCCAATTCGTTCAAGAAGATTCATCAAATTTCTTTTTACCTGGAAGTATACCTTGTGAAAAAAATTTACTAATGTTGTCCGACGCTGCACCATGCATGATAAAAGCCGCACAAAATTTAAATTTTTTTTATAGTATCATCATTCATACCGCTTGTTTAGCTCATGGGTTCAATCGTGTAGCCGAAGACATTAGGAATCAATTCCCCTTTGATTAATGATTTAATTAGCAATGTCAAAAAACTATTTTTAAAAGCACCTTTACGAATCCAATTTTATAAGGAGCGACTTCCCAGTGTTAAGTTGCCTGCTGAACCGATTATTACGAGATGGGGTACATGGTTAGAGCAATTTTTTTCGCCGATACACTGCTAACTGCATTATTCTAGAAAACTGTAAAAGATAGTAACATCAACAGAATTGCTACAAAACCTTTTGTATATTAAGTCAAATTATAGGTTTGTTTCAAATTCCATTCGTAAACTAGAAACACAAGGGATGTCGCTCTTGGAATCAGTCGAAATAGTAGACGAATTTGATATGCTATATAAGAAGGTTAAGGGTACAATAGGTAATTCTATATACGATGAATTTAAAAAAGTGATAAATAAAAATGCGGGGTATTTGAAATTGAAGAAAGTTAAGAAAATTTTGGAAGGCGAAACAGTAAACGATTTCGACTTTAATTTTAGTTTAGAATGTATTGCAAAGTTAAAGAATGCACCAATTACATCTGTGGATATTGAAAGAAGCTTTTCTATTTCGAAACATATGTATTCTGATAGAAGACAAAACTTTCTTTACACAATTTTGAAAAACATTTAATTATAAATTGTTTTAGAAATATGTTGTGAAAAAATTTTGTGCAATAAAGTTAATGTTTAAATTTCTGCTCTTATTTATTTTATGAAAAAATTTTGCATATTGTCGCAATTTTTTGCATATATGCCTCAGGTTTATGCATATTTTCTCAAAAATCGATGCATATATATGCCCATATATTCTAGTTTTTCTTTGCATATAATCCGGTCTCTAATGATACCGCAAAATGTAATAATATTATAATAAGTTTACACCGGGCATTATAATATACCGGTTCCTCCAGAATATTTTCCCGACGGTAAAAGTGCCCTCAATAAACTAACTCACATCCATCTGGGATAGATCAACAAGTTTTTCTGATTCCATAGATTGTAACTTGTTTGTATTTGATATATTGATTATGATGTTAGAATTTAAAGTACCTTTAACACTTTATTTAAATTGATTTTAATTAATTGCAGGTACAGTTGTCAAGTAGGCGTAAGCACTTGCTCTTTTAGAGAGAGATAGCGTTGCATCTTGAGGTGACAGATTTTTTTCTGAATTCATTCAGTCTTCGATTGAGATCAGTTGTCCAGAAATAATAAAATTTAGTGCAGCGCGGAGTGATCGTGCTGCAATTTTTTTTTGATCATGCGCATCGAAAAGACTTTGGTTTACAATTTGGTACAACGAATAAAGTTTATATATACACTGTAAATAATTCTTATAGTTATACATTGAAGAAATCTAATATTTCCTTTCTTTTATAGGTGTATACAATGCACCTAACTCAACCACCATTCTAGACGCTCACTATTTTTGCCTTATTTTTCACGCGTCAATCTGAAAGCGGATTACATCTCCTTACTTCCGCAATTTACTCCATCTCTAGCTCATTCACCTGCCAACTATCATAGAAGCTGTTGTCGAAGTTGAAACCAGTATACTTCAAAAGCAAAATAAGGATCGACATTCGCCGTTTGCAACACGCACATTACCGTAAAGCATATAACCGCATACCACAAATATCGGACAGATTCCGATACTGCCTCGAACAAATTTTCCTGACCTTTAAAGCTGTCACGCCCGCGTGTTTATTAAAGTACGTATTTCATATGGAATTAATATCAGCTGCATTACGTTACGTCTGCGAAATGTAGAGGCATGATAAACCATTTCCGTTACGTCAATACTTCTTTTATTGTTAGTTGCACAGATGATACCGAATGACAGCTTCGTCACAGAGTCGCAAACTGTGATACTTCTAAACTGTTCCGTTATCGAGAGTTCGTTATACCCCATCGATATGTTACAGATAGTAGGATAATGATGTTGGTAAAGTTCCAGTCTACGATGACATGTTAGAGGATCTAAATTACACAAACTAGGAATATCGCATCTCGTGGGGTTTCAAATTAAATATCACTGCTGGGGGCCTGGATGTTCTAAGGAACAATTTGTGTATCTATGTAAGTATGCATTTATATATATACATATTTAAGTTGTACATAGTAAAAGTATATAAGTACTATAGATTTGGGTGACTTGAGACGCTTTTAAAATTTAATTCACTACAATGAAAAACCGACATATTTTTAAACCAACCAAATATATTTTCTCAGCATATTTTCTTTGAAACAAACAAGCCCTTTGTAATATGTAAATGTATGCAAAAAATGTACACTAATGACTGAAACAAAATATTTGGTTAGAAAGTTTAATATATCCAAACAAATCATTTAGTTATTCAGTACCTATCGTCGTAACATAGTTCAACTTTGTAAAAATTTTGGATTGGTTCAATTACTTTCACATTGTTGAGACAACATCGGTGCTTCGTTAACTCAAACAAAGGCTCTGCTCCGATAAGCCATTGAAGAGTGCCCCTAAAGCAAACGGGCTAAAATTAAAGCAAACGAGTTTGGTTCAAGGTGCCAACTTGGCTTTTTGTTATATTAGACCGTATGCATTTAGGTTATTATGTTTTTTTTTCAGTTTTTTCTGTGTGGTAGAACATGTAAATAAAAAATAAAATCTCTTTGAATGATATTAGTAAGGACAATTTGTTATTGTTTACTTTAGGGTTAAAACAATTGTTCATCCATCAATTTCAGGCTTATCTGTATGTATGTTTCAGCCCTAGTAGTTATAAAAGTATCGAAATATAAAAAAGGAAATTATAACAAGAAAATAATATTTATTGCCGTACACGTAGTTGAAAGTTATTGTTATTTTCCTTTTTTGAAGGGCGGTTTTTTTTTAGTTGAGTTTAATGTGTCAATCCGATTTTTTGTTATATAGTAATGTATGTATTTGGGTTCATTATATATTTTTTTAAGTTCTCTTTTTGTGTGGTAGAACGTGCAAATAAAAAAGGAAAATCATCGAGCATTCAGGATTATTTATATGTTGTAGATTTCAGCCTTAGTAGTTATGAAAACACAGAGTTATAAAAAATAGTTCTGTAAGAATAAATGATAATAAGTAATATATTATTATATAATATATTATCTGTTGTTATATTTATTATTAAGATATATGTATTCATAATCAATATAAAAATAATATTTAGCTCCGTACACGAAGTTCAAAGTTTCCTTTGGAGGGTGGTTTTTTGAATTTAAGGTTCCAACTTGACTTTTTGCTGTATAGTAATGCCTGCATTTGGGTTTACAAGCGATGTCATATGAACTGAGAAGTATGCTCTTGGTTTGCAACTTTCACTGATTCTTCTGGGAAGAATGAATAGCTCCAAATAAGTATTTCTATCATCTTCATCGTTTATCTATTTGTTTAAGTTTTATTCTTCCAGATATTTTTATTAGCAAACCACCGCGATTAATACACTTATGTGAGAACATATTTTAACTTATTTTCTACAGTACTGCTGTTTATTCTACATAAGGAAATTACATTAAACAACAGTTTCCAAACTCTCACAATCAAATAATTGTCATATTAAAACAAATTATGCACGTCTCAGAACATTGATTAAAGAAATATGTATAATAAATGTACATATCTATTTGGCAGTAAGAACAAAAGTAAAATACGAATAGCGGTTCTGTTCAACATTAAAAAAATTATAACAACTATAAATAAATAGCTTGTTGCAATGACAAATGTGGATAGAATTATGTTGTTACTAGAAAAATAAATATCTAACACAGATTTGATTGATTTATGTCAATATGTTATATCATATAAAAACATATATAATTGTACCAAAACGCATAGATTTATAGGTAACAAAAAATCAAGTCGAATTGTTAAATCCAACTTGAAAAAACATCCCCCAAAAGGAGAAAATAACTTCGAAGAGCGTGTGCGGATTAAATATTATTTTATTGTTACAATATTCTTTTTTATATGTCGATGCTTTTATAGATATTAGGGGTGAAATGTACATATAAATAATCCTGAATCCGATCAATGAATAATTTGAATTTTATCCTTAAAATAATCGATAACCCAATGCTGCTGTTAAGATCAAAGAGGTTTTATTTTTTATTTGTATTACTTCATTGAAAGAACTCGACGTGTATAATAAACCCAAATATAAATATACACTCATGTATAATAAAAAGTTAAATTGGGACCCTAAACCCAACTCAAAAAAAAATCACCCCTTAGAAAGGGAAAATAATAGCTTTGAACTGCGTGTACGGAATTAAATATTATTTTATTGTTACAATATGCTTTTGTATATTTCGGTGCTTTTATAACTAATAGGGCTGAAATATTTATACACATAATCCTGAAATTAATCGATGAATAATTATTTTAACCCTAAAATAACCAATAACAAATTGCTCCTACTAAAATCATTCAGAGAGATTTTATTTTTTATTTACGTGGTCTACCACACAGAAAAATTAAAAAAAAATATATATAATAAACCTAAATGCATACGGTCTAATGTAATAAAACGCCAAGTTGGCACCTTGAACCAAACTCAAAAAAACCACCCCTAAAAAGGGGAAAATAATAATAACTTTGAACTGAGTGGAGGGAATTAGTTCTTGATTTTTTATAGAATGCTTATAATCAGTGTTTACTTACATATTTTTTTTTAAAGTGATAGCTTAAGTAATTCCTGAGAAAAAAAAAATATTGAATTTTTCCACCCTTATGCTAATATCTCGAATGGGGTGGCATCAAATGAGCTAATTGTTGGTATTTACAGTATGTGTGACAGTAGTACTCATTTGCTTTAATTTCAGCCCAATAGCTTTAGGGACACTTTTCAATGGCATATCGGAGCAGAGCCTTTGCTACTTCGGGGGAATAACTATATATTTGGACGAAATATGCAGTTGATTAGGGGTCAAAATTTATTTCTACCCAATGAAATGGCGAGTAGCTACCTATATCTTAGATCACACCATCACATGATTCTAACATGCAGGAACTGGCATTATTTTATTTTATTCACCGTAAATTAGTCTTATTGAGTGTATGCATTATTATTGATTATTAAGAAATAAGGATTACGCTAACCACAATTGTAGTTAATTTAATGTAATTATTATGTTCAAATTACTTTTTTCCCAAACCTATGGCACACTTTTGTAAACAGGTTCTGAGATCTAAGCATTATTATTATGGCAAAGTTTTCTACCCATATAGTTACGTTCAATAGGTATATGTGATACAGCCATTGTTGTAAAGATGGCGCTTCTCCTATATCACTCAAACACGGTTATAAAAAGTTAATTTGGAGGATTTACCGGAAAAAAACATTGTATACCGGCGAAGGAGAATTCGCAAGCGTCACATACAGAAAAAAATAAAGTAATGAGATCAAAACATCTCAAATTAAAGGATTCTTTATTCCTTGATCGAACAAACCAGCTTTACTGTACGCAAAATTCTACTGAAAATTCTTGTATTTGCAACAAGAAATATGCAGTGTATGTTCCTTTTATAGATAGGGTATGTTAGTATTGTAGTAACACTTTATTGAATAGTGAAAGTTTGTGGTAAGATTTATTAATAATACTTCACTTTACTGCCTCATAACTAGATACAAATACATACATACCGTATGATGCATGTAAACCTAATGGTGTTCTTCCTTTAGCCTGGAGTGTGAAATTTTTATAATTTTTGCCCGAAATGATCATTTCCTCCATATGATACTCTCAATTTAGTTATCCTTTCTTCTAAATCTCCGATTCTTGTTTAACTCATTTCCACTCTTAATTTTATTTTACTTAAAATCGTCGAAATTTAAAGCTTAAATTAGATCCGTCACTTTGACAGATGATTCAAATATTTGATATTAAATTTGATTAAGGAATGAAAGAACTGCCGCAAGAGATAAGGTAAGTATAATTCTGACAAAATTATTGTTTGAAATAAATACTAACTTTGTTTATTTCAAAATGCTTCACTTTATTAAATATTTAATAAAGTGGAGCACAATATATATTTTACTTAAAACAAGAATATTGTTACTATAAAAAATATATATTTCAAATAAACAAATAAATCTAATTGTTTCAAGAAAATGTTTTGTTCTTCTATGTGTTATTTCTATTTCAATAAAATTTATTCTTAGAAGTGAATATTCCATTTGATCAATTTTACAAAAATTTATTTAGACTATTTCAATGAAATAATTTATTTCATTTTTTTATGTATGTATCCAGGATTGACGTTTCTTCTGCAATTTTCAAAAGTATCAGGCAGCTACAATACTAACAACACCATCAATTAACTAATACCGAAGGAGAAGACAAAAGAATGACGTTTATCTTAGTTTAAAAAAATACATTTTCCTAGGGCAATATACGAAAGTGATACTGCAAATGAACATTATGTGAAAATTGCTAAAATAAATTTCGTTTTTTTCTTAAAATAATGAATTTATTGAAAACTATTCACTATTTTTTAATTAAGAAACATCATAGAAATTGAAGAACAAACTCATTGGTTGTTGTTTTAGACAAAAGGTCTACAAAATATCTTTCGAGAAAAATCAAGGACGTAACTGATGCAACCTATAAATATGAAAATAATCTGTAATATTTCTAGTAAATCAGCCTCTATTTTTATCCTTCACTGTTGCTGTTCGATAACTTTGACATTTCAATTATCGGTGCATACAATAGAAGTTTCCAACTGTTGACGATGAAGCTGTAACTAACAGTAACCGAGCAAAGTCTACGCTCATTGCAGCACGGAACTTTTAATTTTACGCAATTTGTCCCAATTCCTTTTCTCAAGTCAAGTTTCATATATTTTGTATAAAATTCCTGTTCTTCTTTCTTTAGTAAAATATTGTTTTTGACGTGACGGCTTCGTTGCTTATGTCGCTATTTCCGGTTGAACAAGTTTCAAGATCAAATCCTTGCTCACCTAGAGAAGCATTAATTTAGTTAACTGAAATAAAAATAATCTGCGGTTGCTTTATTTTACTCGAACGTAATACCTGCGCTGTATTTACTAACAAATCGCACTTTTTATAAAGAAAAAAACTCACTAAACTCACTTTTTATGTATCCAGTTAAATTCTAACCGTGAACTATGTTTTCAGTACCTCCATGGTATTCGTTATACGTGCGTAAGTGGGTATTTTCGGCTCCAACAGTGGCACTCCTAAATCCGTGAACGCTTTTAGTTACTTGGTATCGATTAATGAAAGCATCGCTTCGATTTTCTAATGGTATTATTTATACAAAGAAACGATGGGGTTTTTCCCGTACCCACTTGCAAATGTAGGTTGCGTACAGGAATATACAGGTTTAACAGAGGAAGGTATATTTCTAGTAAATCAGCCTCTATTTTTATCCTTCACTGTTGCTGTTCGATAACTTTGACATTTCAATTATCGGTGCATACAATAGAAGTTTCCAACTGTTGACGATGAAGCTGTAACTAACAGTAACCGAGCAAAGTCTACGCTCATTGCAGCACGGAACTTTTAATTTTACGCAATTTGTCCCAATTCCTTTTCTCAAGTCAAGTTTCATATATTTTGTATAAATTCCTGTTCTTCTTTCTTTAGTAAAATATTGTTTTTGACGTGACGGCTTCGTTGCTTATGTCGCTATTTCCGGTTGAACAAGTTTCAAGATCAAATCCTTGCTCACCTAGAGAAGCATTAATTTAGTTAACTGAAATAAAAATAATCTGCGGTTGCTTTATTTTACTCGAACGTAATACCTGCGCTGTATTTACTAACAAATCGCACTTTTTATAAAGAAAAAAACTCACTAAACTCACTTTTTATGTATCCAGTTAAATTCTAACCGTGAACTATGTTTTCAGTACCTCCATGGTATTCGTTATACGTGCGTAAGTGGGTATTTTCGGCTCCAACAGTGGCACTCCTAAATCCGTGAACGCTTTTAGTTACTTGGTATCGATTAATGAAAGCATCGCTTCGATTTTCTAATGGTATTATTTATACAAAGAAACGATGGGGTTTTTCCCGTACCCACTTGCAAATGTAGGTTGCGTACAGGAATATACAGGTTTAACAGAGGAAGGTATTTTGAGGTCTGTTCGTTGGGGCTACATTGCTGCATAAGTAAAACAGAATAGAAGATTCCTTGTTTACCAATCTAAGATAGGTAAAACATGCATCAGTATAATTGGTGTACCTCCAACAAACAAACGTTTAGACTGAATAGTACAAGGCTAGGTTGGTACCAAATTTTATTATTTTGCAGTCAACACGTGTGTGAAGGTATTCTAGTTAGTTTACTTGGTAAAACTCTTTCATATAGGATTTTCTATATAGATATTTGGAAAATCAAGTTAGGCTTATCAGTAGGTTTGAATCGATTTTATGGACAGCTGGCTTCAGTGCGCAAACACAAAACTTTATTGTTCGTTCCAAAGCAGTATTGTTTATTTGATTAAAAAGCAGTTATCTTAGAGAAATACAACAAAACATTCAAAGTGGTCAAGCTAACTTCAAATCTTCAAACCATATTAAAAGAGTATAAGACATTCTCTGGAAATGAATATAGATTATAGAGAACTAATCGTCAAACTCAATCACTGTTACACATACATTGGCTTACATGTTCGGCTACAATGCCAATTCGAATCCGCCTGTAAGTATACAAAGTTATAGGAAATCAGAGTAGGTGGTGCATTAATCTGTGGAGTAGAATACTGGGCTCATACTTAATTGGAGCCTATTTTGCTTTAAATATTATGTTTCTCGATTTTTTTACAACAACTTCAAGTATTATTAGAAGAAGTTCTTTTAGGTATTTACATCAGAACTATCACGTGGCTACAATTGGATTGAGCTCCACCTCATTATCATCACGCAGCTCGGCAATCTTTACATACTAACTTTCAAAACAGATGGGTTGGAAGAAATGGATTTTAAAATTGGCCACCTAGATCCTCGGATTTACTTCAGATTTCTTTTTATGGGGATACATATAAAAAGAATTATATATTAAACACTTCCGACAACACCACACAATATAAAAATATGCTTTTGAAACTGTAACCTCGCAAATGTTGGCCAGAATAAGCAAGGATTTTCAAAAAAGAGTATGAAAATGTCCGAAAATGGGCATACCATTTTGTTTCTGTTTTAAGTTATTGTTGTTGTGTTATTGCTGTCATAGTCTACTAAATTATAACTTAAACTCTTATAATTATAAATTATCTGACGTCTCTAAATATAATAGGCAATACATTAGACTTCACTTAAAAAAACACTAAATGGTGCAAAAATTATTATTTGCTATATTCTATAAAAATGGGAAAACTTACCTTAAGTTATAAATACCATTCGATGGGTCATTAAAAAGTGCATTTGCGGGTAAGTTGAAATATATGGCACTCCGTTTAAATTAATGAAGTTAGAACTACTTACTGTTATTATTGGATTAGTTTTAATGTTTATACACCCTCTATAAAATAGAAAATTTATTATAAAAGGGTTATAAAATATAGTCTGGCTTTGCACTCCACTATAAATACAGTGGAGCCCTTACATAATGAAATACTTCTTAAGGATTTGAAATATGTAAATTAGGTTAGGTTTTCACAAAATTCAAATTATTTAAAAGGTATTACGAACCTTATTAAAACAGATACGTATTTTGATAGAGAAATTCAAATATACAAAGTGTCCCGTATCGTTATGTTCAAATTTTGGGAGTGTAAAGTAAACTTCATTTCAAGTAACAATAATGCAAAACTTGTATATCCTTTTTTTTTTGTTTCAAAGTTACAGATCTATGAATGTGATTGTAAGATCATGAAAAAAAAATGTAATCCTAAAGTCAATACAAACTAATTTTATTTTAAAAAGTTATACGATTCAATAACAGGCTTGTGATTGTTAACGTCGCATAATAAAATATTATCCTAAAATAAATAAACACGTGGCGTAGCCTGAGATCTACAAAAAAGAGTACTGGAAATTGATTTACGATAAAGAAGGTTCTTAGTTATTTCGTAAGTGCTGAGCCATGAATATCATACAATAAAGCTTCTTTATTCAAAATGCCTTACCGATTTTCTTCTCAAGAGTATGCGGACATGCATTTTGTGTATGGCTACTGTAACGGCAATGCAGTCAAGCAGTTATTGAATACCGACATCGGTTTTCCGATAAGCGCATTCCTCATTACAGAACGTTTCTGGAAGTACACAGACAATTTCGGGAATGCGGAGTATGTGCTTATCTTGTCGACAGAGGAAAGTAAATTTGCCAGCAGACTTAGAGGAAGAAGCAGTAGCTATTGTTACAAGGGATCCAACTCTCAGTGTACGTCGAATCGCTAAACAACTAGGAGTGCCACGAATGACAGTTTGGAGAATTTTAAAACGTGAAGGCTTATATCCATATCACTATCGCGGGGGACACGGTTTGCTTGAGGCAGACCACTATGCTCGTCTAGTTTATTCTACCTGGATATTAAGACAGTCACGGCTTCAGTTTGGTTTCTGCAGAACAGTCCTCAGGACAGATGAATCAACGTTCACGAGAAGTGATGTTACAAATCTGAGAAACCTGCACAGGTGGTCATCAGAAAATCCCAAAGCTATACGCCCATCTACATTTCAACATGAATTTTCAATTAACGTTTGAGCGGCCCTAATCGATGACTTCTTGATTGGTCCTGTCATTCTTCCTGAGAGGTTAAATGCGGACAATTACCTTCAATTTCTTATTGACGAACTGCCAAGTGTTTTAGAGGATGTCCCACTGAATGTTCGACGAGACATGTGGTTCCACATGGATGGGGCACCACCACATTTCGGAATTGATGTCCGAAATTGGGTTAACGTCAATTATCCAAATTGATTGGTCGAGGTGGTCCTGTTGCATGGCCACCAAAATAACCCGATCTTAATCTCCTTGATTTTTATTTATGAGGGTACATGAAAAATTTAGTCTACGCGCAAGTTTCAAACACACGAGAAGAGTTGTTGGATCGTATTCATCTGGCTGCCGAGCAAATCCGACAAGACAAGCATGAAATTCGGATAAGTACTTCTTCTGCTGGCTTACGGGCACAAGCCTGCATTCAACAAGAAGGTGGACATTTCTAAAATATTATTAATTGAATTTTTTTAAATAAAATCAGTTTGTATTGACTTTAGGATTACTTTTTTTTTCATGATCTGACAATCACATTTATAGATCTGTAACTTTGAAACAAATAAAAATTGATATAGAAATTTTGCGTTTTTATTACTTGAAATGAAGTCTACTTTACACTCCCATAATTTGAACATAACGATACGGGACACTTGTATACGGGGTTCCATTAAAAAAAAGCATAACTTTGCTACTTTTAGGGCTTTCAGAACATCTTGCTCCTTACTTTTTAAAATAATTTTAAAAAGTAAGGAGCAATGAACTCGAGTTTATCTAGTTTATATTTATTGTAATTTATTTCTTATTGCATCTAGTCACCTGGCCTGGTGTTAATATTTAGATTATTAAAGAGATCGTGCGATTCATTCCTTTATCTATTTTTATCATTTTATTTACTAATATTCCTGAAACATCCTGAATATTTGATTAATTTCCATTTAAGATTAATTAGGTGGACAGAAATTATAACATGCAATATGTACAATAGACTACAACAGCAGTTTCCATTGTACTATTATTATCCAGTTTAAGTGGATTATTAAATTGTAGAGGAAATAGTAGGAAGGAAATAGTGTATCACTCGTGCTTCCTGTGTCTAACTAAATGTCTCGCAGCGATATTAGCTGAGAGGCCTTGACGAGAGTGCGCTGCTAGTATTAGACTTGGCAATAGGATTAGAGGGAATGAGAGAGAAACAAAGGAAGAACACAAGGATTTACCCATTCTCTTCAATTGCCCTTTGGACACGGAAGTAAGGAACAATTATGAAGGCTTATGTACAGAAGAATGGAAACAAATAGGAAAGAAATCAATACAGACTCAAACACATTTTTTTACTATGATAACTATATAAAAAAAATTTCATTTACTTTCGTCTTTCTTTTTTATTTTTGGCGAAATATCAGTTGGAGAAGATAAAAATAATTACGCATTTCTTTTTAATTTGCTTGAGGTTGCTGTTATATATATTTTTTGGCCTTTTGATTTTGTAATTAATATACTTCTTTAGCATTTGGGAGTAGTTCAGGATAATTGAATCAATTAATTCTTCAGTGCATCTGTACTACTAATACCTACGACATTTCGTTGCTTATTGACAACTTTTTCAAGCGCTTCAAATGAATGAAATTTGCGTTTCCTCCTACCTTCTAACTTCTCGAAAGTAGTTTTTACATTAATTAATAGGTATATTTCCCAAAAGTAATGCTAAGTTATATTTTATAAATTGTAGAAACATGGCACCATTCACGAGACCTACAAAAAATTATGGCCTACCACGTGCTTTCCAACTATTCCGCCCCACACATTAACAGACCATCGATATTGACGATTTACGGTTCTAAAGAAATTGGTATTCTCGTCACTGTAATGAAAACTATGCCTATTAACTAATCCGTTGTTATGAAAAGTTGACTCATCCGAAAATAACACATAATCGAGAAAATCTTCGTCATCTCCATAAACCAAATTGAAGTCCAAAAGTTCTTGATGTGGTTGTATGTGGTATGGGTAAAATTTGTTCATCTTTATAATTTTTCTGATGCTCCAAGCTTATCTCTGTAGTTTCATTTATTTTTCGCTGACTTGTATCCGGATTTTCAGCAAGAGGTTCGATAGCTAAAATATTATTTCCTTCATTTCCTGTAATCGGTTTTTGTCGTTCTGTTTTCTTATAAGACAAACTTCCTGTACTTCAGGAAAACTTGTAGCGAATTTTCTAAAGAACGCTTATCGGGATGGCGTCTATTAGGATATTTTTGCGTATAAATCCTTGATGCTAGCAATGTTTCTTCACACTCTCCAATTATTAAACTCATCTGCTTGAGGGTACTTTCTCATTGTAAATAATTAAAATGCTTTTTAAATAATCACAAACAACAATGATCCATAACTGACAAATTCCGTTACTGTCAAATGACTTTTATGTATAATGAATAAGCGATACTTTTGTCTAAGCCTACTTTTGAAAAAGAATTCATAGGAATTAATATTTGAAAAAAAAAATTATAAATTACTAAGAAACTATAACAGAGAAGTATAGGAAGCATTAATACAATCTTAAAGATAGTTTAAATTAGAATCTAAATAAAGTAATAAATACAGGTTATTCCATTTAAAATAAGAAAGTCACGTGCCTTGAAAGATAGCGAAAATTAAAAGTATGTTTCTGTTCACCCCGTATAATTTTTTGCATTACTTTTATTTTATTATCAAGTCTAATGCTTTAGTTAAAAAATAAATACAGTTTAAGATACATAACTTAAATATGCATGACAGGCATGCCTTTTCAATTTTGGTCAACATTTTGAAGGATAGTTAATTATCTCGTAAACGAGTTGAGTTAGGCATAACACCAACTTGTCTTTATTTAGTCTGTACTATCAAAACATGTCATGTGTTCCATTTAATTTTTCACAACTTTGGTGTGATACTTCAAAATAATTTTGAAATGTGCTCCTTCTGAACCTGTATAACCCTTAACAAAAAAAAATTGAAAATATATTGCCACTTTTCGTATATAAACCGACGCGAATGTGGTGGCCCAGATGTATATCAATATATGTGCTCGGCAACAAAGGAGTTATCTTTTAAGCTGTGAACTGCTAAAATTCAGCTCCCTATTTAATCAAATTTACACTTTTAACAAGACCCTCTTGTAATGAAATGATAAGCATCAGAATACTTCCACATACAGCTAACTCTGTTATGAAGTTACCCGTTCTGACCTTAATTTAGCGTAGGAATAACTCTTTACACTACATGCGTAGTTGTAATGTAATGCAATAATGGTGGTGTGTTACATGACTACGAGTTCGCTTTAAGGCTAGGATGATGTATATTACGTCAGTAGATATAAAGATAAAGATGAGTTATTTTAGCTCTTGTATTTTTAACAAAGGAAAATCTTTGAGAAAGTTTTACATCCTCGAAAAATAGGAGAATTCAATGTGCCTTGTTTTCCTTTTGTTGTGAAATCATTTTAAAGCTAATGAGGTTTCCTTAACTGAAAAAAAAATATTTTTTTTCCCCAATAGTATGTATTTAATATGAACGTATTTTATGTTTTATTCACATAAAGTATATAACGAAGCAATTGATTGTAAAAAAGTATGCAACCACAGACGATGTTAAACAGCCAATGGCAAAAAAAATGCTAATACTTTTTTCATGCACTTTATAATAGATTCTTAGATTAAAGTGGTTAATTAATTTGCTAATCTTGAGTAATTGTACCAAGCTTTTAAGGTTATTTTTTATATAATATGGCTATTTTAAAAAAAAGAAAACTAGAATCCAATATCGAACAAAACGTTTTGGTATTTATTTATATCTTTTTCAACAATATATAGAAAACAAGAATAATTATAATAATTTAATTATTATGTATTAAAATGTAATATTTAATAATTAAATCGATATAAGCAATAGCTAAAATGATTACCTACGATTCTAAATGCATTTATTTACAGCTAAATACATACCAAATTTTGGAATTGAAAAAGTTTTGTCAACAATTAAATTTGAAAAAAATTAAAAAATTGTAAAATGAACAATGCTCAAAACAATAGAACATATAAATATATAAAATATAATTGAGAGACAACATATAGTAAAATACAGCAGCAAGCATATACAGGGTTGGGTTAAAGTATGGAACGAAGCAAATATCTTTAAAACGAAGAGGATGGTATTGATGAAACTAATAAGTGCAACGAAATATAATACATCTGATATTGATTTTGTTGTTGTGACTATTTACCCTCTTTTTCTTATTTAAATGGAACACTCTGTATATTTTTGAAGATTGTAATAGACCTTGTTTTTCCGCATTCGGCGATACTGACTTTAGCACAATTATATGTAAATAATGGAGAGATAATTAGTTCGTCAAAATTTCATGGGAATGGTACAATGCGTCCTTAGATATCAGTGCCTAGAAAGTGCCCGTCGCCTAAAAAGAATTAAGATACGCAACTCTACTACGCACGGATTCGTGGTAACAAAAGGATTAAGACAAGGATGCTGTCAGTCATCAACACTGCTTAAAATTTACCTCAAATGTGCATTAAGGGAATGAAATAAAAAATGCAGAAGCATCGGCCTACCCATGAATAACACTGTCATACGGGGACGAAAAATGGGGGCTAGAAATGAATCTTGACAAAACAAAATTTATGCATATTTATTGGAAGCAATTAACAAGATCTGGAAATAGAAAAGGGAACAAGTACCTGGAGGTGAAAATATCGCAGGATAGGACACTGAGCAAGGCCGTCCACAAGCGTAACTTGCAGGGTAGAGAGGCTATTGCCATGCTGAACGGCATCTTATAAGACCGAAACATTTCAAAGAGGACAAACACCGAATATACAACACCATAGTGAAGAGTATTATAATATATAGTTCCGTACTCTGGCCAATAAAAGAGATTACTTCTAAGAGACTGTCAGCTACACAGATGGACTTTTGGGGAAGAGCAACAGGCAAATCCAGACGGAAAAGAGCAGCCCACATCAGCAAAAGAGGAATCATGAAGGTGAACCGTAATATCATAGGCGACATCAAAGATAAGCAACAGATATGATTCGGACATATACAAAGGATCCCGGAAGCAAGACTACCAAAGCAAATACTGAAATGGAAGCCAGGAGGAAGAAGGAAGCAAGGTAGACTATGGAAAAGTTGGAAAAGTGGCATAAATGAAGATATGAGAGAAAGAGGACTGGGAAAAGAAGTTTGGAACGATAGAGGGGAATGGAGATTGGGAATCGGGAGCCGTAGGACGCTATAAACCAATGCTATTAAGGTGATTACAATATTTCTTATATGATAATGGAACACATACCAAAAAAAAATAACCTTAAAGACTTCGTACAATTTATTGTACTAAAATAATGATTTTAGAAGTAAAGTTTAATGATCTATGCGGATATTGTCACAAAGACGTTTTTTTTTTAATTAAAATCTTATTTCTTGTCTTTTTACGAGCCAATAATATTCAGGTCAATCAACTCATTAAAAACCATACATTTTTTCGTCACACGTTTTACGTAACTTAATCCATTCTATACATCAGTATTACACACATAAATATAAAATTCACTTAAATCTCATACAGAATATAAGCTTCACGTGCGCAGCAATTTCCTCTGGTTGAAGCGTAATAATCAAAATCAAATACGCGTTTTAACGCTTTTAATAGTTTTCACGGCCATCAAATTTTATAACCTACGGTATTAATCAAATCTAATGCAACGAAATAAATATCGACATTTATATTGCCATCAAATCCAATTCCCACTTGGAAGTAGCGATAAATAACCAGCTTTCAGGATGTTTATCTCTTTCGGGATTTGACTTCTCATGGCGTAGAAGTGTGTGCGTGCTTAGTGTATTTCCGAGACGATTCTTTTTGATTAAGCAATGTCATTTACTTACTTAATATTTCTTATTAATCGTTTGGCTTTTAAACAGGTACTTTTAGAGCAAAGCTTGATCTTTGCAATTTAATCAAATAGCGTCTATATTCGATATGTCCACACATTCTTTTTCACTCGTACGATTATGGTAATCGGCCAAAAAGTAGAGCTAAAACCGAGTAGACTAGCAACCGATTCCATTGGTGCTTTTTGATGCATTCTGGATATTTGCAAGTACATTCAGAAAAATACATGCATTGATTCAACAACAATGTTAAATTGATTTTATGTAATACCATAGATGTGTTGGCATTATAAAGTATTGTATTTGCTGCAAAACAATAATTGTTTGCTATTAGTGATATTTTACTTAAATCAAGCAAAAATTTATTGTAAAATTAACAACAATTAATACAATAGATGCCCGATTTGTAGAATACCGCTCTTTACCAAAAGGGGTTTTATATACAGAAGATGTTAATACTTTAATAAACTCCCGCCTCTTATTAGAGGTTTAACTAATATTAATAGTTTTAAGAAAACAATAAAATCGCTGTTGGTGAACAAAGCTTAGTACACACATAATGAGTTTTGGCAGATGATTTATAGTGTTTCATACGTTGAGTGAAATTACCATCTTTTTGTCTTAATTTATCGTTTCTGTCATGACACCTTGTCAGTATGTACCACATACTGCCCAACATGTAGATATCTATTTATCTATCTACCAATTATTTTACTCATCCTAAATATATTTTTTATTTAGACCAACATTTTTCTATTTCTAAATAAATACTAAAATAAATCATCAAATTAACCTAAAATGCCATCTAACTGAGCACCATTTTGAGTACTCGGTCGAAAAGGAGCCAAACAGCAAACGTAAACCTGGCCCTAAAACCTGCACAACTCTTAGTGACCGAGCGAGTCATTCGTTTGCTTTCAAATCCGATAATTTATAGTCTTTTTGCTCATTAGTACATCTTTAGGGAAACCGGTCATTTGTTTCCTGACTTCTTCCGTATTCATGCTTAAAAAAACAAATAGCCCCATTATTTAAACGGATGAAATATTCACGAAATCTGTATATCGATTTTCTACAATCTCCTTGCTAAAGAAAAATTCTCAAAGGTATAAAAAAAATAATATTCATGTTGCCCTATCAAATGAAGTTATGTTTAATGTGTAATTGAAAATATCGATAATTTTTTTTTGTGATTACTGCACAGATGGGTTTCTATCTTAATATTTCCACTGCCTATGGACACGACATCGCAAGAGGAATGGAACTGTGGGCGTCTTTTAATTTAAAATTGGCGAATCAGAAGCACTTTTTACTAAAATATAGAAGAACCAATATATGTCCTAAACATATTACGGATGGTACACATTTATTACAGACCGCTTACCCGATAATTTCCCTTGATGCTTGTTAGTGACCGTCACAGATAATAAGGAAGAATGTAGTAAATACTACCAGGCCTTGCGATCAAATAAATTGAACTGTTTCGAGTGATATCTTTATTTCAAAAGACGAATTTTCGTGGGTATTTGCCCACCTCTTCAGGACATTGAAAGTGACACATTAAAAACTTTATCCACATAATGATAATT
Organism: Protaetia brevitarsis; assembly: GCA_004143645.1. Lineage (NCBI taxonomy): Eukaryota > Metazoa > Arthropoda > Insecta > Coleoptera > Scarabaeidae > Protaetia > Protaetia brevitarsis. The sequence goes on from RXPK01000304.1 coordinate 2,623,182, forward strand.
GACAGTTACATATTAAAAACTTATCATATTAAAACATTACTTATTAAAATCCTACATATTAAAACCCTATTTTTGAAACCCCTAAATTACATATCCACAACTAGTTAACCGGATGACATTGTAAGATTTTGATAAATTTGGATCTAAGACTCATCCCGGAGTGCAGCAGCGAACTATTTGACAGAAACCGGGTTTCCGCACATGTCATATGCAAAATTGTATTGTGCAACTGAAATTAATCAGAGGGTTTATGAATATAAGCGGATCTATATTACTACAGGCAGCCAGGGGATACTGAGGGCACTAGTGAACCCCAAGATGCTATCAAGACTGGTGTGGAAATGTATTCCGGCCTTACACACGGTAATAAAGTCACTTTTCTGTGGGTTCCCGGACATTCAGCAACCGAAGGAAACGAAAAAGTCGATGATCAGCAAGAAAGTGATCATATGCTTCAGACCCAGAAGTTGTTCTAGGAGTGTCAACAATATAGCACAGGAACAGGTAAGAAGTTGGATCAAAGAGAAACAAAAAGAATACTGGAATAACACAACCAGGCAAACGAATGGTAAGATCTTTATTAAACGACCATAAAAAAGAAAGCTGAAGAACTACTGCGTCTCATTAGTAATCATCTTCTCATCGTAACAGGTCGCCTGACAGGACACTGTACACTAAAAGTGGGATCAACACTAGAGATACCAACTGCAGACTGTATAATGAAAGGGCAGAGAACGCATACCAGATTCTGGGTGAATGCTAGGCTTTGGACGCAAAAAGACTGACAAGTTTGGCAAGCTAAAAATGAACCTAGAGAATGACTTCGATCAACCAACCAGAGACCTGTACAGATTAGTGCAGGGTATTAAGATCCTGGAATGACTGGTGTAATTTCATGGGTAAAAGAAATGGGACACTAAATACAAAAAGCCAAGAGGCGGCACACATTGTTCAAAATGAGCGAATTCGTGATCGAAATTAATCACGCTCAAACTGTAAAAGTAATTTAGCTGAAAAATTCAATTATGTTGAATTATTTTATACATTATAAATACATATCTATAACCTATATCGATCAACCCCTTAGCAGTTGAAATAGGTATTTAAAAACGTCACGATCTCAACGATCCTTCCTGTGATATTTGATACATAAATATTTGTTTATTAATAAATGACTATAAATATTTAGTTATAAAGATGTAGCGATGTTGTTGTAAGGGGTGGTTGACATATTTTGCCAAATTCTGAGAATATTGTTTTACTACAAGAAAGTTGAAAACAAATATGACTAATCATCTGAATCTTTACTTCCTTCTTCCGTATTAGTTTCGCCTTCGTCCTCATATTTTTTGTTATAGGACTGTCTGACATGGAATCTCCGTAAACACTGCAGTCTCTTGGCTTTTTGTATTTAGTCTCCCATTTTTTTTTTTACCATTAAATTATACTAGCCATTCCAGGATCCTAGTACCCTGCACTAATCTGCACAGGTCTCCTTGGCTGGTTGATCGAAGTAATCATCTAGATGCATTTTTGGCTTGCCAAAAATTGCCGGTCTTCTTGCGTCCATAGCTCACATTTACACAGAATGTAGTAAGCCTTTTCAGTCCTCATTACATAGTCTGCAGTTGGTATCTCCAGTATTAATGATTTCTACTGAGTTGCAGTAGTTCTTCAGTCCCTCTTTTTTGATGGTGCATTTATAAATGTCTTACCATGAGTTTGCCTCGCTGTATAATTCCAGTGTTTTTTGTTTCTTCTTTGACTCAACTTCTTATCTCCTGTCGTTCTGTGTTTTTAGACACTCCTAGAACAGATTCCGGACCTATATATGATGCAGACGATCCCTTTCGTACTAACTCATCAGCCTTTTCTTGTCTTCGACTGCTGAATGCCCGGAACCCACCGTTAAAGGCATTATTCGATCTAAAAGCTTATTCTTGGGTCACTAGTGCCTCGTATCGCTTGCTTCTGCAGAATAAGAACCTTTTTTCAAAACTTCTATTGATTTCAGTTGCACAATCAATATTGCGTAGCCTTGCTTGAAAGCCGTGCATATTTCCTAGTGGAAGGTGATCACGTATTTTGATCCTTCTGTAAGCCAATAATTCTCAACCATTCTGTAGTGGGTTGATGGCTTATCGATCCGTGATTTTCACTTCGAAATTTCTGTTAAAGATATGTCGAAATCCGTGGTCAGATTATCCCAAAGGTGCCTTAAATACGAAGAATTTATATTGCAGTTGACATTTTTTAACTAAATTTCAGAATATTGTTATTGCAAGTAAGCTGAAAACAAATATAATACCTAAGAACACAACAAATAATAAACTTACTTAGACGCACTATATCTAAAGGAAAGATACGTAACGTGCATCTTGATTCATATACTATTTACGGTTGAAGTTTGAGACAGAGACGGATGGGTAAGTGATCGAAAGGAGGGTAGATAAGATACTCGGCGCATGCAATTCCGTTTTAACCCCGAAAGATTAATTCAAACATGACACGAGTGCGAACGTACGCCAAAAACACCAACCCTGTTGATAGCGTCAACACGATCAAACATATAATTACGTTGTAGCGCAATGCGCAACTACCTTTCCCTATCAAATAGCTAGTCCTCTTAACACATTAGTATATATTTTTCATCTTCGTAGGTTATCTCGACAATTTTAATACCACATTGAAAGAATTTAATCACAATAACATAATATAAAAGACGCAATTTAATACTGTTATCATATTATTATATATTAATCAGTCCGCATTTTCGCAGGTACAACGATTCTTTTGAATTACCTATATTATAATCTTTCATTTCACGCCAAATTCACAGAATAACAAGTACTCGCACTAAACGTAAACCCTCATTAAAAGTTCATTTCTACATAAATGTTATAGGATTATAAGCAGCCGATATTACTTGGAAATAAAAACAGCTTCCTATAAAGTAATAATGCCATTTAAATCGCTACAGTAAATACTTTTACCTATAACAATTACATTTGAATCGACCAAGATACCAGGGGCAGGTAATAGCAAACACAAGTACAGTTCCGGGTAGTAAAATATACATTATAAAATTATTGTTAATTTTACGGTTTTTAATAATTAATATCTGTGGTACCAATAAAGATAAAATAGCAATTCTTGATGAAAACTTGTATAATGACATGCTAAACAAATATATACAAGTTATAGCATTATCAAACATTTTCAAAATGTGGAATTACGATCACATTCTTGTCTATTTTAAACACGTGCGGCAGCGTTTCGGAGTCTTCAGGTCAGACGGCTCCCACGACAACAAAAAAAAACAAATTGAAGTTAAATATTTTCTGTTGTATGTAAGTAATACGACACAAAGCCTTCATCTGTTCAAATATCTTCCAAAAAATAATTAATTTCTTGGTATTTTGGATTTACCATATGAAGTATTACATTATTTTATTTAATAATTCTTGAGGAGGATGTGACATAACACCCTTACAAATTGTACTAGACAGTTTTGTATCTGTAGTAGTTAATATGCAATTTAAATGAAAATATTTTTTTTCTTCTATAAATGTTAATCATTATTCTAAAAATCAGCCTTATTCATGGAAATTTGTTTGAAGTAGTTGGGTACTTAACACATATTTAATGTGGCCAGTTTTGCGGACAATCCTAACCAAAATATTCATCAGATTATATTTAAACCCCCGAAAATTATTATAAAGAAAATACTGCTTTAGTTTCAAAGTTACCAGAACCCGCAAAAAAAAAATTCTTCCAAAGAAAATACTCTAAAGCGATCATCAATATCCTACCGCAATTCCTATATCGCTGGGTAAAAAAATTCGTGAGACGCTCCAAGGAGGAACCAAAGAGCCGCACTTGCGTATTCTTGTGCGAACTGGCGCTAAATGAAACCGAACGGCACGAAGAAGACGCAGTTGCGCGCTTTCCAGTTGCGGATAACGGTGGAAAGCGAAATTGGCAGATTCTCCCGGCGCTATCGTCCGGCTTCACATACGTACGTCAGCGCAAACTTTCCCCCCGAGACGATCGAGAAATTGTATCAGCGCTTACTTCGTTACCCAGGGAAAAAGTCGTGTTAACGTGACAGGAAGTGAAAAACCAACACCGAAAGTGTGAGAGAAAAGTGAGTAGGATGCGTGTGCTCTTGCTTTTTCATGTAAATTTCGTGTGAGGCAGAACCCATTTGATTAATTTTTTTATATAAATTTAAATAACGAAATATAAATAAAAACGAATTCTAAATTCGATTAAAATGTGTAGGTATAAGGTTCTTTCCAATTCCAAAGCATCTTTTTTTATGTAATAAATTAAGATTCTACAAACATTACTTACATTTTTCTGAAGCCACATCCGCTCATTTCGCAATGTTATGTTTCCTTTAACTCTTAAATATAATTGTTTTAATGTTGCATTAATTTTCTTTAATATTTCCTTTTCTTTATAATTTTATAAACACGCAGATATAGTAATAATATAGAATAGCAATCAAGAATTTACCGCTATGACAAAGTTTAGCATTATTGCGGAAAACTAGCTAAACACTTTTTACTATAGAATTATAGAAATATTAGTGCATACAACCGTTCTAATAATGCAATTACAATATATTCAAAATACTAAATGGTATGGTGTATATTTCGTTAAAAGACTTGTTTGTTGGCCTTATCGGTTGCGCTTGGAACGAACTTATATTACCCGTTTGTTTGTAATGGGTAATAGAATATATATTTATATATTCAAATTTGTTTGTTTGTTGAGGTTAAATTACTCTGAGCATCTGTTTGTTCTTAAATCTATTTATTTGGGAGTAAAAACAGCTAAATTAGAAATTAGGTTAGGATTGTGTTTTGTGTACTACGTTTATGTCATACATATGCCTAAATTTCCTAGTTCTTATTACTGAAAAATGTATGAAGAAAATGTGGAAGCCGTTCTCTTAAATTTTAGTATGTGGCAATTGACGAGATAATTTGTTTAGTCATGTTTGCTTTGGATTATTTTTTAGAACGATGTTTATATCTATTCTATTAGGTCTTTAAAATCTTGTAAAAATATTTAGAAGAACTTCCAGCCATAAATAAACAAATCTATGCAATATTCTGTTCTGTACTTACAACATCGACATACAGGTTGGAAATTATCTATTCGATTATATTATGTCGGGTGGCACATTACCCCCAGGGACTTGGACTGGCATCTTTTTGAAGAGTGAATCGAACTGTAATTGATATTTTTTTTCTCTACAAGCTAATGGGAACTCATATTCAATTTTGAATTCAGTTTAAGTACTGAATCAAATCACTAAAAATCAAAATGGTTTTTATTTTGTAATTTTTGGGTGCTTGAAAATTTTCGTGTGAAGAGTAGATGTAACATAGAGATACATAATATACAGGGTGTTAGGTAAACATGCGGCCAAAATTCAAGGGGTTATTCCTTGGCTTATTCCAAAGATATTTTTTCCATGATCTATTTTGCAAAACCCCTTGCTTTTCGAAAGATACAAAAATTTGCGAACAACCATATTCGATATTCGTTGAAATTATTAATGTAAATAAAAGTATAGTGTACGCCAATGAGTTTATCAAGTACAAAAAAAAATTACAGTGCGTTGTTATTTTTTCGATCTCGATCACATGAAACGGCTGTTTTATCTAGTAGTGTATTTCATTTGAATACGTCTCATCGGTCGCATTTGTTTAGATTGAGTGACGTTTGGCTGTTTTTTTTTAACTCCCATTATTTAGCCATCTGCCTGAGGGCGATAAGCTTTTGCTTTGACATATTGATTGATAGAATGCTCCAGTTGACCACTCTCTGAATTAAACCTAAAAGGTTTTTTTTGCGGCCCTTATATAAATAAATAAATAACTAAACTTTGACTGTTTGATGTGTCTTGTCTTTAATAATTAGTGAAATCCTCTATCATGATGCATACGAACGCCGAGGTGACTGACAGGCATTTCATGTATGGACTTGCTGATGGCAAGTCATTAGAAGCTAGACGATTGTACATTGAACAGTTTCCTGCCCGTAATGTCCCCGACCAAGGAATCTTCAAAAGCATTCATCGGCGTCTTCGTGAAACAGGCTCCATGAAACGAAGTGGAATGCCAGGAAGATCAATGACTACAAGAACGGTACAATTGGAACAGAATGTTCTGGAGATGATAGAGAAAGGTTCTGGTAGTTGTCGCGAAAAATTGCAAATATTTTGAATGTAAGTCATTGGACAGTTTGGAAAATTCTTAAGGAGAATTTGTTGTATCCATACCACATTCAACGCGTTCAGGCACTACTACCTACTGATTTTCCTCCACGATTGCGTTATGTCAATGGATATTGCCAACATTAGTTGCGCATCCCCTATTCCTGACACCATTCTTTTTACTGATGAAGCCAGTTTCTCGAAAAATGCAATAAAGAATTTTCATCATAACCATGTGTGGGCAGATGAAAATCAGCATGAGGTATTTGAAAATCGCTTTCAACATCAGTTTTCGTTGAATGTTTGGGTTGCAATTGTGGGTGACTATCTAACTGGACCGGCATTTCTACCAGCAAGACTTATTGGCGTGGTATACAGCAACTTTTTGGAAGCAACGCTGTCTGTGTTTTTGGAGGATGTACCATACGCGACAAGCATTGCAATGTGGTTTCTGCACGATGGTGCACTACCACATTTCAGTTTGGTTGCTCGTAATTTTTTAATAGCAACATACGGAGATCGCTGGATTGATCGCGGTGGGCCACACGCATGGCCTGTTCGATCCCCAGACTTAAACCCCCTAGATTATTTCTTCTGGGGATCTCTGAAGTCAATAGTTTACGCTACTCCAGTGGAGAATTTTGACGATTTGCGAAATCGGATAATTGCTGGACGTAACTCAATTAGAAACGACCCAGGTGTGTTTGAAAGAGTTCGACAGTCAATGACGAGAAGATTGAATACGTGTATCCAGGCTGGAGGAAGCCATTGCAAACATTTACTGTAGATTGGGCAACTTTATATGTACTTTTTGATAATAAAATATTGTTACTGTCGCAAATCTTGTTCGCCCTGTATTTTCGAAACAAAGGGGTTTTTCAAAAATCATCATAGGACAAATTTTCTTAGAATAGCCCAAGGAGTAACCCCTTGAATTTTTACAGCATGTTTACCTAACACCCTGTATAATTTATCATAGTGTAGCGATTTTTGCATAACCGAAACCAACTTAAATTACGCAACTTTTAGCATTCAAATGAGTGCAGAAAATAAAATTGATATCAATTGAATTAACCAAACAATCACATTTTTCACAAATACAAAATAATAAATAAAACGCAGATTTATCCTAATAATCTTTGGCGAGTTTGGACTCAAATTTTGATAAAAAAAAACAATAACAACTAGAAAGGAATAAAAAGAGAGAAAATAAAAATGTATGTATAACACTGCGTAGGCTTTTACGGCCGATATAACTATTACTAACAACTTAACTGATCAGGTATCCTGAAGAAGCTGTCAGTATGAACAACAGTCGAGCGTAAGTTTTGACCTACGACGAAACCCGGAAGAAGTTATTAGTAATAAAAAAATTACGTACTTATAGGACAACATTAGATGTCTTCCTACTTTTTACCAACAGATAGTATTCATTCAATAGAATTTGTTAGTTAATGATATTCGGAGATGCAATTATATAAGAAATACTTTGGTAAACATCTTTAAAGCACGGGTACGAGAACATTCCTGTGGAATAGTTTTACAATTACCTTAATGGAAACTTATGGAAGCATTCCTTTTTCCCAATGTTTGATAAAAACTTGTACAATATTGAGATTACAGAAGCTCCTTTAATGGCGAATTGTGTTTGTAGACAGATTTATGTATATACCTTTTGTTTCTTTGGAAATATCTTTCAAGGATATCTAACGTAAACATTGATAAGTAAATATGCGTTTTGCATATTGTAAAATGGACATATTGTATATTTTATTTCTGAGGTAGATAAAGCCTAAGCCATTTGTTGCTTATCAAGCACCTCTGCAGAGCCAAATCTTCCTCCTAATTACCACTACGCCCCCGGGGAATAAAAAAGCGGTTACCATAATTGACCATAGCAGTGGCGGCTGGTGACAATCTTGAGTGGTGGGCCAATCACGGGCCAACTTCCCCCCTATAGAAATAAATATTTTTTAGTAAATATATCGCCTGCGTTCATAATTTGAAGCCCGAAAACGTTACACTATGTTATTTCCCAATATATAACTAACGAAATAATAATTAATTTGATAGCTTTTTCATTTTATTTTAATTTAATGGTTAGATTGAATTTAATTGATAAATTACAGCGATAATTATATCTCTGGCAACATCTTATTTCAAACTACGCTTTTATCAAATAATTCTGTCCAAGCGAAATCTATGATTCCACTTCTAGTCGTATTGATAGCGTGGATACTATTTCACTGCTAATGAACTCGATATAATAAAAAACACGCTTCGAGCTGATTGAAAAAAAAATCACATTGTATGGGAAATTGATGCCACAACGCTCATTAAAAGACCGTGAAGTTGGCGCATCTCTGAAAGCTTTAACGGTGTTATGTAGAATCAAGGTCAATTAAGGAAGCCCTAAATTTGCTTTTATTGCGCACATTCTGCACTGAATAACATAGCTTTTTTGTTTAAAAATGAGTTATTATTGCAATTAGGTAAAAAATGTTGCTGTCTGTGGCTATTTGCATGGAATTCTTTTATTTTTACTTTCAAGCGTTTGTTTACTGCTGTTGGTCCTAGATAGGTAGATTTAATTACAAATAATTGTTGAAGACCTTATCATACATAGGTACCCTACAGCCGATGATGAGCATTTTTTGTGTTTTTTTGCTTTTATATTTCCTGTTATTATTATTAATAATATTATTACAATTTGTAGCAATAGATGCACTTCCGACTAAATAATTTTTCTTAGATAGTGACTTCATGAAACCAAGAAGAGCCTTATAAATTCTGATAGTTTAAGAATATGATATCTCAAAGCATATATGCATTACTTTAATGGGGTTAAATTTAAAATTACGTACGTTTGTTCTAAACTGCACTGTTCTGTAGAGGTTTTGCTATGGAATCAGGGGTATGGAATCTAATTTAGAGTCATTTAAGTCATTTAAAACAGGTTTCAAAGCCAAACGAAGAAATAATTGAAAGATGAAGCGCGTATTCGGTTGCCTACTTTACGGGCATTTTGAATTTGTTAAGAATGACTATTAAAATGGACCATCTTAGCAATAGGTGCTAAGTATAGCCTTAATTATAATGTAAACTTTATTTTCTATGTTAATTCAAGCTTACCTGGTATATTTTTATGTTATTCTATTTTGCTCGGAGATTTTTCATTCTTCGAGATGTGTATTTGATACTTTTGCTATATTCCCACCAAACTAGAGTAAATAACGGTATTTTGATGTCAGTTACGGATATCTGTTCAAAATTAAAGTTGGCTTGCCTGATAGCGATAACAATCGAAGGCTGATTACTGGTAATTTTAGTTTGAATCCTCATGCTGCCTGTGGCCACGAAAGACGACGGTTGATATTGAACTCCTATAACGATTTTTATGCCAAACTATCAAAAATATCAAAGTACCACGTAGTATTTACCTAAAAAAGTATCGATATTACACCTGAATAATGAAATCCTTACTTTTACCTGTAAAATTGTCGAGAATTTCCTATAACATTTTCTACAAAGAATCCTGGCCGGTTTATCATTACATGCTATTGACTGAGACGGAGGCCCATCTGTGCCGAAAGTCCAAGCCGTACCCAGAGAATTGCCCTCCGTGAATCCAGGTGTGACTGTAGAAATCAAGTTAGTATTCCATCAAGTATATCCCACCTAAAAAAGAAAATAATTAATTAGTTTCATTTCAATATTAACCAAAAATAAGATTTTTTTTTACAATGTATGTTCACTATACATTAATTTGGGGTTAGATTTGTATGAACTGCCATTAGTTTTAGTTATTTTAGGAATTTTTAATATTTAAGGGTTGTATTTAAAAGTCACTGACTTGGTCTGTGATAAAAAACTGCTATATTATTTTATTCATTTTATTGAAAAAAAAAGAAAAAGGAAAAATTGTATACGGACAAGCTAAATAATAAATAAATTGAAAGCAAAAATTTAATAATAAGTACTAATTAATTGTACTGAACTAAATAGAATAAAATTTTGAAATACCGGGCATTTTGTTCTTAAAAATAGAGCAGTATATAGGAACTTAAATTAGAATATTTAATATACAAATATTAATTTTTAATATACAACATATTAAAGAACTGGTTTCAAAAGGTCTGCTTTATCTGGCGAATCCAGCTTTGTAAAACAAGTTTTTCAAAGGATAAATCCAGAAAGCTTTATGAAACTACATAATAGTTCATGGCATTTTTTCTAATTTGCACATTAATCGCCCTTTTTGAACTTAAAGTACTCTGGTAAAAGGCCTTTATAAATCTATTGACGCACTAGTGCGTTTACAACTTATAACCCACTTCATTAAGTGTGTTTATAGGTTTATTATAAATGCAATTAGAAAAATTCTTATAGACTGTACTAGATTGACATGGATGCAACAAAAACCAGTACATACATACATACACTGACCAGCATACATATTGCAACACATGGGAATTTTTTTTTATTATTAAAATATACTAAAACTTTTTTTGGAGGATAGGTTGTGCATGTCTAGAAACCCCAAAATTTGTTTTAACACACATCACGTGACCACCAGTATGGCGATAAATTTAAAAATATGCCATGAATCTGCAAAAAGTGAGGTTAGGCGCCATGAAATCCAAAAAAGTTATTTAAAAAGTTGCTTAGAATTCGATTTTGAGGCTGTATCCTCCAAATTTTTGTAAACATATTAAAAAAAATAAAATAAAAATCATAATTTTACCAAATATTGTTTCATTGAATTACATATTTCCATTTTTTTTTCGCTTTTAGCAGCTCAACTGCAGTACTATTTCCAAATTTGGTTGATACTCAAACGGTTTTGTCAAACATAGCGAAAACTGAAAAGTACGTTCTCAGTGTGACAGTTGTTGCTGCAAGAGACTGTATCTAGCAGTAATAAATAAAATTTTATTCAAATTTATTCATATTATTTTTAATTTAAAACTATCCTTCGCACAACATATATCAAATACATATTTTTTGTAAAGCTCGCAAAATTTCCAATTTGATTATAACACAACCTATTATGGTTTCCTTTAAAGAGTGATATGGCGTCATTGCTGTAAACTCTGAAGAAATGTCAAAAATTCGATATTGATTCATCGCTTCGTTCTCTAATACTAGATTAGAGAATCGGGTACTCTACTAAAATTGACCAATACTAGGACTGTAATCAAACCCTCATCCATTACAATCAGATGTTATCAGTGTGACATCCGACCACGTAATTCAGCAATTCTGGCCCGGAGGAAACACCTATTGATAACTGAATAGAATATATTATGTATATGCTCCTGAATATACAAGGTAAGGATTGATAAATTTTGAATCGGCAATAGTTCTATACCATTGTATACTCAGATTTGTTATGCAATGTGTGAGTGATAAGAGCTTTATGACATAAATATGCTACAGCCCTGCTGATCTATATTGCTTATTTGCCGACGTGATTCAGTGTACATATTAAAATAACACATTACGGGTAGTACATTAGAATACCTACATAAATACGAATATAAACATATATTATAAAACCTCCAAAGACGAATAAGACAATGTTTATCTACCACGCCAGTCGGATACATATACTATACTACATAAACATCTTTCCATTCGATATAAAAGTATAACACACGATCAAACAACTCAGAACTTTCTCAGATCGTACCCCACTGTTTATATTATGTACAGATGCGATCGCTTTGATTTTCTGGTGTATTTTGTTTATGTCACGAGATTGCTAACTACCTTTTTTCACATTTATAGAGGTAAATACAAATTACACCACCATACCGGCTCATTATAATTTTTCGAACGTCTAATATAATTTGATCGACTATACTGAGAAAAAAAAGTGTTTAGTAAACGCAAAATGCGTTAATTTAACACACTTTTTATACACACTTTATATAATGTGCACACATCAATAATAACAATTATTAGAAAGCGAATTCCTTGTTGGACAGAATAAAAGACAATTTATGCGATTTAAATTACGATATCAGAATGAAATATAAAATGCCAAACAATGATTCACAAAAATATGTGTACTCACGGTAACAGTCGACCAAGGAACTGCCTGACAAAACTCCTACAATCGTTTTTCTAACAACAAACACGCAAACGCAATTTACCGACAAAATCTAGAAGAATAGGCATTAACTCTAACACTCAAACAATAGACATCTTAAAGAAAGGAATTAATTTAAAAAACTTAAACACTTAATTAAATAAATTATACAATTAACTCTTTAACTAAAATTTATACACAAATAAACATTATTGTGGAAATTTCTCGATACAATGATTCAGCAAAACGAAAAATCATGACAAATTAGGCAACTTAAAATACACTCGCGGTAAACGGGATACCTTCCATAGCAATATATAAGGCTTTAAGGTATTTGCGGTACAGAATAGATGTGGTGCTACCGTCGTACTGATATTCTTCAATTTCTACAACTCAAAACGTAAGTTTATTTAACGCTTCAAGTTCGGTTATCTCACCGCATTTTTAGCTGAACGGAAAAGAAAACATGTTAACTTTCAAGTTATTTTTTGTTTTTTTTTTTTTTCGAGGAGAAAATCCTTTATGGACGCCACGCCTGGGTCTATGGCGTGGCAGTGCGAGACTCTTCTGCCATGGCCTACTCACTAAAAAACCCCCCATTCTTCATCGCCGCATATCCAGAACTGCCTTTTAAGCATAACATCGAATAAGCAACCGACTCCGTATACTATTGCCTCATCCTGTCCCTTTCTTGGATTTCACGTACCGACATGATCTTCCTTATGAGGGCTGCCACTATCCTCCAGTTTGTCTCGCTCTCTTGCATCGTCTCTGTAATTGTGGTTGTGTCCAGCGGTCTACCAAGCTCCCCCACCAGTCGGTCTCTATCTTCCTTCCATCTTGCGCAAATCACTACCGCATGCTCCGGCGTATCCGGAGCGCTGCGATCCAGACAGCAGTCGTCCTCCACCAACTTGAATCTTTTCAGATAACTACGGAAATACGGAAAGAAACTGAGTCATAAAGTAATCGGTATTCCGAAAACCGCATCGAGCCCACGGGGCAATGTCCTGGAGCATAGTCCTCGTCCAGGCCGCCTTGCTATCAAGTCTATCTCTTTCTGTCTTGCGGATCCCGACAATCGGCCACCAATGCGATACAGTCTTGTTTGCTCATCTGCCAAGATATAGATCGGTGGTACACCGGCTATCACTTGTCTCGCCTTAGTGAAGATAGTTCTACATCCACTGATAAATCTTTCCAATCTTAACAAAAAGTTTCCTCCGTCTGCAGCTAGGTCCTCCCATGTTTGGCAAATATTCTCGAAAGCGTTGCAAGGGTGATTTCGGCTTTTGCCTGCACTTGCCTGACGTGTGCTCCAAAGGTTAGCCTGTGGTCCAGCGTGCCGCCCAGGTAGCGCAACTCCTTCTTTGGGGTGATCCGTTATCCCCTCACCTCGAAATGGACTCATTGTTGCCTGTACGGCTCCGTAAGTATGGCTCCTTTAGTTTTATTGGGTGCCACCTGCAGCTCATTTGCCTTAACCTACTCCACGATCCGTTCTATGGACCATGAGAGCAATGTCGACTTTCTAGTAATATTAAAGGAAGCATTTTCATTGTTAATTAGAACAAGTTGAAACTTTCCATATTTTTGTCCAGAGTTGACACGGTGAATCCAAATTGCTCCCGGACATGAAATTTGATTGTTGAAGAAGATGCGCATAGCATATTAAAATTTACGGTTACGTGAAAATGAATTAATATTGTTTCAAAACCCAGGAAAGCAGCAGGTCCAGACGAAATCCAAAATGATATGATAAAGAACACAGGGATAAAATTGAGGGAGAGGATATACCAACTAATAAAAGAAATATGAAACACAGAAAGACGGCCCGAAGAGTGGACGTCTGGAACTATAATACCACTACCAAAAAAAAAGGGAGATGATGTGAAAATTGGCGACAAATTACATTACTAAATTCGACCTGCAAAATCCTATCATCGTTAATACATAAGAGATTGAAAACATATACAGAAAGGGGTATAGGAGAATGTCAGAATGGATTTAGAACCAGGAAGATAAGATGCAATACACACCCTGAATCAAGCAGTAGAAAAGGGCTATGAAGAAAACATCGAGCTATTAGTAGTATTTATTGATTTCAAACGAGCATTTAACAAATTAAAAAGAAACAAAATCTGGGAAGATGCACGGGAAATTGGTGTACCAGAAAAATTAGTTCGATTAAGTAAAATGACAATGAGTAAATCAAAGGCAGTAGTGAAAACATCGGAAGGCGAGACATCAAAAATACAAGTGGGCAGAAGGGTAAGACAGGGTGACGGATTGTCTGCTACTCTTTTTAACGTAGCTTTGGAGGGAGTTATGAGGGACTGCGACTACAAGGAACCATAGTGGAGAAATCTGTTCAAGTGATAGCGTAAGCCGACGACCTTGCGATAGTAGCGAAAGATAGGAAAACATTGGAAGCTACAGTATCTGAAATTAGCAAGCAAGCCACTTAACGAGGCAAATAACGATAAATTAACGTACATGAGAATAGCAAAAGATAAGAGAAAACTACATAGACTGGAAGAAATATAAATTTGAAGAGGTCGACAACTTTAAATACCTAGGCAGTACGGTAAATAATAAAAACGACCACTCGGAAGAGGTTGCCCAAAGGATACACGCCGGATACAGAGCATACAGCAGGGTTAAACACCTACTCAAATCAATATGCGAATAAAATAAAAGATTTATAGAACAACAATAAGATCGGTAGTGATATATGCTGTTAAGACAATGTGCCTCACACAGAGAGAGGAGGAACGACTAAGAGTTTTCGAGAGAGAAAATGATTAGAGTTATACACGGACCAAAAAACCATGAGATACAGGAAATACTGGGAGGTGAAGACATAGTAAGAATCATTAAGGCACAAAGAACGAAGTGGTACGGACATGTAAATAGAAAGTAAGATCAAGCGGTCGTAAAAGAGATCATGAAATGGAGACCAGAAGCAAACAGGCCCAGAGGAAGACCAAAATTAAGGTGGGAAGACCAGGTTGTGCGAGATATAGAGATAATGGGAATAGCGGGATGGAAACAATAAATTATGCTGAAAGAGGAATGGAGAAGAATAACTGAGGAGGCAAAGAGAGACAACAACCTGTGAGGGAATGATAACTAAGTAGAATGGTCTGACCATCCAATAGTAAATGGTCAAAAGCTCTATGCCAGCGGCTCCAATTCCTTCAGGAATGTATAGCCTTGTATGTATTTCACATGCTCTCAGGTGCATGCCTTGAGTTGCTCAGTGTAATTTGAGAGGAGATGGATGGGTGTTTCATACTGCTCCCTATAAAATCTATATTCAGATTCCTTTGCTAATCCAAGGTTACTCAGATCTCTTTTCAGTTTGCAACGGCCTGAAAGTTTTCCCGTTAATATGCGAATATTGTTCTTACTCAGGTTGATGCATTCTTCATTCATCAGTTTTAGCTTGCCTTCTTTGCTCCATTACGCTTTTCAATTTCTTCAGTATTGTACTGCTACTTATCTCGTAAAAGGTCTACGAATGGTGTTCCAGCCTCTTTTTTTCGAGATTATCTGTTATTTCGTTCCCTTCCACTCTTGTGTGATCCCGAACCTACAGGAAGGTTACTTTATTCTTTTTGCTTGGCTTGTTTAATTATCCTACGTATTCTCAGACCATCTTGCAACTGATTTAATTTAATTTAATAATAGTTCATTTTCAAATAGTTTTTCAAAAAAAAAATAATCAATTTTGGGTTTAATTGTTATATTCCTTATTCAAGAGGAATTGAGATATTTAAAAATTGCACATTTTGCGCTAATATGATTCCTAAAAATAACAGGTGGCAGATTAACACCATAAAATATTTTTTTATATGCAAGCTTAATCTACTGACTTATTAAAATTCCTGTAATAGAGAAATTTTTCCAATTAAGATGATGATTGAGAAAGAAAAGATGAAATGAATCATTCTTAATAAAAATTCTTTCGATCTTTCTAATACTCTCCACCTCGCTTATACTTCGCTTATTCCATCAAGCAATTACGAATTCATTTAGGATCGCGACCCCGGCAGTTTAACGTCATTTTAGTTTAAACGCCCAAGAATACGATCGAACGCGAACCATCAGAATTCACGTCGCGTTACAACGAGAAATCGTTCAAGTTAACGCATACAAATTTCACATGTGGCACAATTATGCACTTATAGAGCTTTCATCGTCGGAATTATTCCCCGTTGTTTCGTATACTGTCTGTTAAATTAGATTGCATTATAATCCAGTTACAGAATTTAATCTTGGATAGATATTTGTGTCGACGCTATTAAATTACGTAGGTTTAACCTTTGTAAATGCAACACGGTGTGTGTGCGCTTTGTAGTGCGAACTAGGCCCTAACTGAATGCGAGTTGATGTAAACTTCGATGAAAATGTTATTAAATTATGTTCTTATCTGCACGGTAATAGTCTGCTTTTCGCTTCACTTACAATTAGAAGTAAATTCTCATAATAAGTAAAATTAGATTGCGCGTAATACAAAAAAAAAGTCAACCAAGTTCATATTAATGAGTTGTAAACTCTACCGTATCTGTATTTAAATACTATTTACTATGTTTTCATGAAATTTTATCCTTAGCCGATAGTTGTAATATTATGTTTTTTTCTTTTTTGAGATAGCGGCCTTTTTTTGAACAATTTAATGAAAAATTTTACTAAATTAAGTCATTTTTTAACGTTTCGACAAATTCTTTTATTGCCTTCTTCAGAAAATCATTAATGCATTTATATATTATACATTTAACAAGCACATCACAAACATTTTAAAATTTTACATTACCAATACGCCTGGAATTATACGTAAATATGACGAATATATACGACAGAAATATTCAAGAGATTAACAATAACACTTTCCCCATCGGCAAAGACAAACAGCCCAAATGGGGAAGCAAAAGAAAATATTGTCCTTGTCCTGTTATGAATACGAATAATAACGCAGCAACTGAGGGAAGCTGAAAGTGATGATGACTGCCCTGTGCTAATATAACGTTTGTGTATTTTCTTCATTAATTTACTGTTACGTCAAAGCAAACATTTTAATTATGTAAACATTCATTCGCAAACCTGAACGGATATACACCGCGTTTTCTGATAGAACTTTTTCAGTGGCTCGCCAAACAGAGGTGAGGTTCCACTGAGGAGACGGAATGTATATTTAGTACAATATCTGAAATGACATCGTATTATACAAATATTAACCGTGAAACCAAAGAGGGAAATACAGAAAGAATTAAAGCATCTTTAAAGGGCTGGAGAGGTATTAGTAAATACAATTTATGTAAATATAAACAAATGTTGCGGTTTAAAGGTAAGAGTAAACATTTTGCACCTGATCGCACTTTCTTTTTTGGCATTTGAAGAACGTTTGTGTTGTATAATAAACGGAGGAGCGTCTTCATTATAAACATTGAATAACTGTTATGATGCATAAAATAGTTAAATAAACTTTTAAACCTGGTTAATATCTAATATAATAAACGATAAAATAAAAGCGAAAGATTATTATTTATACGTAGTTAACTTCATAGGGTAAACTAGGAAAGACAGAACTGTCAGAGCTTTGATGTTTCGGGAACCGCTTTTGGTGTCCTTGATTCGTTTCCGCCAAGATTAGAATATGTCTGGCAAGAATTTCAGACTATTTGTATTAGATTTGTTCCGAGACACTTCATGGGTCCAGAGCCCGTATGTGGAATTACTAAGGATTCCGCAAGAAGGGAGATCTGGACCTGGTTAGATAAAAGAAAGTACAAAGAAATGGAGGTCGACTGAAGGTCCACTCTATACCAAAACGCTAATAGGGGATGGGGATGTTAGTTTCTCTGATAACCTACTCAGGTGCAGTAAGAAAGAAGTTAATACCATTACTGGGTTGGTAACTGGACACTGTCCCCTGAAAAAGCATATATACAACACAGGCCGGGTAAGCGAACTACAGGAGGACACGAATTTACATGTAATCTGCACATGTGAGGAACTGAAGGTACTCAGGCAGAAATATTTCGGGAGAGATTTATTGGAGCCCTCGAACGTTCTCAAGTTTCCACTGGGCAAGATGCTGGGCTTTATAGAGAACACCAAGCTGCTCGAGTGGAAATAAGATAATTAAAAGGGATGGTACAATGAGCTCCTAGCTCAAGTGCCCGGACATTAAGTGCCCACCCTAACTTTAATGCATGAATGAATGAATGAATAGGTTTGTTCCAACAAAATTCAAGATTTCCAGGAGATGTACATATGAATTTTTAGAAAAATAATGAGCATTATTAAACTCTAAATACAAATTATATGAGTATATATTGCAAATTCTAGATGAAGTAGACAATGAAAAATATTTATTAGTTTCATTCAGAGAAGATGAATAGGGTACTAAATCATAGAAATTTTTAAAAGATAATAAAATTAAAAATTGGATAAAGAACAGAGGTTTTGCTATTAATATACCACTACAAATTATATGTTAACTGTTAACCAAGAAATATATCTGTTACAGTTTCCTAGATATTTATAAACATCTAAAAATCGTGTACATTTTTGGAAGAAGCTGTACCCCGAAATCAGACGGATGGGCAGATAAAAAGTTGTGTTATTCTTATACCATGATATTGAATATTGAATTTTGAAAATTAAATTTTCCATATAACTGGAATCATTGTGGATTGGTAGCTAAATGTTTGAATGGGTGAGTAAAACATCAACAATATCGTTACAATTATCTGTTCATCTTGCTGTACAACTAATAATACTACAAAGAGCACGATTTTGAGCTATTTTTATACTTATTGCTATATACGAGACGTCAAAACTACTACAAAAGCTGTACCTGTTTGTAAGTATAAACAACAAATCAATTCTTTATATTTCAACCTATCCATTATAGTAGATACAAACACAAGAATAATTTGCCCGACCCACGTGTGTTTGTCACTTGTTCGCATTCAATACCAAATCCGTGCCCACAAATATAAATTAATGTTACTTGCAGTTAAGAAGTTCTGTTGTGCACTTGTAACTCCAACGTGTGTGTTAAATTTCCTTTGAACTCACAATCAGTTGTAGTCAAGCTCTATAATGCATTTTCAATCAGTACCTACTGTTACCTTTAGAAAATAGAACACGATGACGCAAAAGGGAATAACGCGATTACAAGTTTGTAAAGGAATTTCTAGTGTATTTTAAATTAGATTTATTTTGGTAAAGTGGCAACTTTTTTTTTTTTTGGTTTACCCTAAAGTTATTGTTAAATCTTCTTTTATTGGTTGTTAAATAGCAGGAAATCTTCTTTAATTATATAATATGAACTAATTTTCGAACAGTTTGGGAATCGAATATATTCAACGCATATGAAAGGTTGACAAATTTCTTGTCATAAATGAATTCCGATAAATTAGAAAAAAAAGTTTTTTTGCATGAGATAATTCACGTCACAATCTTTATTTATCTTCTCTAGAACAGTTGTTTAAAAGAACAGCAAAGACATTCCCTTCTTGGATGCGTTATTAATTATGATTGTTTTTAAAACTTTTCTGATCGTTATTCGAGACCAGGAAATATTGTTTTGGAAAAGTTTGAACGAAGTTAATTAAGAACTTTTTTACCCTTCTCGCATTATGTACATTAGCTAATTATTTTGTGACTCAGTGAGTTGTAAATTAACTGTCAAGCCTGGAATTGTTTGTGTTATATTTTTAACAATTTCAATCGAGCTAATTTTCGTTGAATGATTATTATTACATATATTTCGTGTTCTTGCTATTCGTAAACGTTGCTTGAAGCTAATTTTCATTTTCCGCATGAATTCGAGGTGACTACGTAGTTACACTTACTTTGAAAGGATTACTATAAAGCGAGTTTCACTTCATCGACTTTATAGAAACAAACAAAGGCACTAACTAAACTTATAAATATTCCTCGTGTTTGTCAAGTGAAACAGTGCGTTTGAATTACGGCATCTAAAAACGAAATTCGTCGCCAGACGAAGGTAATTTTAGATGCATGAAAAATGTGTCTAACCCTCTTCTAGGGACTAGCGGGTTCGCTCTAAAAGCTCCCTTCGCGAATAATTTAGGTGTTCCGGCCAGTATAGTACTTTGACGTTCTCCCACCATATGAAACAGCAGTAAAATATACACCGCTTCTCCCTAAAAAAATCCATACCCCCAACTATATGTTAATTTGAGGTAAAGTTTGACATGAAACTTTAAAGTTGACGATTCATCCGGAACTTCGTGGTAGTCCTAAAAAACCCGCAATGACTTTAAACAAATGGCAGTGTTCACCGATTGATGCCATGTACTATTTTGTAGTAATTATAACTAAGACAAATATTTTTAGTGGCCGCTACCATACGGTTCTTTTACCAAGAAGTAGACACTTTAAAGACGCATATTTTAGTAACCATTACTTATAAGTTCTCTTGCGAAAATTCGTCGTATTTATGGAGCATTACTGCGACCTTATTGATGCTGATGAACGTTCAACCACATCACAATGCTAACCAAAAATTTTCTTTAGTGCTGTACTAAAAATATCAAATGAATATGAATATTAATAATGTGCAATATAGTTTCGACTTCGTACAATTATTTAAAAAAGAAAAAGTGGAAATAAAGTATATTTTAATAGCACCTATTGTCTTTTTTCTAAGTAGCATCCATCATATTTTTTATTAGAGAATTTGTAATGGTTTTGACTTCAGTATGTCCAAAGTCTTTTCAAGGCATGTTTAATATTTTTAATTGTGAGTTATAGATATACTTATACACCCTTAATCTCAGGAAACAGAACGATGGGCGTTACTGCCGCACGTGCCGTGTTACTGGTTGTGCCGCTTGTCGTATTCGTGTCGTATCCGTGTCGTATCACTTTCGGTGTGAACTTTGCCTGACAGAGTATTATCGTCCGCAAATATCACACATTTCAACTAGGGCATTCTAGATGTAGATCGTTTATATAGAATTAAAAATAACAAGGGCCCCAATATAGATCCTTGTGAAACACTATTTTTTAAGGGAAATCTGTCAGACAAGCAGCTGCCGAACGCACGACTTGCTACCTATTCTCTAGACAAGATTTGATATATCTTATTGATAAGTTATCAAAGTTACACATACAGCGCAATTTTAATCTTATGCTGTGTATCCAACAGTTGATAACATATCAAAAAAAAAAAATGAAAGTTGTATAACTTATTTTGTTTTTTCAAAATAGAATAGCGATATATTTTTATTATATTGTATTCTAAGTATTCAATGAACGATTTAAATTGAGAGGTTAAATAAGACTGAATAAACTCGTTCTTTCTTTCATACAGCAATTTAATATATATTGACTGGTTTCGGCTTTTAACAGCCATCTTCGGATCAACTTCAACAGGTAAAATTGTCAATCATTAAGTTAAAAACACCAAAACATGACAGTAAATTACGCAGACACAAACATTTATATAACTAGATACCGGATTATATGCAAAGAAAAACTGAAGTATATATGCATGGATTTTTGAGAAAATATATATAAACCTGGTGCATATATGCAAAACAATTGCGACAATATGCAAAATTTTTACATAAAATAAATAAGAGCAAAAATTTAAACATTAACTTTATTGCACAAAATTTTTTCGCAACGTATTTCTAAAACAATTTATAATTAAATGTCAGAATAGATATGTTTCGAAATAGAAAAGCTTCTTTCAACATCCACAGATGTAATCGGTGCATTTTTTAACTTTGCAATACATTCTAAACTAAAATTAAAGTAGAAATCGTTTACTGTTTCACCTTCCAAAATTTTCTTAACTTTCTTCAAATACCCCGCATTTTTATTTATCACTTTTTTAAATTTATCATATATAGAATTACCTATTGTACCCTTAACCTTCTTACATAGCATATCAAATTCGTCTACTATTTTCGACTAATTCCGAGAGCGACATCCCTTGCGTTTCTAGTTTACGAATGGAACTTGAAACAAAACTATATTTGACTTCATATACAAAAGGTTTTGTAGCAATTCCGTTGATGTTACTATCTTTTTACAGTTTTCTAGAGCAATGCAGTCAGCAGTGATTTCAAGAATTACATTTTATATTCCTTCAAAATTATCGGCGAAAAAAATTGCAGCCTCTAACCATGTACCCCATCTCGTAATAATCGGTTCAGGAGGCAACTTAACACCGGGAAGTCGCTCCTTATAAAATTGGATTCGTAAAGGTGCTTTTAAAAATACTTTTTTGACATTGCTAATTAAATCATTAATCAAAGGGAATTGATTCCTAATGTCTTCGGCTACACGATTGAACCCATGAGCTAAACAAGTGGTATGAATAATGTTACTATAAAAAAAAATTAAATTTTGCCCGGCTTTTATCATGTATGGTGCAGCGTCGGACAACATTAGTAAATTTTTTTCAAAAGGTGTACTTCCAGGTAAAAAGAAATTTGATAAAGCTTCTTGAACGAATTGGGCAATTGTCACATTATTTGTTTTTTGAAGTTCTTTACAATAAATTAAATATGATTTACCTACAATATCTTCATGAAGAATTCCTATTAACAAATGGACAATATAACGGCCACACTTATCCGTACTTTCATCTACCATGATATAAATAAAATTATTCCCTACCAATTGTTGAATTTCTGCTATTGTTTGCTGGTAACAAGGTGTGACATAATTTTTTCGTAAGGTACTTTCGTCAGGCATATTATGTTTGCAAAATTTTTGCAGAAATGATTTCAAATTAACATTGTTTAATCTTGCTAATGGTATGTTACACGAAATTAATACGTTACACAGATCCGTATTATATTCTCTTGTTCTGAGTTTCGTGAAGTTGATGCTACACATTGACGTATAGATTGCTGCACACATGCGGATCGCTTTAGTTTTTCACATTTTCCAATATGTGATGGAGTTTTAGCGTGTTGATCAATCAGGTATTTTCTCTCAGAAGACACCTACAACAATTGTCATTTTATATCAAAAGTTAAAGAATTTAAAAACAATTGTAAAGCTTTTAGTAAAATTAAACTTACCAGTTTACTGCAGGGCTCGACAAAATGTTATGTCGCCATCCTAACCAGTTCAGGATATGACTTAATCCACAAAGAAATTTTGTTTGCTATACTCATTGTATGTACGCACAGTATTTAAAAACGTAACACAATTACATACTGTTTCGCTCAAAGATACTCAATGAATTAATGAATGCTAATTAACTTCAATTACTGTAATACGTCTACATATAGACTATGATTAAAGATATGCAAAATATAAAATATATGCACTTTGCATATAATCCGGTCTCTATATATAATGATAAATTGAACATAAATAACCATCAGAACTTAAGAACGATCATTTCAAAAGTGAAAAATATAATTGATTTTAAAATATGGAAAACGTGTGTATGTGTTATTTATTGTAAAATGAACTGCGAAAGATTGTTTTTATTATATTGTTGGGTGTAGAATTCGTTATATCCATCCTCAACATTTTCTTTTAAAACACTCGTTCTATTTATTAACGTTCTCAAAGGGTCGAACGATTTTTACCTGGTAGGTTTTCACTTTACAATAAATTATTGTTATCAGTAAATATTACTGTTATAATCATTGCTTTTTACGTATTTAGTTCCCAGTATATATTATTGTGGGATATATAAATGTACATATATTGTTTCGCTTCTTTCAGCATTAACTCTGGCTTATTCAAACTTCTATCGTAAAGCTTCGCTTATCAACCCTAGATCTTAATAACGCTAAGGGTATAACCTTAAATTCAATGTGTCTGGATCCTACTGAAGGACACTGAATCCTCACGCAACTCAAGCAGTACTAAATACCAAGGCGAAGATCCCAAAGATTAGCCAGAATTTTCCAGATTTAACGCGAACGATATAGCTTGAGATCCCTCCAAGCACTGCGAAGTCGATAAGCCGTCGGAAAAAAAGTGCAAAAAACCGAGAAAGAAGGCATCCTATGTTAGACATGATATAGTAACTCCCTAAATATTATCCCTTTTATCACTGTGTCATGGAATGAATATTTAAGATAAACATACCAACAATAAATGCGCAACAATTCCTCTTGTCAATGATATACACGAAATCATTTTTATACCATTTTTCTGTGTTTAAAACAATAATACACACCATTAATACTGTTTGTTATTTATAGATAATTCAAGAGAAGATTTGTGTGCAGCAAGGCATTTTCCTAATTTCCTGAATTAAGGTAAGAATTTATTCAAATCTATGCGTTACACTTAATAATCCGAAATCCAAATAAATATTATGAAGCTATTAGAAATTTCTAAGGTGAAAAAAACTTATTGAAAAACCATTCATAAGCATTTATATTTAAATATTAGATAAAATTTAATTTTAACATCCAATTTTAAACAAAAAATACGTAATAGTGCAGTTCTCTTGCAATAGATGTTACACAGATGATCAAGGGTTTATAATCTAGTTGTCGTCGTGTATGCACTAAATGAAATTGCCATAAACAAAAGCGCTGAAAATTGCTTAAATCCCTATTAACACCGAATTTAAATGTTCACACTAAATTCTGTTTTAGTATGTATATCTTCGTTTTATTTATATTAGCAAAAACTGCGGATAAACCTAAAGTATATCTACATACCGTCGACATTATAATACAACTTGTTCCAGAAATAATGCTTATTTAAAAAGAAAATCGTCAAGCAAGTTATTTGAAAGCTTATATGTCATGTAAGCGAGCAGTAGAACATTAGTTTTGAAATATTCAAACGTTTTTGTTTTCTCTTATGTAGAACAATAGAATTAATTTATCTGCTCTCCAAACATAATTCAACTCGTAAGCCGAACTCGTATACCAAACAAAGCGACTGAAGTCTCCTTTTTAACGGTATATTTATCAAAGATAATCCAAAATTAAGTTACCGATATAATGGCGAAACTAGTTTGAAACAGCATTTCAAGCAGTATAATAGAAGCCACATAACAATGTTTAACTGCAATCCATATATGTCAAAATAAAATGAACCAAGTCATTGGATACGTAAGATGCTGATCTATATGAATTAATGAGATGATGATGTATGTGAATTAATGAGATGATGATGTATTGTGAATTAATGAGTGTTTTATTGATTTCATAGAAGTTTGTGGAAACGCGTTGAGGCATTGACGCTTGATGGTCAGAATATTGCGCAATATCATGGTTAATCTTATAACAGGCCTAATCTGACTAATACTTATACAGGAATCTAAGGCAGGATTATAGAAATAAATAGGTTGGGCTAGTACGTGCACCAGGTTTGGCTCACACCACTCTTTGCCAGTGTACAGATCTCTTCCAATGTTTTGTCCCCCACTTTATGGAAGCTTATATCAAAATTACCTCGCCAATCGGAAATTTGTAAGACCACTTTTCGGCTACTAGCAGAAAAAATCGTTGCTCGACTTTTCGAATTATCTGGTATTGTTTTGTGAACTTTATACAAAATTATTGGTTCAGATGTTTTTGCGGGTCGCTTCCGATTTCGGCAATGCGCGAAATGTGATGTATCGATACTTTTAGCATAGTTTTTCTTTTCTACCACGAGACCATATAAATAGCAGTGCATACTATACTAATTATTAGTTTTACGGTTTCACTTCTTTTTATAGATTTGTATATTATGTAAGTATACTTATTATTATAAAACTATAGATCCATTTACTATAAATAATCTAATTCGTACAGCCACGCTTTAAGTGCTATTAGTTTTCCAAACAAAAATAGAATTGATTGTACTTCCAAGCAAAACTTTATATTCTTATACTTCTCCTTCTAAAACGTATACTCCCTTTTAGAAACTAAAAACACAAACTTAGCATTAGAAAAAAAAAAAACATTTTTTGCAAGATATAGGGAATACAGTTCGTATTTTCATTCAAAATATTTAGGTTTTTTGAGTATCAGCGAAGTAACACATCCATTTAGACTTATTTATAGCATTAGATAGGAATATCAGGTTATAATACCAGGTAAGAAGAATTGGAAGACAGGCACTCCAGTAAGAACGGTCTCAAACTGGTATACAAACGGATCTAACAGGCACTACGACATTGGAGCTCAAATGTATGCAAAGAAACCTAAAAGGGCTCCTTCTGTAAGCTTCAGCAAAGACACAACAGTGTTCCAGGCTGAGGTTGCTGCAATTCACCATTGCGTCAGAGAAATAGAAAGATGTACCGAGCCAGGTAAAAGCGTCGCTATCTTCTCTGACAGTCAGTCCACACTTAAAGCGATTAGCTCCACGAGCGTGGACTCCAAGCTGATTTGGGACTGTGTAAGCGTCCTATATGAGGTGGGCACCCAAAGGAAACTAACCCTGGCCTGGATCCGTAGCCACTCGAGCGTGAGAGGAAATGAGACGGCGGACGAGCTGGCCAGGCGAGGTTTGTCAAGGCCATTCGTTGGAGCCGACCCCTCTTTCGGCACTACCAAATCGCAAATTAAAAAATCCATCAATGAATGGATACATAAAACAGCCCAGAGAGTGGTGGAAAAATCACCGGGACAAAGACAGGCAAAAGAGTTCCTAAAGGAGCAGAGGCCTAAATTCACGAGAGATCCACTAAATAAAGACAGGAAGACTGTCAAAATGATTGTAGGCCTCCTGACTGATCATTGTAGACTGAATAGACATATATACAACATAGGCCTGACAGATCATGTAACCTGCAGATACTGCCAAGAAGGAGGAGAAACACCAGTTCATAGTGTGTCAAATGTGAAGGGCCTGGCGAAGACAAGGTTTCTAGTAATGGGGGAGGAAACCCCACAGTGAGTAGCTACACAAAGAAGCCGCTTCAAAGATGATATACCTAATTAGAGGACAAATTAGAGCGCGCCTCCAGTAAAAAAGGAATCACAATAGATCTGAAAAGCCGCGGTGGAAAGTCCATAGGCCACCCAATCCTAATCTAACCTTAATCTTAAACCTACCGAAATCGTTTTTAAAAAAACAGTAAAACATGCTTATTTAATTTGTATTATCTTTACTAATTGTAAAAGGACAAAGAGATTTGTAGTAATCGAAAGATATTTTGCATACTTGCAAGTTGTAAGAATAATTGTAAAGATTTATTACTCTTATTAATCTCTCAATTCAGACAATCTAGAATCAAAAAATTGTAGATCAAACTAATTTTATGATTGAGAGCGATATACTGGAATGAAAGTTCTCGTAGAGAAAAAGTTTAATTTTCATTCTTTCTGTATGTTCAAGATTTGAAATTATTTGTTGGTTTAAGCATATACCTTATTCATGTATTATTTCTGCTTTAGTCATCATTTTGTTGTTACATAAAAATGATAAACAAAGAATTTTGTGATTGATTTTATCTCAAAATCAACCTAAATATTAGCTTTATGTAGGCTTATAAAAAATAGTTTGAAACTGAAACTTAAAGGTGGATAGATAAGAGCGAAGTTTTTCAAGTTTTTTGTCCCGCCTTGAAAAAAAATCTTAAAATTTGATGCTTGTGGTCTTACCGCGAGGTAGCTGGCGTAAAAATGAGATCGGTGTCCGATTAAGCGATTTTGTGCCATTAAAATCGCTACTTTTTGTCAACAATAGTTAACACACTCTCTAAACGATGTGTATTAATAAGTAGGTTTATCTTTTAAAATGCTGGGGTTAAATTTCACTGCAATTCTTGAAAACCGTTTGTATGTACGTAAAGTTTACATACATCAACCAGTTATCGAAAATAGGATATATTACAAGTCAAATAAATGCGCCTTTTCGTTTCGCCAAATACACAATCTGACGTCTGTAAGTAAAGGATTCACAACCTAAATCTTGAGAAATAACGTCTGTCTAGACAAAATTCAATATTTGGGAGATTGGCTTCGACAATTTTATGTAAACGTACAAAATTGTATTTACAACTGCGAATCATAAGAAGCGGATTGGTAAAAACTTAGAAGAGAAAGATGGATTTATTAAGATTGATTGTTACAATTTTTGATCCATTTCTATATCTAGACATCCAATCACGTCAATATGTCGGATAAATACGTTATTATTCATATTTATTATTTTTTACCACTTTACAGCAAACATGGAGATGAGAATTATTTTGTAATACTGGATATGCCAGTGTCTCTTATTGCTAGTCGTAAATTAAATAGTCCGTGAAATGTATACACAAGTGCTCCTCACTGGCTTATCTGCATTTTAGATGTTCCTTGTTCATTTCATTTGTAATGTCTTACCACATAGCAAAATTACCATATCTGAATTGCTTCTCACTTTGATTCCTTTTACACATGGCATGCGTTCTATTACGAGAGGGGCAAAACACTCTTCGCAAGTAGATAAGGTATATATTTATGTAGGATGGCAATAGAACGTTGAATTAATTGCACCTGAACGGTGAGAGAAATGGTGTAGAAGTACTTTTCCGAATATCCACTAAAAATAACCTAAGATACTACAATTTACCGAAAAACTTGCAGAGATAACTACGCGCCCACTTGTCTAAAAACTATGAATAAGTTGTTACAATCTGGTCTTTTCCCTGGCGCGTCGGAGAAACCGGCGAAGTTGGTTTTATATAGAAAAGAAAGAAAACCACGTAGGAGACATCATACCGGCCAATATGCGTTCTAAATGTTCTGAGTAAACTCTTATAATAACTATTGTTTACCCGACTAAAACAGAAGATTATTATATTCGTGGCGAATTAAGGAAAGAGGAGGATTGCACCCCATGTTTACAACATGTTGATCAAATACTTCTATGGAAGAGTTCTATACGTTGGTGAAACGCATAAATTAGAAGTCTCAAGTGGAGTACCGCAGGGATCAGTATTAGAGCCTACACTATGGAACGTGTAATGTGATGACATTCTGTGAATCCTAATGCCGGAGGACGTCATACTGATAGGCTATGCTGACGACGTGGGTGTTGTTGTGATGGCAAAGAATGCGGAGATGTTGGAGGTGGTCGCTCAACATGCGCAACACAATATAGTGGAATGGCTGCAGGAGAAAGGCTTGAAACTTGCGCCACTAAAACCGAATACTTCTCATAAGAGGAAGGAAGACCAAGGAAGTCATCATTTACTTGGGCAGCAACCTTATTCGAAAACAGTCGTCACTTAAGTATCTGGGAGTCCACTTCAACAGAAGCATGACGATGAGACACCATGTACTGAGAACAGCTGAGAAGGCCACGAAGTCACTACACAGTGTTTGCCAACTAATGCCTAGGACGTATGGCCCTAATGAAGAAAGTAGGCATATCTACGCGTCTGTTGCGCAATCTATTATGCTATACGCGGCTCCAATATGGGCGAAGTCAATGAATAGAAGCTCCCATTGGCAAAAACTATTGAACCCTTCAGAAGAAAGCTTTTTTGCTGATAACGAGTGCCTACACGGCGGTTTCCACTGGGGCCCTGTTATCTTGCGTATCTATCGATTGTACAATAGACCACGCTTCAGCTGTTGAGAAAGAGAACGAGCAAGGCAACCACGACGTAAAACATCGTAGAGCGGTGGTAGGACCAGTGGGGAAAAGATGACAGTACTGCTGCTTGGACAAAGAGACTAATAAGAGGCTAGAAGCCGTGGCTAGAAAGGAAACATGGCGACATGAATTTCTACTTGTCCTAAATCTTGAGTGGCCATGGGTGCTTCCGGACGTGTCTTGGCGTTTTTATCGTAACTGAATCGACGTAGCTACACTGTGGATTCATGGACACCCCAAACACACCCGTTTTTAATGCTTGGAGTGGAGCCAACAAAGAATAAAGGCAATGCAAGCAGTAGGAAACATAACGCCTGAAAACATTATTAGCAAAATGTTGAAGTGTGAGGTTAACTGGTACCTTGGCAAGGGAGATAGATAGATAGATAGATAGATAGATAGAAGGGTGATGTTACACTGCGACCAAAAGATCGGTTGGTGTCCCTATTCTTGCTGCTTTACAGCTGGCTTCCATTCCTATTCCTTTCAGAAAGTGGAGGATGTCAGAGGGCCCCAGTCTAGGTAAGTCTCCCTCTTCGATTTCACATGCTCCCAGGTGCAGCGCCCTCGAGTTGCACAGTGTTACGCAGTTTGAGAGGAGGTGGATGGGTATTTCATCCTGTTCTCCACAAAATCTCCATTCAGATTCTTTTTCCAATCCAAGCTTACTCAGGTGTCCTTTCAGTCTACAATGACCTGAAAGTATTCCTGTTAATATGCGAACATTGTTGATGCATTCTGTAAATCTCTTCTGGTTATAAGTTCCCAGAAGAATTTTACTTTGCCTCATTCCCTGGAGATTTTCCCAGGGCAAGGGAGATTCTGCGTGTGAAGATGAATCGGTAGAGAATGCATCTTGAATCATTAATTTGCGCTGCCACCATGTTATATGATATACTTTCAAATGATTTTTCGTAAATTAATTGACTTTTCATCGGAACTGGATGTAATTTTATCCAGAATAAAATTACATCCACGGAAAGAACATTTAAACAGGGCATCAGTTTTTAAATGCACGTCGTCTAAAACTGCGAAATGACATTTTGGAGAGTATGTTAGCTGTATGCCGTCCAGAAATTAAAGACTGGATTAACATAGTGAATTTTTGGCAATTCAGAACAATGAAGCAAGAGATATTGTAAATATTCCGTTTGTATGTATCGTATAGTTTCATAGTTTTCTTTTGTTATTCTCGCGTACTCCAATATTAAAACTGACAAAATACATCGTTCTTCTTGGATTTAAATATCGAACAATCCAAGTGAGTCTTGTATTTGTGTGGTCACGTACTTTTTCCATTTATTTCGGCGATTATTTACGCTTGTCTAGATATGCTAAAAATTGAGAGGCCCCACGTAAAATTCTCTCGAGACACCACTGAATACAGGGATTCCTACCTAGTGCAAAACCTCTCTTTGATAAGAATTTCGTCGGTAATACACTCAAGTTCTTTTATAATAAAAGGCTATTGAACTAGATGACGGGATGGTTGAAAGCATTGGTTACGAAAGAGCTGACTCGCGATCCCTAAACTCAATCTTCGGCAGGATATGATCCACACTTGAAAGTGTGGAAGTCCCCGGGATTTAAGGGATTATCTTTTTTTTCTCTTGCAGTTTTCTTCCTCTATTTTATTATCAAAATTCAGGTCTAAATTTACCTACACGTAGTAAAATTTTATAATTCTTGGCAAAATTGGTACAGAGTCTGTTTATCAGCGAAAATTGTCATGTGATAATTAATTCATTTGTTGCCATAACCGGAACCTAAACAGATTATTTTCATATGTAAGTATATATGTATGTATTATAACGCTACAGAGTAGCATACAGCCCGATAAAAAAAAAATAATACTTTAATTAAGTAAGTAAAAATCATTTTTTTAATATCGCGTGTCATCTATATTTATTACTTTTTAATTCATAAGTATACTCTCTCAAATGCCAGATGGCATGCAGGGTGAGAATTTCCGATTGAAACACGCTAGCATCAGAAAAATTACGAATGACTAGTTAACCCTTTTTTTATTACTTCAGTACGTGAGGAGACGCTATGGGAGACTGTCACCGAAACGTCCTCTACTCCAATATCCGTATTTACAATGTCCAGTTTCTACAATATCATACGCACGAGACTTTTGTACATCGATTATGATCAATTTTGTATTTTAAAGAAAACATTTAAGTGCGAACAATAGTGGTTTTATTCAATAACAAAATTCGAAATGTGAAACCGCGTACAAGCAGCATAAATATAAGGATATTCTTATCTCAGGTAAGTTACGTGAGTTCGCTTATTCAATAACAATTACGTTTTGTTATTAATTCCACTTTTTGCAATATAAATTCATCATAGAAAACATAAATAACGTTTAAATTAAATTTCAAAAATCTCTCTTTTTCTAAACGTTCAATCTGAGTTATTCTATGCTTAAGAGACGGGTGAATCAGAATGTCCAACCTTAATGGCAAAATTACTGGATTTCGGTTCGTGCCGTGAACACATATCAAATATTAACATAAAAAACTACCAACTTCTACAAATTTTCCCCCAGTGATTGCAAACTGTTCAGCAATTATACAAAATACCTAACCCCAAAATTTTCTGAACGTATAAAATGGAATTTTCTTATAAGTATATTTAAATTTTAGATTAGAATTAAAATTAATACGTTTATTTTGGGTAAATTTGGAGGCGGAATACCATCGAAAGGGGTGAATTCACCGGGCATCAATTGGATTTATCAAAATAGCCGTTAAATTTTACAAAATTAATTGAGACACGTCTGCCTCTGACGAAGGTTGGCTAGTGAATCCTTTTGAATTGGAATTTTCTAACCGACTTTAATAGCGATTGTCTTTCGATAGGGGAATAAACTGGCTCAGAGAGTCCGTTAATTTCACCGAAGTGAGGGGAATCTAAGATGTTTAATACATGAGAATGCCCATGTGACCAAATGGACTGTGGAATGTTTACACCAAATTAAAATAAATAATTATTGCAAAATTTTGGAATCACTTTACATTTACTATAAAGTAAAGGTAGGTGTCTCTAGATCATGAGCAAAATACATTTAAAAATTTTCTACACTTATTACTGTGTAAAATTTGCAATATAAAAAAAGTAATTATTGTACAATAAGTAGGCAACTTTGTGTACGCATTTACGCAGGACATTTTGACGAAACCGAATTTCAGCAAGTTGACATATCAATGCAATTTGATTGCCAATGCATATAAAAATATTATCAGTCTAAGTTTAAATAAAGTAAGTACAATGTAAAAAAAATGTTCATTTGAATTGAACTTAGATCCAACTTTGATCTGGCAATATCTGTTATCAAAATATACTATTCAAATTCAATCTGGTTCATCTTTATCTTCCTTAAGGGATATTCTGAAGGAATATGCCTTGAAGGACTTGCCAAATGCAGAGAATTCCTACATCACCGGACATCGTCTGGCTATCTGCTACTACATTTTATATCCTTTTCTTGTTATATCATATTATTTTTAAAAATATACAAATATAAAAGTAGTAACTTTATCCTTAAATAATATCAAAATGCTCATTCCACGACAATATATGAATATGCGTATAGCTGTGGGAGATTATGTATATATAAAGTTCGTGTTTTATATCTATGCCGATGGGATATTCACATTTCGCTCTAGACGTATGAACGGATGAGTGGACAACGGGTGACATGTGGAAGTATTTCCGGAGGGAAAATATTTCGCAGATATTTGAAATAGTTCGCGTGGAATACTCGTGTTACGCTGGAGAGCCTGTTGAATTTTCCACGAATTTTCGGTTGGGTTGTCATTGTCAAAGTCTATTCATATTTTTTTTTTGTTATCCGATACACAGGCAAGGATATCTAATATCATCGTTGATCGTAAGATTTATCGATTTCTTTTGGTCGCATCAAAGATGCATAAATTGGTAGTTCACCCTTATGGAAGGCTTTTATACCATGTATATTCGGTCGCAAAGTAATATTTTTCGAAATTTATTGTATTGGTACCCCTTTTCTAGCTATTAAACATATATTATTCATTGATTCGAAAAGATGATATTGCTGGTATTATGACAATATTATGGTTTCCTTTCCAAATAAACTAACGGCAAAAGATCTAATTCAGAGTTTTTTTTTTATGAGAGATACTCCATTTGTTCCCAGTAAGCCTATATCAATTATCAACGCTTACCTATTAGAACATCCACCTTTCCAGACAAATAGAAGCATACTAGAGTACTTGTTTCGATATTTAAAAACGATCGACAAGTGACAGACTGTTAATTGAAAATTATCGTCCAATATCCATTTTAAACAACGCCAAGTTCATTGAACAGTTCTTGTATTCAACAATATGTTTTAATTTAAATCAATATATATCGCCTCATCAACGTGTATTTATGGTTGGACGTTCCACTGTCACTAATTTAAATTGCTTTACTCTATTTGTGGGTGAAGTGATGGGCGACCAAGGGCAGCTGAACAGAGTTTTTTTTTTGCACATTTTTCACGTGCTTAATAATGGACTTCTTTTACATGAGCTTTAGAGCTTTCTCCTGAGCTACAATTATTGATTCAATCATATTTGTCGAATAGATCGAACTTCATATTCTACAATAGCTTTGATTCTCAAATATTTTTATCTATTAGTAGGGTACCACAAGGTTTTACCCTCGGCCCTCTGGTTTTTAACATATTTATTAGTGATCTATTGCAATCTTTTACTTGCTTTTCACTGGCGTAGGCCAGCCTTATGCTAAACATTCCTGCTGTATGTCAAATCATGATGAGGCTAGGGAACTGTAGGATAATATCGACTTGCTGGTTAAATAGTCAACTAAGAAGAAGTTATTTTTTAGCACGGAAAAATATTACCTGATGTTTTACACGAAGAACCACACACCAATGTTTACCATTGTTCATATAGTACTGCTACCATTATTACTATAGTTCTTTAATGTATCTTGGTTTTGCGGAAATTGTAACAATAAAATGCTGAAATTTCTACAAAACCAAGGTACACTAAAGAATTGTAAAGGAAACGGAAAAGAAAATGTCCAAATGCTATAGTACTACTTGGAGGAAAATCATTATTTAGAGCTGTTACAATCAAAGATCTTGGTATTACTTTTGACCCGATATTGGAGGCGTTTTAACGACTTGGAGAAACATCCGAATATCTTCCAGGCAGAAATACACGCTGTTGATAGGTGCATCCAATTCAATATTGGCAGATACTACTAAAAGCAGGATATTATCGTTATATCTGATAATCAAGCAGCCATCAAAGAGTTGAGCTCATGCGTAATCAACTTCAAGATGGTCTGGGAGAGACTAGGAAAGTTAAACTACCTAAATCTATGATCCTTAGCTGGCGGCTGGCGGAGGTTGCCCACGCAACCAGTACGCTGCTGTAGGTGCCGCAGGATTTCGGACTTGTTCTATTTGGTCGTACTTTCATGCGGTTTCTTGCCTAGTTTCCCTGGCTTCCCAGTTCTGGTTACCGCGAC
Source organism: Protaetia brevitarsis (assembly GCA_004143645.1). NCBI lineage: Eukaryota > Metazoa > Arthropoda > Insecta > Coleoptera > Scarabaeidae > Protaetia > Protaetia brevitarsis. Next base: position 2,658,596 of record RXPK01000304.1, read on the forward strand.
AAAATAACCACCCTCCTCCTTTTGCAGCCGGGCTTGGGACCGTCCTTGGCGGAGTGAACTGATTATCTATTGATACCCTTGACAGCTGTCAAAAATAATAAAAACTACCTAAATAAAAGGAAGAAGGTAACCTCTTCCATGAATTCCATGGAGCTCAAAAGTTGAAGAAAACGAAACCCTTTTATGGAATAATTAGCAGTACAGTATTAAGGAGACTAGAAAGTGAAATAGGACGTAGATAATTCAACCATTTGGAGAATCTTAAGGGAATGAGACAAACTAAAATTCTTCTGGAAACCTATAATCAGCAAACATTTGCGGAATGCATCAAACTGAGTAATACCAATATTCTTATAGTAACAACAAAACAACAACTTTCAGGCCATTGTAAACTGAAAGGACATCTGAGTAAGGTTGGATTTGCAAAGGAATCTAAATGCAGGTTTCCATAACATCTATCTCCCCTCAAACTGTGCAGCACTCTGCCGTTTAAAATGGTTGAACCTGGGAACATGTGAAATCGAAAAAGGAGATTTACCTAACTTAGGGCCTCCTCATATCCCGAGTTTCTTAAAAGGAATAGCATTGAACGGCTAGCTGAAAAACAGAAAGAATAACAAACATAATAGATCTTTTAGGTCGCAATGTGCTATCACCCTACATTCAGTGGCGGTTGCTCATAAACACCCACAAAGCCATGGACCTGTCATTGTAAGTCACAAATTTATCATTAAAAAGCTTCTGTTTTCTATACAAATATCGATAAATACGCGTGCATACATTTAAGTACAGAACGAACATTGCTATTCACATGATTTGATGCGACAAAACACGCCTTGTATTTATTTATGCAAGAAAGCCGCGAGCAGTGAGCCACTTCCAAATTGGCTCCGGTTTTAAATGGTTTGTAGGGTTCCACTGGGAGCCAGCGAAAGAGGAGATGTTACGCAAAAATTACATTGGAGTGTAATGTAATGTGAACCGTGTCTTCGCCTACTGCTCGTTGATTGGTTGATCAAATCACGTGGTAGTTCGTAATGATTCTAAGCACAGTGTAAATAACACCGTATGCTTTCGCGCATATGGAAATACGTCAATGCCGAGAGAAAATTGTACCACGTATATAATTATTATTAATTTTTGGTTGATATTTTTCGTAGCCATCGTAAAGATATCTTTCTTGTAATTAGATTTAGTGGAATATTGGCTGGATGATAATAAAATAGTCTCTTAAATCTTGTAAAACATTTCAACTGTTTTAATCAGTCTTTACCAATTACTTAGTTATTAATTGTTTGAAAGTTTTTAACAGCATACATATACGCAAGTTTACAAATTGTAATCTTTTATATGTTATTTTGTTGTCCTATATACAATTTCATTTTATTTATACTGAAAATTTTAATATGTTGTGACATTTATTAGTAATTGGCATAACAACGCAATGTTACTAAAAACTTTAAAAGAACTAATAACTAAGTAATTAAAAAGACTGATTCAAATAGTCGAAATGTTTTACAAGATTTAAGAAACTATTTTATTATCATCCAGTCAATATTCCACTAAACCTAATTATAAGAAAGATATAATTATTGTTATATTTTGATCAAACAAAAAAATTGGCTATGAGGGTTTTGTCAATGGGAAACGTAGGTTTAGAAAATCCAGAATATATTTTAAGAAAGCGTTGAGAGGTTTTTAAGATTTAATTTTCTAGGAAAATGACGAAAATACTTTAGAACCACACGAAATTCCCTAAAATTGTAGAAATAAAAGGGGCTTTCTAAAGCAAAGCTGCATTCGAATTATATTAATTAATAGTTGTGAATAAATTTAGATTTTAACATATTACTGTCTACCGTATATTGTACTGATTGATGTACTGTTGTTTTTAATGTGCTCCGCAATGACGTCATCTGACCGGCCTTGAGAAATTTGAGATTCAAATCGAGAATACCGTGTTATTTGTATCGCGGTTCTAAACATGCATTCCCAGGCGCGTCATCAGTATACGTAGTTGACGTAGCTACTAATAATGGTTGCTGTGTGTAAACATATTTTTAGTTAGTCTAATATGTGCTCATAGCCAGTACTGGTGCGATGCACCGTTAGCTTAAGTTTCCAGGCTACAGATTCAACCATCCCTCGTATGTAAATATGTGGCGGTGACATACACATTACTACTAGAGATTCTACTATGTACCTATTTTAAATAAAAGGTTCATGTTCTTATAAACAGAGCGTAATCTTTTCCTCACAACTACTGGTTTATTCATGAGGTATGCAGTATTCAAGTTTTAATTTTATTGATTTCGCCATCCAGAGGCGAGCTTTGCTTACAGCATTTTTCAGGGAAATTATGTAAACACATTTCTATGTAAAATCCCACTCTCATTAACTTACTGCGGAATACTTACAGTTAGGTTGCAACAGAAAATTATTATGTTTATCGTTATCCGTTGCACTTTAAGTGTTCCGTAGCAAGCGTTCGCAATCTTACTTTATAAAATCGATGAATTTATAAAGAAGCAATTCTTATTAATAACTAAAAAGTTCAGAGGTTTCAAATATTTAAGAAAACAGAACAGTAATTAGAAGCAAGAATTATACAAGTTAATAAATAGTATAATTAATAATGATACAACTCATTTATAATTAAATATTTTCTAACAATGAAATACGACTTCTTCTCAGCACCGCCATTTCATTTTAAGCAGAACCGATATTTCAGTTACAACTACACAAATTTTGTGTGTCACGCTTCATGATATATTGTTATAATGAACCTGTTTGAAAACGGCAATGAATCATCGCATATAATAAGCTCCCTGTCTGCATTAAAATATGCAATCATATAGCAGACATCTGCGTGTGCAGACAAACAAAAACATACTCCAGCACATGGAAAACTAATCCAATATCGTAGGAGTCTAAATCCAACTAATCAACCAGACAGCTGCAACATTATTATTCCTTGTCATTCAATTAAGGAGTAACGGAGCCGATTGAAGCGGTTGGGTGTGTTTTCAAAGTACCCCTAGGGAAATATATATGAGATATGAGTAGCGCGAAAGCGAAAGTGAAAATCGATTGTAAATGCAAAATTTTGCTGCGTCTGCTTTGTTTTCGACCATGTTCATCGTATGTTTGTCATGTGTATTTCTTTAAGTATACATTCTTAAAGCGAATTTGTTTATAAAATTTATATATAAATAATAGTTGCTGGCTAAGCAACAAGTGGTAACTGGAATTAAATTTGTGAATTGGTAGTAGTTAAATTTAAGCAAAGTAAGTAGTGAATATAATCTCATTGATTGAATATCAACCCATAATTCTGAAACAATTATCAAACCTATAAACAAAAGTAACACTAATAATTATAGCCCAATTACAATAATATCCAACGTCTCAAAGGTTCTCAAAAAGTTGATATATAGTAGAATGAATTATCGGTTTTTGATAAATCCATAGAGGCACAAGGTGTAGCCTCTTTGTTATTCAGCCCGACTAAAAGTTCTTGGATTAGTTGAAAAGTTGTGCGTGTAGTAGATCTTTTATGTATATATCCAGTTTGGTTAGTATCTATATAAGATGTTGTGTTTGCTTATAAAAATGCCTTTTATTCCCTTCATTCGCTTTTAGATAAAACCAATCTTTCTTTAATAATTCTGAGATCGTTTGCACTACTGTTATTACTTCTTGCTTCCACGTCGTTAAGATTTTTGGCAATTTTGATTTTACATGCATTTCTGACATTGCAACCAAAATTACTTGCCAATTATGCAAATAGCCTGCGGTTACTGTTTCGCGAGATGCGTTTTCCCAAACTGGAGTAAACACTCGTTCATGTTGGGGATAGGACTTTAGCTATTCAGTTACAGTATACAGAGTGCAAAGTTGCAAGCTGTGAATTACATTCTGGGTGGCTGAATATGAGAAGGGTATCAACTGTAGGCGTACTTATGCACGAGCTGCGCCACAATTTATTACGGTCGGCAAAAATGTAGCTCAGCCGAAGTAAAATGAGCGTGATATTCTTTTGCTCGCTAGAATTTATTCTTATATGGCTTATATTGTCTAAGCGAGTTATTGTAAACACGATTTATGAAGTTTATAAAAGTAATATTAAATCCAATATTACATTTGTAATTGTAAAAAGGAAATTAATAAGACAGTACTCAGTTGATAACTAAAATATGTTCATGCTTTTTTTCTATTCATACTTATTTTAATATCGAAGCATCAGATAATATAAACTATAAACTTCAAGCTCATAAACAATATCAAATGAGAAAAATTAAAAAGAGTTTTAATAGTCAATAATCAAATAAAAGAACAAACATATATCCTAAAAAACTTTACAATAGTAAATAATGTACCTATTCGTCAGTAAATCGTATATTATTTATTAATCATTAAATTTATAAAATTCCAGTTTACTGTCACATGGAATAATCGCCGAGTAAAAGATCTGTAGATGTGCTAATTTTGTACAATCAATACTTATTCTTATGTAAAAGGTTTAAAATAGTTGTTGCACTAATATTACATTCGCGAGCAATTTGTCTAGATGTCATACTACGATTTAATTCCACTAATACACAAACTTGAATCTCGATATCACTGAAATTTTTCGCTAGGACACTCTTATTTTTGTTATTTATTCATGCAAACGTTGCTTCATAACATTGGACCGTATTAGGAATAGTAGTCGCGCTAGGAGTTGATCTTTCGGGATAATTTACTGCAAATAAATCGTGTGTAATTTCTGCTGAATTGCCACCGTAAAATTATTTTGCTAGAAATAGTTTTTCCTTGAGCGGATAATACTCCATCTCCATTTTTTATAAAAATACTGATGGTGGTCAAAACTTACTAACCATTATAAAACTTGAGGACAACTTAAGGAAATGAATCGAACACCGGCTTCACTTGAAATAAATTAAACATGTCAAGCGATTCGATGTGAGGATAGCATTTTATAGTAGTAGAGAGTAGTAAGATAAGGGTAGAGAATAGCGATGAGTATTTGCCATTAGACAGGGTTAGCATACGGATTAGTTGTGCTCCAGTCTTGTCTTGATAGCTTCAGACATACGCTCCCGAACCACGCACGACATGTCACCTGCGTATAATATAACTAAATCATCAATGATTCCTGGTGGATCGTTCGCATAGAATAAGAAAAGAAGCAGGCCCCAAAATCGAACTCTGAGGACACCAAACGCAACCTCCTGCCAAAAAGAAGTTAACACTGCTCCCGATGCATTATATACTTCCACATAATGCTGTACATGCATAATACGACTCGGTCAGTTCCAGAGCAGTATCCCCGACGCCCATAATCTAAATCTTGTGCAGTAGAACCTGGTGATGTACGTTGTCAAAGGCTTTTCATAAATCCATAAAGGCACAAGCTTTAGCCTCTTTGTTATTCAACCCAACCTCCAATGATTTGAAAAACCAAGGGGACCATTAAGAATTGTCCTAATCTAAACAACGCGAGTTTAAAATACAAACTATCGATTCCGAATCTGACAGTCCCTAAAATGTATTGCCTGCCTAAAATTCATAAACCGGAAAAATCTATGAGACCAACTGTATCAGGTATAGACTCACGTACATATAAATTGTCAAAATAGCTAGTGAACGAATTACAAAATTTGCCCATTAAAGTAATATGAAGCGAATGCTGTAGATTTTGGTAATAAATGAAGAAGATTTAATTAAAAGAGGGTGAAATTTTTGTATCGTTTGGTATTTGCCATGTAACCCTAAACTATGGAATGTTTAGCAGAATTTCTAAAATTAAATAACTTAGACGATGTTATAATTGCGAAATATAAGACGCTAACTTTCTAAGCCTATGTATTAGAATTGTTTTCAAGTAGATGGGAAGTATTTTGAACAATAACAAGGAACGGCAATGGGAAACTCACACTGAGAAAAAAAATTAGTAATCATATATAAAAATACAATTATCGTAAGTAAAAAGTTCAGCTGGATAGGGGACAAAAGCACAGGTTACTTAGCAGTAGTAAAAAAGAGATCCTAAACACTGATACTAACAACAAGCAATCTAAGTAACTTACGTCTGCTTCATACCGGTAACTTATGAAGTTACTTATGATAATTAAACTGAAGTAGTAAACCAAAGAATATATGCAGTTGCGATAAGTAAAAGATTTGCTCATGTCAAGTAGATGTATTAGTATGAGTGAACTATTCTATAATGGCTATCACACCTTTATTATTAACCTCAATTAATGTAAGCTATTTGGATTACTTGTGATAAGGAAACACTATCATTAATGCACGTTCACTAAATACCTGATATATGAAAGGTAATGGTTTGCTATAAATATACGATAGACTTACCTTAAATGTGTTGTTCAACTTATAGGTAGTGTAGGAAACGAGGAAGTTTAGTGAATATTTAATATAAATTTAAATAAAGAGCAGTATTATTAGTAATAGTTTTATTTTGTATAGGACAAACACAATGACTACCTGATATGAATGAAAGGTATTGGTTTCATTTTGACAACAGTTTTCTTTAAACAGTTTACAACATAATGACTCATAAAATATAATCCTTAACCCTTCGTTAGTGTGGTGGGGTATGCCATACCCCAGTATGTAGGCAAACATACTGGGGAATGGCATACCGTACCACACTAACGAAGGGTTTATAATGAAAAAATGAACACGCAATAATAAAAGATAAGGTAAATGGGACCCCCTTGAAACGTTATTTAGTTATTGAAATTATTTAAATGTAAACAAAGGACAAAGAGACATATGGCTTTGAAGTTACAACTAATAACAAACAAAAAAATAATATACCTAGGCAGCAAACTTGCGGTTTCTGTTGGTTCTTTGCACTGGGCGCTGTCTTGGCGACTTGATCCTATGTCGGCGTACGTAGCGGTTATGTCCGGTGATCGCCTCTAAAACCGCTACTTCGTCGGAGTATCCCTAACTGCACTTGAACTGTCGGATCACTAGCGACGGCATCTACAGTTTAACTTCACCAGCGGGCGCAGATATCATCACAATGATGGGGAATTCAAATTTCCAATCCCACCACGTGGTTTAAAACTGCAATCTTGAAACAACACAACGAGTGCTCATAGGCTCGGTACTTCTTCATTCGCTGGGATTCTTTATACGGATGGGGCCTTGAATTAACCCACCCGGTATTTTTAATATATTTGCGTTTCAACTGGCCTACAATGGCCGGACTCCTTGGACACTCTTTTTCGACGACCTTTTCCCACGTCCATAACTCTTACTTGACGCTACCCTGCGCTTGCGCGCGTAGCAGTCTCGGGGACTATTTTATTACTCCGCCGCATTAGCCAATCAGGAATAGTAAAACAATCACAGGGCGGCAGCAAAACTCAAATAATCATACTTGTGGCAAGTTGTTACCTGTTTAAGAAAATACATGAGTTTAATAGCGATCAGCATTGTTGTTACTTCTACTAACCATGTGCTGCAGTTAGATACAGTACCAGTAGTCATAAGTAATACTTTACTTACCACAAATTAGTCAGGTACGCTGTGTAATAGTCGTTAATAAAAGCACTATTTACAGTAACAACTCGCATTCAGGAAACTGGGTTTAGTTGCAGGTATTAATTAGTTCCAAGTAAACTTTATATATTGTAAATAATTTTTTATCAAGTAAACACTTTACTTAGCCCATTTTTTTTCAGTGGACTGTTCCTGTTCATTGCTAACTTATTCATAAGTAGATTCGAAACGAACTTGAAAAAAGACATTGAATATTTCCCTAGAATTTAGTTCGTGCGTATCTTCGCGGTTTTCGACACCATCAAAACAACCACCTGTGGTTTTTGTCTTAAAGCTAAACTTAATATTCTGTAACATTAAATTTATATCATTGCAATTTTGCCATCCAGCCAACCGACTAGACACCGTTACATAAAAATTTCCACAACTGCCCATATTCAGTTATTAAAACTCACTTCTTTCCCACTTGCGAAATGCGCAATTTATCGAAGATACAACTTGTCATTAAGTATTAATATCAGTTGCAAACTTAAAGTCTATTCATTAAACGTTAACTAACGGGAGGGTAAATCAAGTTTAATTCTCATTGTACAAAGCAATACCGCACACCCTTCAATTTTAATTAGAGCGATTTCGTCGATTATGGAGCGGATTACATTTCGTAATTGCGTTTAGGGAATCTCGGGAAACTCGCAGATTTGATGGCGTTACGATCCAATATTATATAAGCGAAAGGATTGAGAAGGGTAACATAATGAAAAATGTCTGACCCGAGACCCCATATAAGCTATTATTGATACATGTAGACCACGAAAATTAGATCCTATATATTTTATATGTCACATTTTCAAGATTTATTCCGGGCAGGCAATGTTATTCGCGCATTTCTGTATGGTACAATGGTGTGCGAAATAAAAGCAGTGCACTAGATAATAAAAGAAATTGCTATCTAAAGCGAGCTTCTGCAATCTATCCTATGTAATCATATATAGATGGTGCTGATTTACTGCTGCGTACGGAATCAAAATACTATAAAAAGCGGGTAGTTTCTCATTTTTAGTTACATAGCAGCGGTGAGTAATATTTGTAATGGCACATCTTAACTAAAGAAATGTTATTGTCGGCAAACTATAATAATAAAAATTTTTGAATTAATCGCATTAGTAAAATGGGTCGCAAGATATGGTAAAACCTCAATCACTAGGTTGGTTATATAAACAGCGCCGCAAACAGAACTTCAGCCATGTGGAAGAGAGTAAAGAAATATATAATCCCTCAGAAATCATCAGGAAGTAATATTACACTTAATATAGAAATTAACTCGTTCTTCTAAACAACACCCTCTGGGGTCTGTGCCACGATTCCTGCGGTCAATTGTGATAACAAGATACAAGACAACCGTTTTATTTTTTTATTGCAATATCTAAAAAGATATCGGGCAATATAAAGCGGCTATTGGTGTATTCTGCGATTTATAGAGAGCTTTGAATTGTGTACAACATAAAGGTCTGCAAAAGCTTGAATTATATGGGTTAAGAGGAGTACTTGGGCGCTGGTTTGCTTCATATTTTAACAATAGAATGCAAATGGTAAAAGTATCAATGAAGAAAATGACACGTTCATTGAATCATCACGGATTCTGGAATTCCGCAAGGTTCAGTGCTACGTCCTACACCTTTCAGTTTAAACATAAACGATATAGTCTTGTTTCTGTCAAATATATACTTAACGATTTACGCTGATGATGTTGTAATGCTAACAGCTCCTGAAATAAATACCCAAATTACTGCAAACACAACAAACTCTCTACTAAATAACGTATGCAACTGGTTTTCGTCTTTAAGATTAGAAAAAACAAAATACATGGTATTTCATATGAGGCAGAAGAATATTGAACATTACAATGTAATTATAAATGAAAAAGAATTATTTTCCTGTGACAGTACTAGATTCTTAGGATTTATTTTTTACCATACGTTGACATGGAAAGAGGAGTGTAGTACTGTGCAAAAGTTACACCAAAGAGTTGTTGTTTTTAAACACTTAAGGTCTCATATAGCCGTGGATTGTCTAATTTGCTGAAATTTATTCTAGATCACAGGATGGCATACTCTTATGGGGAAGTTCCGCAAGTGCGCATCAAGTAGTTTTAGCGCGAAAGTCTGCAATTGGAAGTATTGCTGGAGCTTGCTTTTATGATTTATGTCGACCAATCTTTAAAAAGTGTAAAATCCTTCCTCTTCCGTGGTTATGCACTTTTTAATTTTGTGATTGTGACACTAGAACAAAAGATCAACTGCACTTACTTTTTAGCTCAACTAAATATAAGTCACACAACTTACGAATAAACATATTTAATCATTTATCCAACGAAATTAGGTGTCAGAATAGTTATAAAACTTTTCGAAAGTCACTAAAAGCATTTTCTTTACTCGGCAACCATCTCGACACCAACTCGGATCTAAAAATCCAACAGACGATGGAAATAACCCAAACATCAACTCATATGCCAGTCAATCCATCGCATTGTCAAGAAATATGCCAAAGTATTCTAGATCAGTTTCAAATTTACCCTTAAGAAGATATATAAGAGCTATAGAAAGGGACAAGCTATTTCCCGTTTCTGTTTCCTCAGTTTGATAATATAAGGTATTATTGATTAGTTTCAGGTTTCGCCAAAGAAATCAAACTATTAATTTCATCATCAACTAACTGGTCAATCTACAAGATCTTTTCTGAGGAAACCAAAGTTATGTTAACGGATACTCTGCGGAACATTGAACTGACGTCAAAAGAAATTAGAGCTTTACCATCATTAAACTCATAGTGTTACACAATTTTCCGCATTTTTGTCATCTGTCTTTGTAATTTTCGTTGTAAGCTCTAATTAGAAATTTATGCAATGCTGTATTAAGGAGTGTTGCTATGTGATTGCGAGCCATCCCCTTTAATTATAGTACTAATTACTCTGCTTACGGTAACATTATATCAACTTAATAGTTACATTTGATCCCACTGTTGTTTGCCCTTTCTGTTATCATTGACCTAATTCCGTCTGTGAATTGCAACGGCTCATTACTACGTTGTGCTGCGAAAAATATGAATGGCTTCCATTTGTTAGGACAGAAAAGGTACACATTGTTCTCTGCGCCAATGCCTGCGATTTTTTTAGCTTGTCATCTCTTCTTCCTCTTTGACAAATTTCTTAATAAAGCGTGTTTTGCGTAAGCAACGGTAAGTAACTGTCAACTTAAAAATGGATTATTATTCACCGAACCAGAATTATTTATGATAAAGCAATTTCACCAAAGTAGCTAGGCATTTATTTTACGTTTAATGACCCGAAGCCATATTTCCAATCGTACTATTTGTAACACGGTCGACGTTTCAAAGCAACATTTTCTTTAATAAACATTTTTTAGTTTTTTTTTTTTAGTATAATACAGACAATCCTTGTTCCCCCCAGTTTAGCGCAATTTGTGATCATGTTTAAAAAAAAAATGTCACCAGGTTTTATATAGAGTCTTGCCGTATATTCTTGCTCGATTCTAAATGGACGCATTGAAATCAGATGGAATATATTTTAACGCCGATAAACTAAAATTAAATGCTTACAAAACCGTACAAATCTTAATGATCAAAAATCCTTCTACCCCAATAAATCGACAAAGCTGAACCAAGTTCACGATTCAGTAAATTCTTTGAATGTTTTCTCATGTATATGATTTCGTATGTGTTTCCCTAGGTGACGGTCCAGTCTTCATTAGTTAAAGAGTTCTTATCTTGATATTACGAAATGATTCAATATAATAACTTAGTTATTGTAGAAATGAATTTTCCAGGTTCTATAGCTACTATAAAGAATATTCTTTTACAAATGATATTAAACACAATGACGTCTATTTTATACGTTAAATTATGTTAACAAGAACAATGAATCATGTAGATGAAAAGATTTTTTCAAATTGTGGACGCATTTTGCTTACAGACCACAGAGGCAAGATTCGATGAATTAATTAATTTACAAATACAATCAAATGGTACCTACAATCACTGAATATTGATTTCTTTTCTTTTTAATTTTCTCATATATACTCTAGGTGTTTTTGGAAAAGAAATATTTTTTCACTGCATCATTCTTACAAAACTAAATTGTTATAGTGCAAAATAAATAGATATCATGTACTCAAAAAAAGTCTTAATTAATTTTCAACAAGAAATTTATCAGAATTTGATGATTTATGGTAACTAAATTCCTTCCAAACATTTGAAGAATTTTTAATATCTAAATTTTATTTTATCTTTTTTCAAATCTGTCACATTGAAAATCTTATACTGTTGAAATAACTTAAGATTAATCAATGACATCATAAGCGTAGAAGCTCAAATACAATGAAAATGGTGTAGTATAACATCTTGTAATCAAAATTATTAGATCTCTATATGATTTTTCTCCAAAAAATAAATTAATATTAGCAAAGTTATGGAATTTATTCGTTTAATTTAGTTCCAAGATATATAAAATAAACTTCTACTTCGTAAGTTAGATCAGCATTATTTTTTTTTAATTTTGTAATAAATAAAAAAAAGGATCTAGTTTTTCTATTCATCGATCATCATATTCCGACAGCTCAACTTCATGTTCAACAAATAAGAAGAAAACGAATAGGAACACGTCACGAGTCATCCGAGGCAATAATTTACTTCTGATATAACGGAAACTAAACTTGGTAAATAAATACTTATTACTTTCTGTTTTGTTCCGAATCGCCTGGAAGTTTATAATGCCGATAAAGTTTACCTTTGTATTATTGCTACAAAATACTGGATCCGTAAACACAATTTGTACACAAAACGTTTATACGCTGGAAACATTTCACCTAATTCGATTGTAACTGGGAGATTCAATATATACAGAGTGTTTCAGACCACTCGTCCACTTTATTTTTCTCGTTATCTATTGCAGCTAGACTAATGCGACACAAAAATTAATAACAAAAGCTCACCTAAAGAATCATGCTAAAATATTTTGGACTTCCGGAAACGTTCCGTTATACTGGAAGTGGTTAGCAATTTTCTTATTTTACTTGGAATCATATGTTTTTCTTACCTCAATGAATTCTACAGACTATTTGAATATCATTTTCACTGAAGTTCTCTATCCTTAAATTCAACCGTTTTTGAGATATTTACGATTTTGTCAAAATTTTGACGTTTTCATCTCTTTCGAAAACGTACCATATTTTGCAAACAATTAAATATAATGATGTCATTTTACTAGTAACCAAGAAAAATAGTTGTCCGTACCAAATTCTGTCAAAAGAATCACTAAATTGTATACAGAGTGTTCATAAATCGATTCTCAATTCGGATACATTTATTTTTTTTCAAATGTAACATTATATTCCTAATTATACCATTCAATGCAGAAATAAATTCTCCGTCCATAGGTATAAGGGATTCATATACCTATCCCTAGTCGTTTTCAAGATATCAACGATTATTTACTCGGCTATGAAAATTTTAGTACATTTTTTGCAGTAGGCTGTGAAAGTTTCACAGTTATCAAAGCAATAGCGTTGTCATGTCAGTTTCAAATCCAGAAATGTTAAAGTTGCCTTTGCTAGACTCCCGATTGTAGTCGAATTTTCTTTATTAGTGGTTTGCTTTATTGTTACGCGTTATTTTGTTATTTTTTGTTGTTCAAGTTTTATGAATTATTTTTTTTAATATGGCATTCGACATGTTGATGATCATGGGTGAATATCAAAAAAATATGGCGATGGCACCTTATACTACTTATCTACCAAATAATAAACACTAACGTATTTCCTTCGAAATTGCATATGTTTAGCTTTTAAACTGCACGTACATGGACCACTTGTTTACATTCCCCCGCCTAACTAACATAAAGCTATTCAGGTGTTTTTGTGATTTTATATCGACGAAAACATAACACAACACAGAGCACATGAGTTATTTAAGCGAAAAGCGTCAAGTAAAATACAATGGATATTCTAAGCATAAGCGAACGTATTTCTTTAAAAGAATGGGAAACAGAATTTTTATTTTCTTTGTTTGTTTACCTAAGAAAATGGCCCAGATCATCCTTTTTTGCCTAAAACATTGGTATGACGTATTTTTCAGAAATAACTCCCTTATTATATTTATTATTTCATTTTCATAATTTTTACCCTAAGAAAGATATGAATGGTAGTTCATTTTGGTTTGAAACACTATAGTTATTAATTTGCGATGTCATCCTACAATAATACTACACTTTAATTACTATAATTAATGAATATTAAATATTCTTAAACCCATTTTTTATTGCGGGGAAGTGTCTAAACCGAAGACCGTATGCGACGACCCTCTACATATACAGATTGTATCAAATAAAAAGTAAATTTTGCTTGGTTGTTAACTACACGACAAATAAAGCACAAACCCGCCGAAACCGGATTTCATCATTAAAAAATAAAAAAAGTTAAATTTAGAGTCAGAAATTCTTTAGTCCGGGCCTGATGCAAGGAAACGTCATGTTAAGCACCCGCTAAACGTGGTATTATGTATAAATACATTGCAAAACTGAGGCATTTTAGATTTCTTCTTTTTATAAAATAAACATTCCTTATTTGTTAAGAGCATTCTACGTAAATCTACAAAGTATTATTTTTAATATCCTGATAAGACGTTCGAGTTTCACCGGATATGCGACTTCAGTAGTTACAAAACACGTAAATATTTTTCTTTTGTTTTGTCGAATCGAGAGTTAGTTGTTAATAATAAACGGTGCCACATGTATCTGAGTTATTTCTTTTGGATTTATTTTATCAAGTAACGCAAAATGAATTGAATCGAATTACACAGAAATAAATGTAGATACAAAAAATTTGCAAACACGCCGTTTTACTATGATGTCGCGTGAAAATGAATCTGTACATTCCCGCGCTTTTGCCGATGCATCAAGCTTCGATTTTCTTTATATGAAATCATGGAGGTCCCGAAAAGGATCGCTTTTTCGAGACGGAAAGAATTTAAATAAAATGTTCAAAGTGGCTTGCACTCCAAGCGGCGATCCACACAAAACTAACAGTGGTAATGGCTGAATGATAGTGGTATGTGGGGGTATACTCGGGACAGCATTTAGGTTGGGTACAGGTGCGGCTTTAGCTCACGGCATTTACAAAATATTTTTTTGCTCGTTAATGCTTACAGGTAGACCCCTGTGCATTAAGACTTTTTGATCGTATATGATTACAGCTGCTACATATCATTATATTTACCTCTATATCTGATACACCCTATATTTCTACTTTTAATAATCGATCTTGGACGGCCCTCTGACTCACACGTTTGCCTACCGTGATAGTGGGAGACCCTTCCCCCACAGTGGCGAGCACTGACGTATACTGATGACGCATGACTCGATCAATCAGCGGGCCAAGATACAGCTGGCCCCATTTCAATGTAATGTTTGCGTATACTGCGACCACTTCCTCTTCCACTAGCTCCGCACGGAGACTAACAAACGTCTGAAATCGTTGCTATTCTAGACGTGACCCACCCAGTCAGCACATCTATGTAAATTATATGTAAAATTTATGTTTTCCGAAAGTTAATATAATGTGCATAGTACATATTGAAAACATAAAATATACGTATATATTACGTACAAATGTCCCACTTTTTTACATACATTTAACGTCAATTACATATAAATATATATACCGCAGGAGCCATCCACACCCCAAACAGCTAGATACGTTGTTATATGTATGAAGCGCACATTTCTGTTCGTAGTTGATGTGGCTCATACAGTATAATAGGTAAGGCAATTCCGGGAGAGATTCCCTGTTGAGTGAGATGGCCAACGTCAATAATTAAAATATGTACTTGTAATAGACATAAGTATTGATAAAGCATTTGTATAGACCGCGTAATACTATGTGCACTATTGTTGCAAACATCAATTAATATCAACATTTATTATTAAGTGCATATTTAAATTATTAGCATTGACCATCTCACTCAACAAGACATCTTTCCTGGAACTACTCTGTGAAGTTACAGTAGAACGATAGGATTTTTATTAAAACAACTGTTTCAAAATTCCAAACCTTTTTTTATTGGGTTTAGTAATTGCGTAAAAGTTACATTAAAGAAAAGTTCACAATATAAAACAAAAAAACCAATACACATTTTATATCTTGACAATGAAGAGAAAAAAGAAATATTTCATATTAAAATGCATAGTTCTGCAGAATGTTTGTTTTGTCGTCCATTTCGAAGATATAAAAAAGTATATTATTTCCTGGTTTTAGATTGTCTTACTGAAGAACAGCACACGAAACGAAATAGAATAATAATAACAAACACAACTCACTATACAATAAATTGCAATCGCATCTCGACGAAACAGTCACACCATAAAAACGTGCGCTTAACACTAATGTCTCAGTACGCTGTGACCGTAACAATTTTAAATAATGTCAATTTTACATAAATATTTCACATATTATATCTTTGTAGTGTAGATGTTAGATGAACATACAATTATAACATATTGATATACATATAATATACGGCTGTGCTGTAAATTTACAAAACTCTATGCTACAATTATATTGTTACCTTTAGTATTCTTTTATTGGATTTTAGTAACATTTAAGAGTAAAATATTAACTAATTACTGGTCTTTAAGTTGTAAAATAGGTCAATTGTTAACGTCTATTATACGTATATGGTACGTTTATCATTAACGTTGACATTAACTAGACATCTAGATCCAACATATATGTATATTAGACGTATCGTGCTAACTGCTAATTTCTTACTATAAGGACAGTAGAATCTGCTTGTTTTAGACTTCATAAACAGAATATTCTCCTTTTGACAAAAGTTATTACAATGATTAATATAAAGAGACACAATTTCCAGGATCCCCGATTTACATTTCTGGCACACAGAAAATCTTTGACAATGGAAACGAGAGGTAACGTTGCTAAGAAGCATTCTGGGATTTTTTTTTATTTCACTATTCATAACAAAAATATGAGACGCAAGTCCCCAGACTGTGGAACATACTTCTTTCGTTGACAGAAGTTGCGTACCTTACAATAAAAAAGAAACACTCAATTTGACACCTCCAGGCAGTTTATCAAACAAACTTTAGGCGCTTTTAAAATTTTTCTTTCGTCCAACTCGTGAATAACTTACCTCATACATGTCAGCGTAATGTAGTCTGTAAGTCTGTAAGTTTTATTTCTTAGAGAGGCACCTTCATAGAAACTATTTACAGTCGTTAACAAATTAATGTATTTCTGCTAATAACTGTAATGTTTACAGTTATTAGCAGAAATACAGAAACTGTAATACTATTTTATATATAATAATATAATTATTTCATACTTTAGAAAGCTTGCAATCTTACATATCTACAGTCGGTTAGCACAAATCACAGGCATACCAGTTGCGTATGCCAATATGCCAATACAACGTTCTATCATCTATCAAATGGGGTGAATATATCCCGGAATACGTGAGGGAAGGTAACGGGTCTAGGTTATGCAAACAAAACCTGTTCCACACACATTATCTATGGCAACGGTAAATTAATAACATATTTTCATACTTGTAGCGCTGTTAATTTGAAATTAGTTCTCATATCAAAATGTCATTACTTTTCCCACCTAAAGCCGTCAGGGACGGTAACAGACTCCGAAAACGTTTGCAAAATGAAGCGCAAAAAACGTACGACAAGTACAAATTGACGGAGGAACAGTTGGAAGCGGATAAATTGAAACTCCTCTCGAAGGCCGCTAAAGAAGAGACGTCAGATCACGATGACAAGGCCATATATGATTTTCGAGGCTTATATTTCGCGGACTTGCAGACCGCTGATGCCACTAACGGCGATGAGACCGATTCAGCTCATTCCGGTACGTCGGTTTACTTCAAGAGCGCCTTCGCCAACAAACTGTACAGCAAATTTGTAAGTATCGATAGCTGTTAAGGACCAGCAGCGATCTTTTTTATGTCTTGGATCTGATTTGTTTACTAGATATCTTCGGATAAGAGTCGGAGATTGACATGGAAGCAATTTATATGCTTCGCTCTCATGATTCAAATACCTATCGGTTTTATTAATAGGCATATACACCTTGTCCACGCTTGGGGTGCATGTAAGTACGCTTATCTGTTTTACGATTGGTACCTAATCAGATTGAAACCTCTTTTAAATATACAGGTTTTCTCACAGTAACGTTGAATAGAAGTTTCCGTGGTTAAAGAAAAACTTTTTGGTCTCCAGAGTTAGTCAAGAGTCTCTTTAATTTTTAAATATTTTGAAGGTCATACCACTTCCGGTTATACCGGAAGTCGCGATTAACTTCCTTATTTTAAATAGAACGTCCCGATATATTATCTCATTCTTGACCTGGTTTCCCTATACCTATCTTCATTTGTTTCTGATTATTTTGAAAATTATGAAATATGTAGCCCTATTTTCAATACTGCACCTTTTACTCATTTTTGTCGGACTGATGGTAAGCGCTTCTGGGGTAGACGGGAGCACCCGAAATCCACATTGACAATTGATTTATCGCATACAGGGTGTTCAAAATTTTGTGACCAATTACATCATTTTCAAAGTTGAAAAAGTTCGGTTTTTTAATGTGACACCCTGTATATTATTAGATGGTCGGATACAGAATTTAATTCTGTGTCAATTCGCTATGCCTATTTCCAATGATTTTCTTGTTATTCCATATATTCTATCAAAAGTGAATGAAACTCGTCCTATCTAGTAAACATTAAGTTTGACAGGAATTGAAATAATGTCGATTTTGTGTCAAAGCAGTTTAAGCCCACAGATTAGTGAGGTGTCTGTTTACAGTTCTAGTGATTTTGTTAACTTTCTCAAGTACAGTTTATAATGAAGAATATTGAAGAATATATATTCTAATAATCTTTTGTTACATTTGTTTCATACGCATGGTAAATGTGGATGAATCATGAGACGAACATGCAGATTATTTTGCGAACGATACGGATATCGTTCATCCTACTAATACAATAACTCCGAATCGCCGAAATAATCACTACTGGGTACAATATGATCCACATGTAATAAGGGACAATACTCACCAAGACCACTTTAGTTTCTTTTTTTTTGTTTAATTATGGACAATAGAGTAACAATTTAGGAGATTTCCTAAATGCTCTACCCGCACGCAATAGAGCAAACAGTTGTAGTATCAACTGGATGATGGTCCAACACATTTCACCGTAGCTGTACATCAGCAGTTGACCTTGATGTTTGAGGGTCGGTAATTGGCCTACAGGGACCTTGGAATTAGCCACCCAGATCATCCGATTTGACACCCTTGGATTTTCAGCTCTGGGGCCATATAAAAGAACTAATGTACTCCAGGCCTGTACATACTAGAGAGGAATTATTGTACCGTGTTCACCAAACCACTGAATTTTCAATGAATTGAATGAACCCACGCATCCTCACATTTTTTTAAATAAATCAATTCCAAATTTTTCGAGAACTGTCGAGTTTAGGTATATAACCTACCTAAACTTACTTATAGTTCAATGCAGAATTCAAAAATGAAATAAAGAAATAGGTGTTTTTACTTTAAAAAAATAAATGGTCGTCATAACTTATTTCTTAGGTCACACTGTATGCATAAATTTACCATAAAAAAAATGCGGCCAGAAATAAAAATTTATGTATCCGAGCGTTTTTCTTAAGAACGAACCCTTGAATTTTAAAGGAATTTGTTCCAACCCACGTGTCCTTACTGTATAGCTGTAGATTTATTATGACAAAATTACATAAAAATTTAAGAAAAAAAACGATTATTATTGATATATTGATATATACAGGGTGCGGAAAAATTAATCCTGAAGGATGGTGAAGAGGTACGTATAGAGGACTAGAACTTCATCGTACTTGTATTTTTAATCACAGATATCTTGGCAGGAATCCAAGTAGTTATACTTTTCATGTTTCAATTAGGCACATATGTGCATCATGGAGCAGCCGCCATGTTTATATTACGTTCACGAGTTGTCACAGGTAGTTTATAGGTCGCATGCACTCATTATTGTTTTATTTGATCCTTAATTTTAATTTTTTCATACATATTTAAAACTTTGTTTGAACTTTTGCTATTGATTGATTTCTACGGTTTGCGATAATGTGGTGCTGTATATTCGCGGTTATGGAAATAAGGCGGGAATAAGTTTCTTTAGGTTTTTACTAAAACCGGAAAGATTTAAGTAACCTCCCTCAAATTTCTCATAAGAATTACAAATTATTAGGCCTGCAACATTTACAGTATATATTTTATTGTAGTCTTTAAAAATTTCAAAATAGATTTTTTGTTACCTCTACCACGTCCTTAATTTGATTTTGCAATGGTGGTTTTGTAATTTATAATCAACTTTTTCAAAAAAAAAATCAATTTATTTCGTGTAATTTCATTAATTTATCTTGCATAAATTACTATTGAAATCACAATGGTGTTTTTTTCGCGACATATTTGCAATAAGCACGATTTTCCTAGTATTGTGCCATTGTTTTTAATGGAAAAACCGATGAATATGTGTGTTTTCTTTGTTGTAAAAACATTGACGTGTCATAAAACAAGTGGAAACCGTTTGACATTAAGTCTCTGAAAGTACTGCAGGCTCTTATCTCTTTGTATTTAGTCTCCTGTATTAATCCATGCAGGTGTCCAGCATGTTGATTAACATAATCCTCCGCATTTTTGACCTGACGAAAAACGCCAGCCTTTTAGAACCTCGCATTCACACATGTTGTGATATGCTCTCTTTGTCATTCACAATCTACGACTGGTATCTTCAGTGTTGATCCCAATTCCCTCTAGGTGCTCTTTCAGCGTGCAGTGTGCTTTTAGAAGATCTGCAACCATACGAAGGTAATTCCTTCTGAGCTGCAGTAACTCCTCAGTATTCTTTTCCCATGGTTGCTTAGTAAAGGTTTTAAAATAGGTCTAGGGTATACATGAAGCTGCTGATCGCGTTCTTCTTAAATGATCCGTTTTTTCGTGTTGTTGTTTCAGCTTGAAGTGAAAGGTCCAAAACTTGAGATAAAGGATGGCTTTGAGAAATGTCGTTTAAAATATAATGAAATGAGTAATTTATGAATTGAAAGGACAATTGTATCTATATATCCAATCACCAATGCCATTCAATGGATTTCAACATACGGTCTAACTAAATGACTAAATGATTAATCAATATTTTGTATAGATGTACGAGTATAAATAAGTAGTTGACCGAACATCTTCTGATACCAAACACTTCTTTACATCATTTAACTTTAGAGATAAAATTGTGTGCTTACTATAAATTTCTTGATTACCTTCTCATTATCATACCTATATTTAAATTTTTATGTAATTTTGTCATAATAAATCTACAGCTATACAGTAAGGACGCGTGGGTTGGAACAAATTCCTTTAAAATTCAAGGGTTCGTTCTTAAGAAAAACGCTCGGACACATAAATTTTTATTTCTGGCCGCATTTTTTTTATGGTAAATTTATGTATACTGTGTGGCCTAAGAAATAAGTTATGACGACCATTTATTTTTTTAAAGTAAAAACACCTATTTCTTTATTTCATTTTTGAATTCTGCACTGAACTATAAGTAAGTTTCATATAACCTACCTAAACTCGACACTTCTCGAGAAATTTGGAATTGATTTATTTAAAAAATTGTGAGGACGCGTGGGTTCATTCAATTCATTTAAAATTCAGTGATTTAGTGAACACGGTACAATAATTCCTCTCTAGTATGTACACGCCTAGAGTACACTAGTTCTTTTATATGGCCCCAGAGCTGAAAATCCAAGGGTGTCAAATCGGATGATCTGAGTGGCTAATTCCAAGGTCCCTGTAGGCCAATTACCGATCCTCAAACATCAAGGTCAACTGCTGATGTACAGCTACAGTGAAATGTGTTGGACCATCATCTAGTTGATACTACAACTGTTTGCTCTGTTGCGTGCAGATAGAGCATTTAGGAAATCTCCTAAATTGTTACTCTATTGTCCATAATTAAACAAAAAAAAAAAATGAAACTAAAGTGGTCTTGGTGAGTATTGTCCCTTATTACATGTGGATCATATTGTACCCAGTAGTGATTATTTCGGCAATTCGGAATTATTGTATTGGTAGGATGAACGATATCCGTTTTAAGGTCAGTAAAATAATTTTAATTGTATTTTAGTGATGGTGCTTATGATCTACATAACAATTGGTGTTGTAATATCAATCCCTGTTTATATGATATATATGTTTCTGGGCAATTATACCCGAAGATCCTATATAAGATACTGGGATGCCGTGCCTATGTTGAAAGGTTTGCATATGTCTTTATGTAGTCTTTAATTTTTTTTTTTAAATATGTTTCCAAAAATTTGCATATGACATCAAAATTGAATTAGAAGCAAGTCAACGGTCAGCCCTAGTAAAAATAGGAAACTTACGACTGTGCGCGCCACCTGTAGTTCTCGCGTAAAAAGAAATCATTTTCATGGCAGATATCTACATTTTAAATAAATGAGCAATAGAAGCGTGTGATTTCCAGATTGGGAAATTTTACGAATATATTTCATTATTATATACTAATAGTGAACTATTAGTATTAGTTCACTTATAGTGAACTCAAAATGAGAAATACAGATGTCATCATATCCGTTTTGAGCGCTGGAATCGTCGGAAGAGTCTATTACACTAGCTTTAGGGATGTTTCTGTCACTTTGACGGAAGTCTTTACAGTAATTTCTATCGTAAGAAAATCATCCCCGCCACTAATGAGTTTAGTTTTCCTATTCTACGTCGACATTACGATGACGACATATGTACTTCTCATTTTGGGTTCACTCTAACATGTGACATTAGCGTTTAACACAAGTATATAGCACAGTGTCCGGAAAAAGCAAAATAATTTATTTATTTAACTATAATAGTTTTTCCTATCAATGTACTTCCTTAATTCTTGTCCTGTTGTAAATAATAGATTCATTCGGAAATTCAAAGAAACTGCGACCATCGTCAGAATTTATCTTACAAGAAGGAATAGCACAATAGCATGATGACCGTAGGCGTCTTTTTTCACGGTTATTTCAGTTAAACCTAACAATTTAATATACAACAAAGTATGGAAATGTTATGGCCACTAACCTTACCTTTTACACAACGCACTTTATCAAGGTTCATGAATTATTTTTAAAACTGCAGGGGTAATTTAAAACTAATAAAATACGTAAAACAAATAAATAAAACAAGTAAATCATGTAGATTAAACGATGAGTAAACTAATTTATGTAGACACCCATGCAAACAATAATAAACTGCCATATTGGGGGGCTGTTGTATTCAACCACCGATGACTCATCCATTGTCCTTACTCTTTATACTCTGCTAGTACCACATTCGAATTTCCCGCCATGATAGAATAGGTAAAACTAGTTATGCGCGGCGACAATAGATAGCGCAATGCAGGTCGAATGATGGTGTTAAATTTCTTACCTTTACTAGGATTAATCGTTGGAGCAACTTTTTCAAATAAGTTTTTTTGATATTATGTCATCTAACCTCACTTTTTTCGATGCTTGGCAAACTTATTAAATTTGTCGCCATGCTAGCAGTCATGTCATGTGTCAAAATGAATTATGAGATTGTTAGACATGCTGAACCTATCCCCACAATAAGAAATTACAACAATTGAATTATAATAAAAATCTAACATCTACAATTACTAATTTGAAACGACCGAAAGATTATAGCAACACTTACTATATTTGTATTATACTAACAATTAAAAAGTATTAATAAAACTTATTATATACAGCATTATTTTTTCCCATGATCTAGATCGTATAGATCATATTAACCAATGTTCTCTGTGAACTTAGTAGTCCAGGATTTTTAGGCATTCGCTCCGCAAAAAAATCTTGATGATTGAATTTTCGATTGTATTATGTCAGAAGGTGTCCCCTAAATATAAAACTAAGTTTGTATAACGCAATCCCTACAGTGGATGATAGCAATGAAGAGGATGTTCAAAATGAATCTTGCATAGATTCTTTTGCTGTTCATGACTTGAACATGGAAGAAGAAAACTCGCAAACCATCGAAAATCGCCCTTCCTGTTCCAAACAAAGAAAATTGTTTTAAATCTATCATCGACGTTTAAAATTTGACAAGAACAATTTGTTTATTATTATTATGATGATGATGCGATCCTAATTTGTAAATCGCGACTCCAGTCGCGCAAATGATAATGAATATGAATAAATGAATACATTTTCATGTCTTTTTCGAACAATTCGTCAAAATGTTTTTATTGCGCAAACTCCCATATCCCTCCTACTCATGATGAATATTATTGTTAGCGTCTCAATTATAAATTTCTTCGATTACACTTTCTTTTTTGGCATGCTAGAGTAACGTATTACCAATAATCGCTGTTTTTCTTTACCTGAGGGCAACCTTCATTGCGCTAAAACTCAGCAACTAACAATTTAACAAAAAAAAGTTTTATACAAAAATTGTAGAAAATGTTATGCTCTACAACTTTGATTATTACATTTTTTTTCGTATTTCCAAAAATTATCGAGATATTTTCCAAAAACAAAAATTTGCCTTTTTAATCGACTATATCTTGGCAAATATTAACAATAGAGATAAGTGTCAAACAAAAAAGATGGGAAATTTTATCTTCTACAAAAAAGATCCTCACAATTTTTAACGTAAAACTCATCGTTTCCGAGATATTTGCAAAAAGGCGTTTTTCAAAATGGCGGCTAACGCTCGCGCTTTCGGACGACACAAACTTGGTTTTATACTTAGGAGATACCCTCTGATATAATCCAATCGAAAATTCAATTATCAGGATTTTTTGCGAAGCGAACCCGTTTTTTGTGCTAAAATTCCTGGACTATTTACACCTAGTGTGCTGCAGAAAACTCTTTACCCTTGTTCACCACACGTTAAAATATAATCTCAACAGTACAAGCGCGATATTTTTAGGTCTAGCTTATTCAATAGCCATGTCTTCCCTATATCTGGAGGTCTTCAACATTGCTGTTACGTCAATGGCCGGGCAGTACATAGCCTTAATGTTTTCCTGGAGCATTCCATGGACTACGTGCGATTTTCCTGAAAGTTCGTCCGAATGCGTAAACTTAAATTACACGGGAACCTGGTACCATAATCACACTAAAAAATGCTGCCTTATGTATCGCGAGTCGAACTGCACGGCAGATATTTGGAACTTGAATAGTTTGAAGTTTGGCGCGTACGATTTCTATTTCAACAGTGTATTGCGCTACGGTTATGGTGACACGCCTCACGACGATGAATATCTCAGCAATATCTTCGTATTTATTATAATGGCCTGGTGTATCGTTTTCTTCCTGTCGGTGATTGGACTGCGACGCTACGCCAAAGTTGTTACGGGCATCAACTTGGCAATTTTCGCCTCTTTTATTCCGATCTCGCTGTTTACGTTCGTAATCAGTCCGAATTATACCATGATTAAATCGATGAAAACAAATTTTACAGCATTGCGAAGTTATTTGGTAAATATTTTTAATTGTGAATGTAAACACATGACAACAGCAAGAGAGAGCACAATTTTTTTGATCAAACTTAGCAGAAACGTTTAACAACTCAAAAGATTGATTAAAATTTTATTTCTATAGATCAAGTAGTCATGGCAAGTCTGAGACTTCATGCGGTCTTTTTTGACATTATTTGTAGTTGTATTTCTAGCATTTTACGATTAAATTTTCTCCTTTTCTCTTATCATAATTGGATTTAACGGAGTACGATAACATGGAAGTTGCCGCTAGTTGAGCAAATTTGCAGGCCGAATTGTTGCCTTAACCCTGTGCGATACGAATTTCAAAAATACATGAAAATGTACTTACAGGTCTTTAATTGGTCTAATATACTACGTACCACGAGTTCGTAAATGATTAACCATAGGCAACCAAATACATAGATTGATACTTGTTATGAAATAATTCCCTAAGAGTAATTTTAAAAGTCAAAACTCAGTAAAACATTGATTTGGTCCCGTAAT
Source organism: Protaetia brevitarsis (assembly GCA_004143645.1). Taxonomy (NCBI): domain Eukaryota; kingdom Metazoa; phylum Arthropoda; class Insecta; order Coleoptera; family Scarabaeidae; genus Protaetia; species Protaetia brevitarsis. Next base: position 2,684,270 of record RXPK01000304.1, read on the forward strand.
CCGATAATTTCATTATATACTAACAATAAGTGACATAGAAAAAAGAACACCCTGCAATAATGAATGTTTTGTAATATTTTTTTTGGGATATATGTTTGTTTATGATAAGATTAAGAACAATCAATTTTTCAACCATATTACTCTAGCGGTTTTTGTGTTAATTTCTTCAAAAACATTTACGATCGCGTAGATCTAAAACAAAAAAATTCGCATTTGTAGGAACAGTTGTCATTTAAGCGGTGTAAAACACATTTCAAAACGCTTCTTTAATTGAATCACAATGCCTCAAGTGCGAAGACGCCAACAATTTCGGCAGTTGAGCGAGTGTGATAGGGGTCGAATTGTGGACTTGCAAGAGGTTGGTTTGTCTATGAGAGATACAGCCACTAGAACGCAAAGGAGTTTAAATTGGGGCCAAGAATGGAATTGAATTGTTTTCGATGGTGCGTCAAGATTTTGTTTGGACATGCATGACGGTCGTGCAAGGGTGAGAAGACAGGCCTGGTGAAATACGAGATCCCCAATTTTCTGTGGAAAGGCATGTGCACCACACAGTTGGAGTAATGGTATGGGGCGCTATTGCTATTGGAAGTAGGTTACCTTTAGTATTCAGTAGAGATAACATGACCGCTGCGCGCTACATCCAGGAAGTCATAGAACCCCATATTGTACCTTACGTTCAGACCATCCCCAACAGCACATTCCAACAAGACAACGCACGACCTCATGTTGCTAGGGCTTCTTTGGCTCATTTTGAGGACAATCAAGTTGGTTTGTTGCCTTGGCCAACGAGATCGTCCGATCTTTCACCCATCGAGAACGTCTGGGATATTATGGGAAGAAGATTACTCAATTTACCCCACTCTCTATAAACTCTAGCGGCTCTGTAGCACGAGTTGCAAATAGCAAGGTATGAGAATACCTCAGCAGGAAATCGATCACCTTATTAGAAGTATGCCCAGATGTGTTAATGAGTGCATAAGACATCGTGGTAGCGCAACATATTTATATTTTTTTTGAAGAAGTTAGCAGTTTAATTTTTATCAAATTTTGATAAATTTACTAGTCTAACTCGAATATACTTCTATACTAAAAATTGTTCAAATAAAATAATTGAAGACATGAGTGGATAAAGGTGTCATGTCATTTTATTTCAAAAATTAAGGTAACATAACTTCATATGGTAAAGCCAAAATTCCAATACACTAATTAGTTTGTAAGGTATTTGAACAAACAAACGCTTTATGTCCCATTACTTACATGTAACAGAAAACATTTGACTTCACATTTCTCGAAATTCAGTTTTTGTTACGTGACATCTTTACCCACTCGTGTCTTTAATTATTACAGGGTATTCTTTTTTCTTTTAAATTAACAGTTAAATCAGAACACTTTTTCACTATAATAAATCACATGAGATGTTGAAAATGTTGCCTATGATTTGCTAAGCAGACGTTAATTCTTCTCTTCATATTGAAGAAGACTACCTGTAGTTTTTCCACCATGATTTGTTGAACTTCAATCCCAATTGCGTCTTAAAGCTTTTCCAAATTATGAAGTCTGTTCTTAAAAAATAGTATTTTTATTTCGACCAAATAAATAAAAATCAGGAGATGTTGGATCAGGGCAGCGAGGTGGCCATGGCTAAAATCAGGTGGTAACAATTGAAGCACAACATTTGAATCAGTGTACGCAGAAACAACACATGTCCAAAACTCAATTGTTGGGAATCGTAGAAAACATTCCACAGTTGTTGCGACTTTAATTTTTTTTTTCGTTTTAATAACTTTAATAAATAACTAACTAAGGTTGTGACTTATTTACATATAGGTCTTTTACTAAAACTATGAACTGACATCGATAGAGTCTTTTTAAAGAAATATGGACATGTGCTATTTCTGCAAGTTTTCTCTTAATCGCTTTATGGACAGTACCAAGTGATAGTTACAGCATTACTACCATTACAGTTTAGTGAATGCATTGTACCTGTCTGAGCTGATAGTTTATGCAAGGATTTCTTTGGAATAACTGTCATATTACGGTGCTCAATATCATCCATTGTTGCTTGCGTTAGTTTTGTTGATCTTCCAGGGAGATTTCCCCTTACAAATAATATATTTATTTTTTTGATCGTTTAATAATATTGTCTTTATGGTCCACAAAATTATGACGATTAAAATCTTTCTCAGAAAACTGCTGCGTAAATTTGTAACATACATGACGTTTAGACGGAGGTGTATACATCCAACAAATTACAGCAAATCATCAAAAACAGTCAAATCAGTTTATTAATAATTTTATTGATATTTTACAAACATCTCTTTTTTCCATTTTTGAATGTCAATGACAATTATTCATGTGCTCTTTTCAATTTAGTTCATTTAACATTTAAATAAATTTTAGCTGGTAGCACTTAACATTAAACCTTTTTTTACTTCTCAAAAGAGGTGGAAGGCAGACATATCAGTTCTGGCCATTTTTGTCTTGTCTGTCTTTGCTACATGTGTGAAATATTAAGCTTATAACATCTGAGTAAGTATCAAGATTTTTCCAATTTGAGAATGTTGCTTATCTAATTTTATTATTTATTTTGTGCCTTAAGCAATGTATTTTTCATTGATTGTGTCTTTTTCACAATTTTTACAATTGAGCACATGGTGATTGTCATTTCCATTTTAGGCTGTAAGGGGCTGTAAGAGCTGTAAGAGCTAAGGGCTGTAAGGGCTGTAAAAGCTGTAAAGGCTGTAAGATTTATAAGATCTGTACGATTTATAACTTCGTTGAGGCTAGAAATTCCATCTACGTCAAATCACAGGTGTATGTGATCCACAGTGATACGGGATGTATCAAGAAATGTGAATAGTATATTATATTCCATAACACCTAGAATATAATTCTTTAAATCGACACTGTCCGAAGAAGCAAGGATGTGTAAGCTTTTGGTCCTCGTCATGTGCTGTCCAGTCTAGTCCCCATCATCGTAATGCATGTTGTGTGCAACCATCAATCATCGACAACTAGAAACCTTATTTCAATTCCACCTAGAAGTATTTACAATTGAAGATTGCTGTACTCATTATCTCCGATCCTACCTGTAAGTGTGAATACACCTGTTTATGGTGCGCCTATTTATATTTTTGCTTCGTAATGTAACTAATTCTACTTTAAATATTTTATGCCTTCGATTTATTTAAATCAACTCAATTTTTATTTTCCTTATTTTGACTAATTAACTTGTAAACCGGTAACAGCTGTTTATGGTAACTGAAACAAATGTTATTATTATTAGGAATTTAAATTACTGTTTGAACTTTTCAACTTACATATTCATATTTCATATTCTTTTGTTGCATTATATAACCTTTTAATAATTATTAGCCTGCAATTGTATTGCAGCCGTTCATAACCTGACTTTTATGTCATTTCATGTTTAGGCTTATGCATTTGTTTACGTTTGGTCACGATTCATACCAAGCATTTGGAGGTCATTTATCCTATGCTTCAATTACCCTAAGTTTACATTACCTACTGGTTGTCTGTTGTCACTGAATGCGACATTTCCATTTTCATTATATTTACTGTTATAATATTTTTTTTTTTATACACTTTTACATATACACCAATTTCTAAATTTATTAAATTTACATTTAATGCTATCAGTTGTTGTTTGTCAATCTCCTGCTTACCTGACCACCCTGCTGCTAGTCACAGCTGGCGCCCTCACGTTTATAATATCAACTAACGAACCCCCCCAGCCGCGGATTATGAGCAGCCGGACTCTGCGTGCGTTTTTGTTCTTTTTTTTGAACGTCGAAGTCGTAAGTACATCTCCTTCATCAAAGGGGTGTACGTCGCATTTTGACGCCCAACACGTGGGACCTTTTGCCATCCATGGTGTGGAGCATTTAACGCTCAACCTGTAGGACATTTGACTTTCAAAAGTGTATTGCACTTGACAATTAACATATAGGTCAGAATTAATATATTTTATTAGCGCGTTCTGGGTGCTCATAATTTTTTCCCCTATACCGATTCTCACTTCCCATTTCTCATATCCTATTTGACAAACATTATTTTTTGAGTAATAATTAGGTAGCTTCAATTTATTTCACTTTATTTTTTTTTGCACGTTGGGGGGGATTGCACATAATTGATTTTGCACTGTTAATCAGGATTAGATGCAGTTTTTTATTCCAATTTATGGTATTTTAAATTGTTGTGGTATCGTACCCTTATGCTGGATGATATTTGCGATCGTATAAGGAAACATACAATTGCTAGCACTATTATTGTTTCTGGATCTCATTTTAAGTCTTGCAATTTTGAACAATTTTAGAAATTTGCAAATTACAAATTGTGTACACGTCAATATTTTTATTAGAAATCACTGAATATTATATACAAACTGGTAACCTTTTCTATTCAAAAATGGAGTTTAATTACGATATGGATCCCACTCATTTGAGAACGCATGAAGTCAATTATGAATTACGGATCAGGGGAATACTGCCAAATAAAGCTGACATGTTGCAAAGAAGAAAATGTTTAAGGGAGACGCTCAAGCATGAAATTGGTCGGTCTGATTTGATCTCGATGACATCATCATAGCAACCCCTACCTTTGAGAAACATATAGAAGTATTACAAGAAGTTCACAGAAGATTAAAAGAAGCTAATTTAACATTAAATTTCAACAAATGTAAGTTTGCTTACCGTCATTAAAATATTTAGGTTTTATTGTAGATCAAAATGGTCTCCGTACCGACCCAGAAAAAGTGGCTGCAATGTTAAATTTTCCCAGACCAGAAACCGTTACACAGTTAAAACGATTTCTTGGAATGTGTGGATATTACAGACGCTTCTTAAAGAATTTCTCCAGTTTAACAGCACCTATGACTTCACTTATAAAAGGTAAGAAGAAAGCTCAAAAATTGGTATGGAACCAAGAAGCTGAACACTGTTTTACAACAATTAAAGAAGTACTTGTATCAGCACCATTATTAGCAAGTCCAGATTATGCTAAACCCTTCAGTATACACTGTGATGCTTCAACAGTTGGACTGGGATGCATGTTGAGTCAAGTCAATGAGAATGGAGATGAAGTTACCATTGCATATGCAAGTCGCACATTATCCGATCAAGAAAGAAAATACACCGTTACTGAGCTAGAGTTAGCAGCAGTATTATTTGGAGTAGAAAAATTTAGACCATATATAGAAGGTACAAAATTTTACGTTATAACAGATCATTACAGTTTACTGTGGTTACACAAATTAAATTCCCCGACCGGACGTCTTGCAAGATGGTCAGTAAAACTGTCTCAATATGATTTTGAAGTTATCCATAGGAAAGGAAGCCAGAATGTTGTTCCAGATGGTTTGAGTAGATCACCTTTAGAAGTGAATATGTTGACATTGACAGCTGATGATTGCAAGCAGGATAGATGGTACAAGAAGATGTGTACAGATGTTGATGAAGATAATCAAAATTATCCAGATTGGATGATCAAGGAGGGCTATCTTTATAAACATGTTCCATTGGAGAATGTTTTAGCTACAAATATACCAGAGTGGAAAATGGTTATTCCGAAGCATGGAAGAAATGAGATTTTGAAGCAGTGTCATGATAGTGCTACAGCTGCTCATTTAGGTTATTACAAAACATTGAAGAGAATACAGGAATTGTATTATTGGCCGAAGATGCGCACATCGATAAGAAAATATATTAGGAATTGTAATATATGTTCCGCTCAAAAGTACAGTCAAGATGCACGTCCAGGATTTATGGGTAAGTCCAAAAATGTGAGTTTTCCTTGGGAAATTATTTCCGTAGATATTATGGGTCCTTTTCCCCGATCAAAAAGAGGCAACTTATATATTCTTGTTGTGTCTGATTATTTTTCAAAGTATGTTTTGCTACACCCTATGAGAAACTCAACTGCTAATCCAGTCTGTAAATTCTTAGAAGAACAGGTATTTTTTAATGTATGGTGTTCCACGAATCGTTACAGTGGACAACGCCACCATTTTCAATAGCCATCAATTTAGGAATTTGGTAAATCAATATAAAACGAAGATATGGTATAACGCTAAATACCATGCCCAAATTAATCAGGTAGAGCGAGTTAATAAAGTAATTGGTGCCGCCATAAGATCATATCTCAAAGATAACAATCACAGAACTTGGGATGAAGAATTACCAAAAATTGGATATGCCTTGAGGACTGCAGTTCATGAATCCACTGGGTATAGTCCCACTTATATAAATTTTGGTAGATATGTTCCGTTAGAAGGTACATATTACAATCGTGATAGTAATATTATGGAATTAAATAGATTTGACAGGGAGAAATATATCACCGAACTTAAAAAACTGCCTGAATTATATGGTAATATTCAAAAGCGTTTACAGCAAGCTCACCAAAGAAATGAACACTATTACAATTTAAGGAAGCGTCCAGCGGATGTATATCACATAGGACAAAGGGTTTGGAAACGGAATTACGTTTTGTCCGATGGCGGAGTTGGATTTGCAGCAAAATTAGCACCTAAATATGTCTTATGCAAGGTGACTGACATTGTCTCGCCTTTAGTATACCGATTGTGTAATGAAAGAGATGAAGACATTGGTAAATGGCATGTCAAAGACTTAAAACCGTACGTGGAGTATGAAGAGGATGTATGAAGTTTTGATTGTTTCGTGTGGGTGATCTCGTGAATCTAGTATGAATTTAAATGGATGTTAGGTATTCTTCTCTCGTGCATATTGATTAACATACGATGTAACTTAACCCGAGTTTGACTTAGTTTTGCAGCTGCAGATGCAAATTAATATATACAATTTAACCTGATCAGAACATTATAGACATTGTCGACATTTAAACCATATTTAGACATTTTACGTGATTTACTTAACAGAGTTAAGAAAGAAATTTAATTTTTAAATTAGTGTACACGAGGTGATGGTATATTGCTAGCTTGTAGATCATATTCAGATTTATTGATAGGGATATAGTTAGTAATAAGTATTTCGCCAAATTTTATTATGTTTTTCCTTGGTGTGAGATACAGGGTAGTTGTGCAAATAATCTAAACTTTTGGTATTTTCAAATAAAAAGACTGCATCTTTTTATTTTTGCTAATTAGAGGGGGTGTGTAACATACATGACGTTTGGACGGAGGTGTATACATCCAACAAATTACAGCAAATCATCAAAAACAGTCAAATCAGTTTATTAATAATTTTATTGATATTTTACAAACATCTCTTTTTTCCATTTTTGAATGTCAATGACAATTATTCATGTGCTCTTTTTCAATTAGTTCATTTAACATTTAAATAAATTTTAGCTGGTAGCACTTAACATTAAACCTTTTTTTACTTCTCAAAAGAGGTGGAAGGCAGACATATCAGTTCAGGCCATTTTTGTCTTGTCTGTCTTTGCTACATGTGTGAAATATTAAGCTTATAACATCTGAGTAAGTATCAAGATTTTTCCAATTTGAGAATGTTGCTTATCTAATTTTATTATTTATTTTGTGCCTTAAGCAATGTATTTTTCATTGATTGTGTCTTTTTCACAATTTTTACAATTGAGCACATGGTGATTGTCATTTCCATTTTAGGCTGTAAGGGGCTGTAAGAGCTGTAAGGGCTGTAAGGGCTGTAAAAGCTGTAAAGGCTGTAAGATTTATAAGATCTGTACGATTTTATAACTTCGTTGAGGCTAGAAAATTCCATCTACGTCAAATCACAGGTGTATGTGATCCACAGTGATAGGAGTATCGAAATGTGAATAGCATATTATATTCCATAAACACCTAGAATATAATTCTTTAAATCGACACTGTCCGAAGAAGCAAGGATGTGTAAGCTTTGGCCTCGTCATGTGCTGTCCAGTCTAGTCCCCATCATCGTAATGCATGTTGTGTGCAACCATCAATCATCGACAACTAGAAACCTTTCATTTCAATTCCACCTAGAAGTATTTACAATTGAAGATTGCTGTACTCATTATCTCCGATCCTACCTGTAAGTGTGAATACACCTGTTTATGGTGCGCCTATTTATATTTTTGCTTCGTAATGTAAACTAATTCTACTTTAAATATTTTATGCCTTCGATTATTTAAATCAACTCAATTTTTTATTTTCCTATTTTGACTAATTAACTGTGTAAACCGGTAAACAGCTGTTTATGGTAACTGAAACAAATGTTATTATTATTAGGAATTTAAATTACTGTTTGAACTTTTCAACTTACATATTCATATTTCATATTCTTTTGTTGCATTATATAACCTTTTAATAATTATTAGCCTGCAATTGTATTGCAGCCGTTCAATAACCTGACTTTTATGTTATTTCATGTTTAGGCTTATGCATTGTTTACGTTGGTCACGATTCATACCAAGCATTGGAGGTCATTTATCCTATGCTTCAATTACTCTAAATTTACATTACCTACTGGTTGTCTGTTGTCACTGAATGCAACATTCCAATTTTCATTTATATTACTGTTATAATATTATTATTTTTTATACACTTTACATATTACACCAATTTCTAAAATTTATTAAATTTACATTTAATGCTATCCAGTTGTTGTTTGTCAATCTCCTGCTTACCTGACCACCCTGCTGCTAGTCACAGCTGGCGCCCTCACGTTTATAATATCAACTAACGAACACACCCCACAGGAGAAAATCAAATGGGGTCAGATCAGGAGACCTAACTGGCCATTCAATAGCCCCCCTTCGCCCTATCCATCTTACCGGAAATGTTTCATCCAAATAGTCGCGCACTTGACGACCAAATGCGGCGGTGGCTCCGTCTTGTGAAACCATATGGTTTCTGTTGTATAACAATTTCGATTGCCGTGGTTGGAAATATTCCCTAAGTCGTGAACATATGTTGTTGTAAAAGTTGCAAATATCTTTCAGACGTTAAATTGCCGTTAACGAAAAAAGGACCTACGATATTCCGACCAATAATGCCACACCAAACATTAATTTTCTGTCGATGCTGCGTATGAACCTGCTCAATCCAATGCGGATTTCTGTCAGACCAATATCGATAGTTATACGTTAACCATATCCATTTTAGACAAAAGTTGACTCCATCAGAGAAGAAGAATCGATTAAGAAAGTTACCATCCTGATGTATTCTGTGCATCATCACTTAATTCTTGTAGCAAGTGAATTTTATAAGGATGATATTTTTCGCGTTTCATTATTTTTTGTATGGATCCTCTCAACGCCAACTGTTGTACTGAATTTTTTGGATTTTCTACCACATCCAACATAACATTCAAAGAATTTTCTTCGTTGGTAATAATTCGAGGTCGCCCAGGTCTTGCAAGGTCTTTAACGCTACCAGTTTCTTGAAATCTTCGTAAGGTTTTTGAAACCATCGTCCTGGAGATCGATTCCAGGTTTGGATGAATTTCATTAGAAAGAGTTACTACTTTGAGCACAACTTCGTTTTCTGTCGCCATAACCAACCATCATGAGAATTTCTATACGCTCAGTTTCGCTTAAATGTACCATTGTTAAACAAATTATTGCACACAAGCTTAATTTTTGGCGAATATGCAAATGACACATCGTCAATAACAGCATTTTCAAAGCTAACTTAGTTTTATTTTTCCAGAATTACAAGTAGAAAATTGAAAGAAATCTCAGATGATAGAATTTAAACACTTCTAACTGTGTGCCAAATTTCAACGAGCTCTACTAAACCGTTCTGAAAATATTTAACTGTATCCATACTTTTTAGCGACCCTGTATAATGCATTATAGTATTGCTTTATTGGATTAAAATGCCTTGGATAGCTCCAAAAGAATAGGTTTTTATTATATCAAAAATAACAAGAAGAAAAGGCAACAACGGACAAGCAAAAATGTGAAATTCAGTAGAAAATAGACAAGAACGAACAAGAATGTGACATAAACAATATGGCAACCAAGCTATGCTATGCATGAATATAGGGTTAACTTAGTTTGCTACCAGCTTAAATTTCAAATTTCGCGCCTGTAATCTGACTATCTTTTCTAGTTCCAAAGATATCGTTAAAAATGTGTTTTAGGGGTTAACTTTAGAGGACTGTATCCCCCTACACGTGAATATCAGCAGCTAAATAAAAATACGGATCGATTACTTTAACTGCTCCGCATGCCTCGAAAATTTAATCAAAATCGCAGGTGACCTTGTAAGACCCAATGTCGTGAAGAGTGTGAGAGTGTGTAACTAAGAAAGGTGGCCCAGTACATCGTTCCTAAAAATAAAAATAAAAATTGTCAATCTTTTGTTCATTCTCCTTAAATTTTTATCAATAGGGCCGATAGCTTCTGCCAAGTTTGATAAAAAAAAAAGTCGCCTTCTTTCTGTCATATAATGTATTTATAAAGTAAACTCTAGCACTTGAAGCTGTTAAATTTTAGCTATGGGTTGAAACTGGCATACATATATTACATAGAGAACTACCAGCTGACGTGTTAACGATCAGCGCAGCCTCAAAGCCAGGGATAAGTACCACAGTCGATACAGTAATAATCTACTCGATGAAGCTGCTTTTTGTAACCATATACACCCTGTGGATGTCTTTGGCAGTCAATTTCCTACAGAAGAAGTACCGAGTATCTGATAATAATTGTATCAATGCCAGGGGTAGTTGCAACGAGTACTTTGTAAAATAGCTGCCCCCAATAAAAGGATATATATCTTTTAAGTGATGTCCTCTTGTTTGCGGTATTTCCGGACGTAATATCAAGACTACCAGTACCTCAACTCTGGCTCATATTTTATTTTTTCGCAATATATTTATGGGGCATATGTACGACTACGTACATTTACAGTTCGTTCTTGGATGCTTTTTTGGAGGAATATCCAGGGCTAAATAAGTGGCGCGTCGTCGTGTCTGCAGTACTGTGTATGGTCGCAGGAATTTCGACTATTTTTCTGATGACGCCTAACATCTTCAACCATTACGAGTAGGTTTTGTTTTATACTTAAGCAAGGCATATATTTTTGCACACTTAAAAAACCAAGCAGTTCAATTTAATGCCAAAAAATAGCATATTGTGGTTAATAATAATATTCATAATAAATTTATTTCGAAAGCAGAAAGACATAGCTCGAAAGAAAGTCAGACAAAACAATCATCTTAGAAGGCTATAAAATATATATATACAGGTGTCCCACCGAACTGGGTCATTAGATTTTTTTGAACTTCTAGCAGGAATTTTATTTTGAAACTTGCAGTGTTGCCATGGCCCACTGTGGTCTATTTAACGAAAATATTTTCAACTTTATAGCACTTTCGGTATACAAGGTGTTGATATCAACTTTCTTATTTTTTAAATGGAATGGTTGAATTTTTATCGGTACAATGAATGTATCGAGTCATTTGCAATTAGTTTACTCTATCCCTGAACTCAACCGTTTTTGAGATATTTGCAATGTTGTTGATTTTTTGACGTTTGCACTATTCAAGTGAAATTAAATAGCTGATGAGGTATCGGATATTTAATGGTTCTACTAATGTCGATGTAAGTACAAAGACGTAGGTAGAAAGTGTTATAGCAATAATAACCAAATCACATACAGGGTGTTCGAAAACGCATCTCCAAACTATTAAGAATAGGTATACCAAACCCTAATATCAATCGATGTAGAATTTTACACTGCATTCAATGCTGTAGTAAAAAATACCATGTTCCATTTAAAATAAAAAAGTTTTGTTAGCTTAAAGGTATCCATATTGGAGGCGCGTTTTTGAACAGCCTGTATGTGAATCAGTGATTATTGCTATAACACCTTATAGCTAGCTCTTGTATTTACATCGACTTTAGTAGAACCCCTAAATATCCGCTATCTCATGAAATATTTGATTTTATTTGAAAGAGGGCAAATGTCAAAAAATCAACGAAAATGAAAATATCTTAAAAATGGTTAAGTTTAGGGATAGGTAACCTTCATATAAACTAGTTGCAATTGACACGCCAAATTTATTAGACCGATAAAAAATTATACCATTCTATTTAAAATAAGAAAGTTGAGATCAACACCCTGTATACCGAAAGTGCTATAAAGTTGAAAATATTTTCCTTAAATAGATCACAGTAGGCCATGTCTACACTGCAAGTTTCCAAATCAAATTTCTACTAGAAGTTAAAAAAATCTAATGTACCAGTTCAGTGGGACACCTGTATATATAAGACAGTTAGAAAGAAGTATCGGCCGATCGACATCACGTGAAGAACAAATTGGGAAAATTACAAACCTCGCCTTCGGCTCGGTTTATAATATTTGCCCGCGGCCTGCAATAGGGCACTTTCCTCCCTTGGTATGAAATATACTATTATACAGGGTATTCCACGTAACTGGTTCATTAAAAGTTTATGATGTTCTATTATTTACTTATATTTGAGATTTTGGCACCAGTATCTGTTCGATTGGAACTATAAATGTAAAATACCTTAACCAAAATATCACTTCCGGTTGACCGGAAATGGATGTCAATTTTCTTATTTTAAATAGAATGATATAATTTTTTATTCATTTTTGGATTCTACAACTACAAATACGTCAGTTTTCATTAGCTATTCCTATACAGAACAGCTGGTTTTGAGAGATCACCTTCGTATTCCTTTTCCAAGCTGTATGCTAGATTGCCTCTGTCAGTGAGAAATATGACCGATGTCAAAAAATTTAAAATAGCCGTTAAGAATCTCTTGATACCCAAGTGCTATTATTCGTATGAGGAATTTTTTGTTAACAGCGATCTAATTTCGGGATAGGTTTCATCATAAAGTGTTTTTGTCTATGTTTTATATGTATTAATTTTATAACAAACTTTATGACTTTTCCCATCCATGTACACATGGCTAAGTGAGTAAAGGAATATTATTATTATTATTATTATTATTATTTTATTATTATTATTATTATTATATTATAGCTACATGTTGCCGTTTTTCTTTTTTTTAGTGATAATCATTGCATCATTGAGAAATTAATATCTCGGTTAATACTGCAAGTAGAGACTCCAAATTTGCTATGTTATGAATGTAGATATAACTCTACGAAACGGTAAGCACACTTTACATTCTAACATACAGGGTATTCAAAACTGAGGAACAAAGTGACATATTTTCAAATGCAGAAAACTCAATTTTTTTTAAATAGAACACCCTGTATTTTAATTCGGAATTAAGAAGTATATATCATCCCCTATCACTTTATATCAGCATTCCCTATACCTATCTTTAATAGATTTTGAGATATGTACGACTTTTTGTTAAACAGACTAAGTAGACCTATCTTTGCGTGTTTGTAGCTGGCTCTGAATGGGATTAATGTCAAATTCATTGACTAACCAAAAGTGTTTATGTATATCATTGTAATTACACTTTCGTACAACGCAATATTAATAGAAATGACTATTCGAACAGATATTCTTGTATGGTTATTCAAAAATAATACATGAATTTGACGTGAATCCATTTCAGAGCCCAGCTACAAACATTTAAAGATAGGGCTACTTAGTCTGTTTAACAAAAAGTCGCTTATATCTCAAAATCTATTAAAGATAGGTATAGGGAATGCTCATATAAAGTGATAGGGGATGATACTTACTTCCTAATTCCGAATTAAAATACAGGATATTCTATTTAAAAAAATTGAGTTTTCTGCATTTGAAAATATATCACTTTGTTCCTCTGTTTTGAACACCCTGTATGTTAGAATGTAAAGGATGCTTACCGTTTCTTAGAGTAATATCTACATTCAAAACATAGCAAATTTGGAGTCTCTACTTGCAGTATTAACCGAGATATTAATTTCTCAATGATGCAATAATTATGACTAAAAAAAAAGAAAAACTTAAATAACTCAAAAACGGCAACATGTAGCTATAGGAATAGCTAATGAAAGCTGACATATTTATAGTTGTAGAATCCAATAATTAATAAAAAATTATATCATTCTATTTAAAATAACAAAGTTGACATCCATTTCCGGTCAACCGGAAGTGATATTTTCCAATCGAACAGATACTGGTGCCAAAATCTCAAATATAAGTAAATAATAGAACATCATAAACTTTTAATGAACCAGTTACGTGGAATACCCTGTATAAATATCAGAACTCAAGTCATGTCGTTTAATTAAATCGTCATGTAATTCAGTGCATCTACATTAAAAGAAAAACACTTCGGTGCATATAATATTTAGTAAGCTTTAATGCTAGTGAAGCTATGAGCGAATGAGCCAACATTTTTGCTAATAGATTTTTCGGGAACAAAAGTTGAGCAACTAAACGACTGTCGATGATTATCAAGTTCAAAAATTTTAACCACAAACTACGAACTGATTCTCATCGTTCTCCAAGAAAAAGCAATGGCAAGATCAAATAGATCTAACATTCTGATGAAAAATTTTAGTAAATGGGTAGCGCGTATAATTGTAAATCAGAAAGGGACCATACTATTTCTGAGTTTGCTCGGCTTATTCTTGTATTCCATCAACCGTGTCAAAAACGACTATCATTTCTATTTGGGTGCAATCCTTGGAACATACTGGATAAACGGTTTAAAGCTTGCTATGCTGTTAATCACGGTAGGGCACGACAAATATCCCGTCCACTCTCCTTCTCTTCATTAAAACGTTTCAGCTTAGCGCAATCGGATTGGTTTTCTATAGAGCGAACACTGGACTTTACGGAAGCAATTGGATCGTTCTCGTAATATTAGCACCTACCATCATAGGTATAGTCATTGCAGCTCTGAGATATTCTTTAAGGGTAAGACAAGAGATTTATATTTCCCACTTATATTTCGAAACATGTCTGCTATTATAAATAGCAATCATTAATCAGAATTAAATCAAACCGTTTCACGCCCAGATCTCCAAGACGTTGATTAGTCCGAACGTCCATTGGGGGCCGCCGAATCGCCGACAAAAGCTCGCGCGAATTAGATTTGATCCCACTCATGACCTGCGATACAGATCCATTAGTCACCGCTGTGACCACACTTGTCTTTTACATTCGCCTGCGCTGAAGAAGGAAATGAAGTACTGGTTCGGTAAGAGACAGCAGATAATACAATCGCGGGAGAGAAGCACCGAGGAAGAAGATGAGATACTCAATACAAATTTCGAGAACGAGGACAAATAGTATTTTTAGGAGAATTTAATGTACAACATGAATATGAAATATAAACATAGAATTTAAATCATGTCAACAAGGAGTCTTTTTAGTCTTTCTTAATTAAATTAGAAAGCGCATTTTTGCATATCTTCTTTCAATAGATGACTTTATTTACGATAAGCTAAATAATTACAAATCATCTTAAACCCCGTGCTCCACCTAAAGGTACTACCTATTCTAAGTATTATATTAGTTCCATAACAATTTAAACGTTCCTAGTACCACCCCCACCCTTCAACTCATCCTTTAAAATTTCTTAACCCTCTCCAAAAGTGCCTATAAGCTTGTTATAAGTAACAACTTTTAATTCCGCGGAATGAATTCGGCCCCCTATATCTCGCCTTTCTAAATGGCTCGGTTCTAATCTAATTCCCGTTGCCTTAGTTAAGCCCTCACTTCATCCGCGTTCCTACGAAATTT
This sequence comes from Protaetia brevitarsis, assembly GCA_004143645.1. Lineage (NCBI taxonomy): Eukaryota > Metazoa > Arthropoda > Insecta > Coleoptera > Scarabaeidae > Protaetia > Protaetia brevitarsis. Next base: position 2,699,899 of record RXPK01000304.1, read on the forward strand.
AAGTTCCCTCAAACGTAAATCTACTGGTAACATAAACGAAATCACGCACGCCGCGTCAACCGAAATAGATGAATACGCGATAGATCATTGAATTTTAAGATATATTACACCTCCTCTCATTTAAAGGGTATGCTTTCCGGGGCCGTATTGAGTATGAAGTACAGCTCTATAAGGTAATAGTAAGATACTCTTTCTATTTTTTTTTTTTCATACTAATAGCGTATTCCAAGGAAACCACGAAATTTTGTTACTTCAAGCATTGTAACATTCATAAGGTGCTTTTGGTCCTGCACCAAAACTTGATAAATAAATAAATTAATAGAAGTAAAGACGATATAATGTCATTTTAATTTTGGAAACTCGACTTAATTTTTCCAAATTTAACGTAAAACTGAAAATGTAACATTAATACCTAGTAATTATTCTAAACGATTACTAAGCTGATATCACTATGACGAAAGAATTAAATATAATGTAGATGCCATGATTGACTATATAAATGCTACATTACTGTATTTACTGAATTAACACTGTGCCTTTGCAACCAATTTATTACCATTTTATTACCAAACCCCAAGCTCCATTGCTTACTAATAACTTGAAAAGTATTGTGGTTCTACGAAGTCAGGCTCTCTCAAAGTACAAAACATTGATTTGGCTTTGAGTATTACAAATCTTTAAGAAACTTACAATTAGTTACAAAGTTGTGAAGAAAGGCAAAAAAAAAAACATATTTTGATGGACTTTTTTAAGTGAAGTACGAGTGACCAGTTATAGAAGAATTTGCGTAATTTAAATTTCTTGAAAAATAATTCGCGTATACTTTCTGATATTAAAAAAACTAAATTACATTTTGTTAACTTATTTAAAAATTCATTATCACCAGACATCAATTTGATTAATTTTTAGAGTTCTAAAATAAGTTAATTAAGATTTTCTAATTTGAAACAGTTGATGAAGACATTATCTTTAAATTATTACTTTCAATTCAAGACCAAGTCGTTGGGAATTACCAATTAAGCGCATACATACATTATACGTTTATGTTTGCCGCATTTCCTGCCAAATATATAGTAAATTAATTACTCTATTATCCATTCAATTTTTTCCACATCATGGAAATACGCTCATGTGTTTTCATTACCTAAGCCTGCGAAGCCCCAATCTCTTGGGGATCATCGGCCAATAAGTGTATTGCCTGTACTTGTCAATATATTTGAGAAAGCATTGGATATGCAGATTAGGCAACATTTACATACCAATGACATTTACCCTTCTCTGCAGTCTGGTTTTAGAACTAGTTATAATTGTGCAACGGGCCTATTAGACGTGACTGATGGTATTTTCCTTGGCCTAAAATGGGAAGAAGCTGTAACCTTGGTATTACTTGATTTTTCCAGGCATTTAATTGCCACCTCTGTTGCATTACATAGGTTTTGGTAAAGATGCTGATACACTTCCTTTACAATTATTTATATAATAGATTTAAATCTGTACGGCTTGCCGGTAAAGTTTTGTCGTTTTTTGCTTGTTGAGTGTGGGATGCCGCAGGGTTCCATCTTTGGTCCTGGATACTGGTGTGCAATATATGTATATACGTCTGAGATAGGTTTGCACATTTTCAACTTCCCTCTTTTGTTGGAACTTTTCTGATTGAACTGAATGGTATTGCGACCATATTGTTAACGGAGGAAAGATTTTAGGGATTACATTTGGCGTAGATCTTTACTTGAAAAAGCATATTTCTGTTTGTTTTCGAAAAGCCCACGGTACACTGAAAATGATTTACCAGCAAAAGCATGTTCTTAGTAAGGAAATTAAAACATTATTAACGACGTTGTTTTCGGCTTTGCGCTAGACCTTACTGACAAATACCGCTTCCAAAGGCTTCAGAATTCGTATATGCGTTTAATATTTGATATCAGAAAATATGATCATATTAATCACAAATTAAAAGAACTTATATGGTTATATAATCTCAATAAAGGCATACTATTACTATATTGAAGAGTTTCGCCTTAAGATAGTCCTTTCACTAAAGAAACGAGCAAACGGTGGCACTATGAACAGACAGCACAAGGTTGGAGGAAAAATACAAGGCTAAAAGAACAGCATCCCATGATATTTTAGATTTTTACTCAATTCATATGTGTAATATGTTATGAAAATTCTTCTTGCATACTATATAGGAGCTATAAATTTCAAGAAATAGATAGCTTTAGATTCCTCGATGTAACTGTACATTTGTGGATAAACCGTCTGCGATTAAAAGAAGAAAGTTGTTAAGAAACAATACGTTAATTACGAATATTAAAGAAGCAACTACTAAGAGCTATGGAAAAACTGAGAAGATTTTAAAGGTAAACTTTTAGAAACATCATGGGTTTGACAGCTTTGGAAGAAAAACAAACAAAGAAATTGAAAAGCGCTTTAAGTGAAGAGAACATAGTTCACAAGACGTGAAAGATCTAAGACTAAAATTATTTGGTCATGTAGAGTGAAATTTGGTAAAATTTAAATAAAAATTGTCAAGATATTTTCCTCTTCTCAAGCTACTTCTGTTATGGAGACGATAAAACACTAAGCACAATGGTGAATGCACAAGGCAACAGCTTTCTGCTAGAAAAATAAAAGCTGTCTATTGGAATACTGACACATGCATGCAGGAGGTCCTGGAGTATTAATAGATATTACACCACTTTGTTTTGTTACACATCAGAACGTTACGTCCAAATATTAGAGAAGTATTGAAGCATTCTGTAAGAATAACATACCCAGAAAATGAGGTCCAATAATTAACTTTGTACAGGATAACAGTCTAGTACATATAATACAAACTTTCAAAGGGTAATTGTTAGATTTGCCTGCAAATTCTTTCGGCTGGCTACCAAATATGTGGCCATCTATGGTAACACAATGGGAAAGTTCGGAGCAATAAAATGTTCGAGAAAGAAATGTCGAAAAGCTCACTCAGAACGTGCACAATATCTGGACGAAATTTTGACACATTAATTGTTATAAAAATCTAGTGGCTTGTATGAGAAGAGCGCCAACGAAATTTGAACAAAAATGATATTAATTAGCCTTTATTTCGTTAAAAACTGAATGTTGGTGGTAAAGCTTTGTTTTATTATTTAATATTATCCGCTTCTCTTAAATTTTCTTTCTGCTGACTGCCAAATATGTGGCCATCTATGGCAAAACAGTGAGAAAGTTCAGAGCAATAAAATGTTCGAGAAAAAAAATGTCGAACAGCTCACTCAGGACGTGCACAATATCTGGAAAAAATTTTGACATATTAATTGTTATGAAAATCTAGTGGCTTGTATGAGAAGAACGCCAACGAAATTTAAACAAAAATGATATTAATTAGCCTTTATTTCGTTAAAAACTGAATGTTGGTGGTAAAGCTTTGTTTTATTTAATTATTATTTAATTATTATTCGCTACTCTTAAATTATCTACATCATATTCACGGAAACGGAGAAGTTAATTAAATTACGTTATACAAATGGACATCTATATATAAATTGAAGGGAAATGTATTGTTTGGTATGGTTTTCAAATGTCGCTATCAATCTATCGATAGCTTAACGAGCTTTTAGTAGCAGAAAGTTCATTTCAACTCATTCACCTTATCTTTTTTTTTACAAGATGTTGCGTATGATAGATATATTCGCAAACAAAACAAGAAACTAGTATACACACATCCCATAGTGTTTTTCTATTTTTTTTTTTTTTTTTGCTTTTAACGGTCGTATCTACCCTATAAACCCGTCTGGAAAGTTTCAACTACTTGAGGGTTTTAAAACTACCTACTTTAGTGTTAGGATTAATACTTGTTCCCGTCTTGAATAATTGCTAATCTGAAAATGACAGGTAATTCTGAAAATTGAGAGGCGTCAGTGCCCACATTCACGCCATTTTTATTATCTCTCCGTGTCGAAGTTATAATTGGAAATTTTGAGTGAGAAAACAGCGGAACGAAAGTCCTCGATATCTAATTGCTTACAGGACGACCGTAATTAAAAACAAAAGGAACTATCTGAAATGAAATCAGTGACTGTCTGCAGGCTCTAGGTAATGAATTTTTAACTTATCATTTTTTTGTCTTCAACTAATAAGCAAGCTCTGAGATTTTTTTTATCTCTTTGCTTCATTACGTCTTAACAATCACAACTTTCATTTTAAAAAATATTGGAGGTAAGTAAATAAAGGAACTGGAGACCTATTGTTAAGAATTTCTTGCTTACTATTTAAATAAGTGAACATTTGTCATTTCGAACATCTTTAAAAATGATATTCATACATAAGCATTTTTTTTTAATTTTGATTAACTGACTGTAAAACTCTGATGCGTAAAGAATATATAAAATAAAATTTGAGGTGTAAATAATCAATTTTAACAGTGCAACTAGTTTTACTGATTAACATTCCTAATTGCTGCGTACTTATTTTTGCGTAATCAACTTTAGTTTCTACACAACTGCGCAATAGTTGAATGCAACCAGTAGTAAACCTTGCAATCAAATTACATCAAACTGTTTATGTATGTATAGAAGGCATGTACGTCTCTAGGTTGAATCGGGGGTAATATAATCCGATTTAATTTCCTATGACGCCGTAGCGAACTACCCGATTTGGGTCCGACGTTCATTCCATGAACGATGTGCAAACGATTCGTTGCACTTGAATCTTCCCAGCAAATTTAAAGCGCTTTTCAAAACCTGAATGACGCAGATCTTTTAAGTTATTTACATATTTTATGCCACATAAATCCATTTACGTACAATTTATAAATTTGAAATTTGTCATCTTATCAACATCTTATTCTTATCATTAAAAAAATACACTTACTGTAAACATTTACGTTATGCATTTGAATATTATGATGAGCAGTTTTGCTCTTGTTCGAAATTTTTTCATTTTTAAAATAAATACAACGGAATTTATTATAAACTGCAGTATATTTTATAAGCAAATATTAGCGTCTAACTGTGATATATAATTTGACTCGGGCAAAACCTGCTAATACGTCAAAAAGAAGTTATTGTCTAATTTTCAAATATTTCAAATCATTTTAACACACATGCGATGGAATGCGCGTAAAGGCCGCTTTACAGTTCGCAATTTTTGGTATTGCGTGCAATAAAATTGGGGCAATACAAATAGCGCGCAATACAAATAGCGCATTTCAATGGATTTCGATCAGCTGTATGCAATCTTATTGGTATTGCACGGAATAGAACGTGTTCTAATATTTCATTGCGCCCAATTTTATTGCACGCAATACCAAAAATTGCGAACTGTAAAGCGGCCTCAAGCCTTTCGCGGAAGCAATCGGAACTGTCAACTTTAAGAAAATATAAAACTGTAATGGAAGCTTCAAGCAACAGAAAAAAAATGTTAGTAAATATTTTTTGGTATGTACCCTTTATTGTAGTAAAAAAACGAATATCTGGGATGACATTGCCAAGACGTATTTTTGGCAGATCTTTCAGTTGAGTGATTCAATTCAATATCATAAAGACAATAAGATTTAATAAAAAAATATCTTATATTCAAAAAAAAATATTTAGATTTCATTACAATAAAGATACAATAGTAATCTCTTCATTAGGTTATCAGAACATATTTTTGAAGATTTTTTTTAACGTTTCCTCATTTACTCAGCAACCAAAATTTTTTTCGCGGAATTATGGCTTAAATGAATGCAATTTTTCTTAATTAAACAACGTTTCGGCAATTTTTTATTGTCATTTTCAAGTTCTTATGAACTATAATGTTTAATGAAGCTTATTACACAATATAATAAGTAAAAATAAGTAAGAAAACTTACGTGTAATTAATTAAAGGTGTGGTGTAGATGACTTCCTTTTTTTTTGTTTACACAAACCAAGATAATTTAAAACCAGACAAATGTAATAAAACTTAATAACACAAAAATGTCTAATATATTATTTGACAATAAAACATACCTGTTACTCAAAGTTTACTCTACTACTAATTACCAAAAGAAAAATAATACATTAATTGAAAATTGGGAAAATAAAAATCTCAGATCAGAAAATCAGATACTAAATATTTAAAAACACATAATGCAGTATCGCCCAAAATTTATGGACTTCCTAAGTTACACAAACCAAATATTCCTCTCAGATCTATAGTTTCTTGAATATAGAGTCCCTTTTATAAACTATCAAAATTCTCAGCTGTCTCTATTTCCAAAATCATGAACCAAAATGACTTCTATATAAAAAATTCATTTGATCTATTACCAATTTTAAATAAAACTAAAATACACAATAATGAAATATGCTGTTCCTTTGATGTGGTATCTATGTAAGTACACTAACATTCCAATTGATTCAGTTAAAAGTATTCTTACAAGGAGGTGGGTATAAAAAAAAAATAACACATTTACAAAAGGTATCTATAAAGACTATTGTAACCATAAAGACGATTATATAAACGTTGAAATAACTGTCACAAAAAAAAATGCAAGAAACATGAAACCCATTAGTTTTGTCAAAGGTGCCTATAACATTTGCTCGCGACTGTATTTCCAACATAAAGACAAATTTTATAAACAAATAGATGGGTAAGCAATGGGAGCGCCCATATCCAATGTAATAGCTACCTAATGTTGCAGGATGTGGAAGTGTCGATAATCAACAAAACTAAACTTCAACATAAAACTATACCAACGATATGTATTGATGATTGTCTACTAATATTACCCAAAAGTAAAATGTGTAAAGATTAACTTAATTCAACACATATGACAAACAAATCCAATTCACTTTAGAAACAGAAAAAAATAACAAACTTAATTACTTGAATATCACAATTATAAAAAGTAGAGGACAAATTATTGACAACCTGGTACAATAAAACAATGCCAATTAGTCATCAACAAATATTTACATTGCGCTTCCATTTTACCAATTAATTGCAAAAAAAAGCGTTGTTGTTACATTAATTGACAGAGGCTTGAAACTAATAAGTCAAGAAAACAGACCAGAAACTTTAAAAAACATACAAAATATTTTACTAAATAATGGTTACCCTTAAATATTTACCAATAAAATTCTTAAGCAACGTTTACATAAATTATACAATGATACTAAAATTTTGAAAACAACATTACCGTTGTCGTGAACAAATTGTAATTATTGCGAATTCTTTTTATATTAAATTTAAAAATTCTTAACGGATATAGACATCCCGTTTTGATAAAATATGTATTGCCCGCTGAATAATCTCAGGAGCGCTTAAGTTTTAACCCTCCTTTTTAATGTCTACAGCCATTGTCTCTCAATTACGATAAGTAGTACGTTTGAATAATTTCAGCGCTAATTCTGAAACTCTCGCAATTTTGTCTCAAATTATGTTAACGTTCAATTGGGCAAATTCTCGAAGACGTGGTCAAAACATTAGATTTAGACTTTTCCAATTCTTGAAACTTCCTAAAAGTATTTTAGAAATGAAAAATAGGTACTGAAATTCTAAATAGAATCAGGGAAGTACAAGCAACTTTTCTTTAAGCACAAAATTAGTGCTGAAATTGTATTTAATTGCAACAGTTTGTGGTCATTTCCCTTTTATTAATCGCTTCTTCATTTTCTTCTCTTCCCTTTAGTTCAGCCCTTTCCTTTGGGGATGCCGATCTACATCCATTTTTTTATAATTTGAAATAAAAACAACTTTTTTACGTTTCGGAATTTCTATTGAGAGGGGGCTTTAAAGAGTTATTGTGAAAAAAAAACAAATAGGGGCACTGCCCTTGTTTATAATTAATCAGCCTTTCTTATGCAATATTATTCCAAAAGATGTCGCCTTCAATTGTACAATAGCTGTCAATTTTTTTTGTGTTTTTGTTGTTCGAGTATTTTTTTTGGCTTTTCTTTTTTTTACATATTTAAACACGTTACTTACATAATTACTATGGTAATTACATTCTAGATTATTTACCCGGAATAGTTTTATATAGATCAAAATCAAAAAATGTATAATAATTTAATGTAGTAGACGGCAATCCCATTTAAAACGTAATGTAAAATACTAGTAAAAACAGCCAAAACAAAAACCCCAAAAACAAAAAAAAATTAAAGAATTACATGTGACTACTACAGTCATTGAAACAAAAACCTTTAAACACGCCAGTTATATAAGTTGCCAATCCTAAACCTGAATAAAGTTGAAGGGAAGTTTTCACGTCTTGTTATCATGCGTCCTTTTGCCGCCCGCGTGCTTTCATCGTGCATCCAAATGTCCACGTCCTTTTGTCGCGCTTCCAAATGACCGCGTCCTTTCCTCGCAATACCGATACAGCATCTAGTCCCAGCCAAATAAGTAAAGAATCTGGCAACAGTGGAAATAACTTTCGCTTCAACAAAGAAAACAGTAATCTGCCTGTCAAGACGATTCGCCACAATCTATGTTAGCTTAAAGTTGAACACGGCGGTTACAATCCCTACTGATTTCCAAAAATAATTTAACACACCGTTATTATTATTGATAATTACAATACGTAATTCAGCAGGACGAATCCTTACATTATTACTTTAGGTTTCAAATTGTTTAAAATTTACAAAAAGTCTTTTTCCCGCACTTACATCTCGGTTTCGTACGCTATATTAAGTAAAATAAACAGCCAAAAACCCTCTGTTGTCTAGAACAACATATCTACAATCGTTCGTATAGATTTAAATATATTCCAATAAGTTACAAATGAGTGATGTTATTTGTAAATTTAACCGGCAGCGCCATCTATTGATTCACGCCTTTAAAGTTCCCTCTTAATTCCTCTTTTAAGGTTATACTAAATTATTTTACACGCATATTAACTTGTGTAAGTCTATTTCATAAATTTCATAGAACTTACACATTATGGCGAATAATTTTATTATATCAACAGTATTAATAACCGAATGCCTAAATGAGGAGTCGCGTGTTCGAATCCCGCTCTGGTCAATTGCGGTAACCGCAGCACCGTTTTCAGCACCGTTATGATGATCAGGAGAGAGATCTGCTTCTACGGAAGTGCCCAGCGTTGTCATACCTAGAGATGTTACAGTGATGTCACCCTACTCAAAAAGTGGTGAACTGTAGTATTTCAATTCTGTAAATAGTGATGCATTTTTACATAAATAGTGATGACATTTTTTAAGTAAAGAGAACGCTGTATATTCAGTTAAAAAAATCATTTTATTTGAAATTTCAATTCTGAGTCACCACGTGAAATGATGACAGGAATCTATTTTAGCAACAATTGCGGAGTTAATAATATTCCTGACGATCATTAGATGACTTGTATTATTTACAAATACTAATGTCACTAGATATGTGTCTAGTGATGCAACAGTGATATAGTGGTAATCTAGAAAAAGCAGGGACGTATGTTGTTGTATAGTGGTAGTTTTACTACTATAGTGATGACAATGGCAACATTGGAAGTGCCTGACAAGTATTAAATGAGCTTTGGTCACCTCGTTGACAGTGAGATATTGATTTTATAAATATATTTTTTTTCGATTGTAAATATTTAAATTAATAAAGAGTTCTATCTATATATATGTAGATAATCGTTTCAAATTTAATATAGTGTAAACCTCATCCAATTATGCAATAACTCAGAATGTAAAAATACTTCCCCTTGGAGAAATAAATGGATTGGGGGCTGATGTTTTTACATTTTCTTACTTTTCTTACTCTTCTCTCGTCTTGAAACCGCAAACGAAAATAACATACAACGATATCTATGGCCGTCAGCCGAAAAGTGCTTCTTTTCATTTCTTATATTAAACAGAACCAGGCATTTACAATATCTCACGGAAATTACATACACGTCATCTTTCTCTTTTATATTTTTCCCCTACTATACGAATAATATAGCACACATAAAAGCATCTGTTCCTTCTTCCCCAATTTTCTGCTTATGTTGGCTTTATTCTAAATTGTCATCACAACCCGATTTTAGCTTGATTACTACTACATTATTAAAGTGTTTCGGCTTTAACACTTACAAAACATCGTTTAAACAATTTGTTCAACTGTTTAATCTAGCGTGGATTGCGATTTTACCCAGTGATATTTTTTTCTCCTTTTAACATCTTTCCAATTGTAAAAACAGCCTTTGTTTTTCTTTGAGTCCCTGAGAGGTGATTTCTATGCTTTATACATTGATTGCAAACACTATGCAGATAAAAAAGTTTCTTTAATTACATTTGCATTGTCTGTACAGGAGCTGCTCTATTGGAAGTCAATAAATAATAAATAAATCAATTTGATTTCTGATTCTAGATAGAATAATAATGAAAATGAAATGCTATCGTAAAGAAATACAGAAAATACGCCTAAAGAGGAACAGAAAAAGAGTACAACAGGGAACAGAAAAACGATTTTATAGGCATTACTAACCCGCGTTGAGATATTCACCGACCGTATACGGCTCTATCTCGGGTATATAAAACGGAATACCTACTTTATTTTTAAAGAAAGTGATGGCCTTTCCGCCTCTTATTTCGTCAGGTAATTTGTTGTAGAATCTTATAGTATTATAAGTTTAGACTTTTTAGGTCAATCGGCTATGCAATATTTTATAATCATTCTTGAATTTAGTAAATAAGTGGCTGTGTACCGATGTTGGACCATCTCCCTCCAGTTTGCTTCCTCGGGGGGCCTGTTTCATAAAACTTCAAAATTTACTGCAGCAAATTACTATAGTGAAATAATTTAATTACTACATTAATCTTATACTTTATTTATCACTATTTTTACTAAGGTGCTTTTTATTTGGACTGCCTCTTTCATGTTTTTACGCTTTAAAACGCAGCTACTTTATCTATATGTTTTTGCTGACCAATAAGAAGTATTGCTCACAATATAACCGATTGTTTTCACTATGGATGTAGAATTGAGCCAAAAATCCAAATTTCTATTAAATTGTCTTGTTTGAACCAGTATTTTTGGTTTTTCTTTTTAATTAATGCATTCGTCCGTGAAACTAATTGCTTTTTATTTTTATTCCTATTTGCTAACAGATACATATCGTTTAAAAAGGTTAAAAAATAGCAAAGAACCAAGTATACTGCCTTGTGGCACTCCAATATTAGTTATAACTATATCGAAATAGTTGGTATAATCAAGCTAAAATCTTCAGGTCGGCTGATGTTGGTTCTTCAGCCGACCTGAAGATGTCTCTTAGTGGATGAAACCAGTAGTCGTAAATAAAGAATTTGTGTGAAATTGGACCTTTCATTACCTACTGCAATTTACTCACATAGAGTCAAAACCATGGATTATATCGGAATAGTATCAACCATATTTAGAGATGTTACTTTAGTTGAGCTATTAGGAGGAGAAAGATTTGAAATACATAATATATTTAAAAGATATCTAACAAATTGTGATTTTCGATTTCTTTTTTCAATTTGTTTACGAAAAGTTGCATATACGACGTCAAAATTGAATTCAGAGCAACTTTTACAAATAACTTTTTTAAATATCACGTCACCCATTGGCGCTTCATGAAGTACTTTCTAAATTTGTTGCTACACTAATGATCACGTGACATGTGTCGAAATAAATTTGAAGGTCGTTAAAATGCTGAACCATTTTCTACAAGAAAAATTTACCATAGTTTACTAAAAAAACAAACCATTTGTTGCAACATTCCAGTTGGTCACTGTATAATAATAATAATAATAATAATAAAATAATAATAATAACGAGTTATTGCCGTGGTCCCTAGGAACATAGACATTGTCAAAAAAATTACATAATTGTTAATAAATATAAAAAGAAAACTTAGAATTAAAATGGTCCATAATATAAAAAAAAAGATATATAAATGTTACATATAAAATTACATATTTAAGTACTCGTCCAAAGTGTAAAATGAATGATTATTTAAAAATGACTTAAGTGTACCTTTGAATTGAGATAAAGTTGACTGGGTTTTTAAATTTACTGGTAAGTCATTGTGCAGTACTATAGGCTTATATCTCGGACTAGCCTCAAACAACTTTGTTCTATGTTGGGGTATATTAAGATTATGCGCCTGACGTGTTTCCATTTTATTGTAGATATCACTATTTTTGGTAAAGGTTAATTCGTTTGTTTTGTAAAAAATTATGATTTCATAAATGTATAGCGCTGTTAATGTTAAAATATTTAATTCTTTAAATAAAGGACGACATGATTCAGAAAATGATGCCCCAACCATAGATCTAATAATTTTCTTTTGCAAAAGAAACAATCGCCTGGCATTAGGTGAGTTGCCCTAGAAAACAATTCCATACCTCAGACGCGTCTCCACATATGCAAAATAAAATAATTTTAAGCATTGTATGCCCACTTGATTTTTTAAAGATCGTATAGCATATATTGCTGACGATATTCTACCTTCCAACTCATGACAGTGTGACTCAAACCGTAAAGTAGAATCCACCGTTATTCCTAAAAATCCCACTTCACTACATTCCGGTTTCACTTCCCCATCGATGTGCAAAGCCATTGATTCGGTTTTATCAACAACAGTTCTGAATCTCATAAAACTAGTTTTCCCACCATTCAAGACAAAACCGTTATTTCTACACCAATTAAGCATTTCAGAGGCAACTAGATCGTCTAAGACAGATACGCCGTCATGGGTAGAGTGAGATATAATACAGCTTGTATCATCGGCGTATTGGGACAATGTACAAGATGACAAATGAGAAAACAGATCGTTTACGTAGATCAAAAACAACGTGGGCCCTAGAACGGGAGCCTTGTGGTACTCCGCATGTTATATTGACATTAGACGACTCAAACACTTGCACTATGTTGTCCTTCTCAAATTTCATTGATACTCTAGCCTCCCTTTCCGACAAATACGATTGAAATAAATTATAAGCAATTCCACGAATACCAATGAATTGTAATTTATGTAACAACACCGAATGATCAATTACATCAAACGCCTTGGATAGATCGAAGAATATTCCAGTTACAATATGTTTACTATCCAGCTCATTGTAAACTTTATCTAGGGCATTGTGGATGGCAGATGATGTTGATTTTCCCGAAATAAACCCAAATTGAGAATCAGATATTAAGTTGCTTTTTAATAGGTAGTTAGTTAATCGTGCGTTAATTACTTTCTCAATTATTTTTCCAAATACAGAAGGTAGTGAAATTGGTCGATAATTATTTGCAAAAGATTTATTACCTTTTTTGTAAATTGGAATAGTTTTACTAATTTTTAAAGCTTTAGGGAAAACTCCTTCAGATAGGCAACGATTAATTATGTAGATCAATGGTTTTACGATATCAGCAGATACATGACGTAGTATATAACATGGCACCTCGTCTATACCTGCTGAGTATTTCGCTGCTACAGATCTAATTATATCTATAATTTCGTATTCATTAGTCGGCGTCAAAAACAAGCTTCTTGAGGCAGAAATACCAGTAGAACATAGTGACGGAATCGGTTTGTCTATGGAGAAGAAACTGCATTTAAACATTTCTACAATTTTATTGGGGTCTGTAACAACATTGCCTGTGTCATCGTGAAGCGATTGACACTGTAATATATTATTGGAAGGCTTTGAAATTTTATTGATAATGCTCCACGATGTCTTTGACCTGTTATTAGAATTAAATATAAGCTTTTCATGGAACGACGTTTTTGTGTTTTTTATTAAAGCTTTATAGTGATCCCTATTTTTTTTATAGACTTCAAGCACGTTGGGGTCATCACTACTACGCGATAGTTCATATAATTTGCGTACATATTCGGATAATTTTTTTAAATCATTGTTATACCAATTATTTTTATTTGTTAATTTTATTACATACTTTTTTAATGGGAAAGTGATATCAAAATAATACAGAAATGTAGTGTAAAATGCATGAAAGATTTCATCACAATCACCACCAGAATATACTTCTTGCCAGCGTTCGGCGTTAATAAGCATTTTAAAGTGAGAAATAGCACTAGTTGTGATACGTCTATTCGTAAGTAAATTTGAAGAAGTTTTTTAGGTAATTTATGTGAATAATTGAAATCAATGATCGGATATCATAGATTCACCAGTAGTACAAAAGAATACGTCACTAATATTGTTTGCAAATATGTTATCAATCATTGTACTGGTTTTTTGAGTTATTCGGGTATCATCAGAGACGTAAGGCACCATACTAAGACAAGAAAAGAGGTTTAATATACTTCGAACGATACTATTGTTTTCCTTAAAATTAATATTAAAATCACCACATACTATAACAACTTTTCCTGTACTGCAAACACTATTTAAAAGTTCATATAAATTTTCTAAAAATATTTCTAAATTTCCTGAGGGGGAGCGATAAATAGCAATCAATACACATTTAGTACCTTCAAAGGTTACATCAACACATGTGTATTCAAAATGTTTTTCAAAAGCAAAAAAGGAATTGAACATTCCAAAGCACTGGCACAAAGATTAGTTAAAGTATAAATTGCTACCCCACCCCCACTCAAGTCTTCGCGACAGTAACTGTTAATAAGTCTATATCCATCAGGAACGTAATAAGCAATTTCACCACGACAGAGCCAGTGTTCGCAAATACATAACACACTTGGGAAATTGAGATCATGTAATAAAGTTTCAAATTCATGTAGTTTATTACGAATACTACGAATGTTTAAATGAAGTACATACCTTACATTGTCTGCACCACCGTCCAAAGGATCACCCTGGTTTGCCTCGGTTATTGCGATGTTTTTTAAAAATTTAAATGATTACTCTGCACAGCTTCATCATTGACCGACACATAAACTAAATTACTGATAGTTATATAGTTAGAAAATTCCATTGCACACCCAACAGTTTGTAGTGGAAATCCAGCCACGTAATCGTACACAAGTTTCTTCCCACTTCTGCTTATGTGAAAACCATCTCCAGTCCTATAACCGTCATCTAGTATCTTATTAACTTCCACAAAATTGTTTCCAAGATTGTGTGCTTGCAGTGCGTCGTACAATTTGCAATTAAAACTATAAATGAAACTATTTAATATTTTTCGTCCATTCCAATACGGTACGCTTAAAAACACAATATTAGATGAGTCAAATCTTCAATGACCCTTTTAACGCATTCAATTTCAAATGGTCTACTTCGCAAAACATCATTAGATCCCGCCTGAATTACCACATAATCTGTCGTTGTAAACTTCTTGGTGAGGTTCTTAATGTCAGAAGTTACATTTTTAAATTCAGCATTCGGTTTGCAAATTGTTTCAATGATAAACTTTTGTGTCTCCAATTTTGTTTTCAAAATGTAAGCAGAATTTCTAACATGACTATCACCTAATATTAATATTTTTCTTTTAGTATTCTGAATATCTGTTTGTTTTTCTTCCAATTTTCGGTTTTGTAGGTCTGGAATTTCGATTTCATCGTGCTTTAAGTTTTGAGAATTACGATCAGCACAGCATATAGCGTTATCAGGTTTTTGTATCATCTTTTCTTTAACTCTTTGGGAACTAAACGAAGTTACATCAATATCAAGTAAAGTATCTTGTGAAATTGGTTTTCGATGATGAACCACTTCTAGAGTTTGAGTTTCTTTTGTACCGGTGAAGGATTCAGTCTGAGTCTGGGCATCAAATAAAACACTTCTGTTTCCACAACCAAGATCACTAATTGTTTTTTGAAGAATTTCTATCGTTTCTCTTTGATTCTTACAGTTATTTTATAGAATTCTACCTTATTTTTGTATTGAACCACTTGATCTTCAAGCTCCTGCACACGATATGTCGCATTTGCAAGTTTATCCCTTAAATTAGTCATTATTTCACTTTCTGTATTATTTTCATCAGGATTATCACGCACTATCTCGATGTAACTGGTGTTAAGGTTTGAGACATTGTTTATGTCATTTCTTCGATGTTTTAAATATTCTTTGCTTTTTTGAGATCTCGTAATTATTCCGTTTGACATTTTTTTTTTTTTTATTAATAATAATGATCTAAATTATAACTAGCAAAACTACAGGATAGAAACATAGGCAAAGGGAGCACACAAGGACACAGGCTTCACACCAAGGGGGCCCGTCCTGGTGACTAACAAAGACAAACAAACAGGGCCGCGGAAATGAACGGTAATACAAAATTACAAAAGAATGTCAACTTAGCGAAAAGACCCTGTATTCTACAAGAGCCACTTAGCAGAGTAAGAAAGAAAAAATAAAAAAACCAAAACAAGCAACGGACTCAATATAAAGAACAATCATTTAGTACGTGTATAAACCATTATCGTAGGATTCGAATTTATTTTACAAAACACATTGTCATGAGCAAGATGACAACAAGACCTCAATTTGTGGTTAGTTAACATATAAAGTGGGAAGTATTACCTCCCAATTTTGATGTGAACACGAGCAACTGCAAGAACGATCTCAACACAATACACTCCTAAAACAACATTATAAACAGTAAATTATTAAGGAATTTTAATAACCTATAGCACTGCTATGTATTTTATTCTAGCATTAATACTTTTTTCTTAGCGGACGAGGAAGCTAATATTTGAGAAATCTTTAAACACTTGAAAACTTGAAAAAATTATTGCAAAGTGATGAAAACAATTACATAAATATCTCTCGCTGGGATTCCTAATAGGAGAGAGTGGGATAAGACGGGCTATTTAAGGTGTAGCAATTATTAAAGTCCAAAATTTCATTGCTAAATGTTGAAAAAAAAATAATCAACATATTTGACAATATTACTTTAAAGTAGCAGTAATTAAGAAGAAAGATTTTAGTTCATAAACTAAAAAAAAGAAAAATTAAGAAAATGTCAAATTGTGTTTCTTGCCCCATAACGGGTAGGTCTCCTCGCTTTTTCAGACGCTTTGCAGCATTTTCATGCTTTTTGTGACCATTGCGCTCTTAGTGTCTTACTTAGTTTATCCGCACCATCGTAAAACCAAAACAAAAAAACCTCAAATCTGGAAAAGGTTGGATCAAGAAGGGCTATCGTATGACCATCTTGCTCCCTTTTGGTAGTTTTTAAAAGTCGTCGATTTTTTTTTGAAAAATCATTGGGGCAAATAGTATATGTAAATCAGGTGAAAGCCTAATAAATTGTGTTTCTAAACACAAACATATTACTCTTTAACATTTTCTGTGCAATCACGTATTTAAAATGAAGCCAAATAATACGAACTTACATAAATTACGGAAGCATCAATGTACTTCGTTATCAGGTCCTATTGTGTTCGATTCGGCCGTTAAATCGGGCAGCCCGTCTTGCCCCACATGAAATCAAATGCCTTTACCAGAGGCATTTTATACATATTACATTTCAGCGTAATCACGACATATTCAAGATAAATAAATGTTTTTTTATGTTTCAAATGAACAAATTCATACGCAAAATCACACGTATGCTTGACAAAAGTCATTAGCTGGGCACTGCTATTTTGCAAAACACTAACAGGATTTTTATTTGCGAAAGTGCGAAAACTCTCAAGTCCTTTTGAGATCTTAAAAGTAACATACATATATGTAACATTATTGCATTATTTGTCCGAGTATTTATTTTTCAATTTATTATATATGTGAATAAATTACAACGATGTTCAGGAACGGCCTCGCAGAAATATAAATACGTAAGTATAGCTTAAGCACATCCGTACATACTCCCTGGTTTTCAATGACAACAACTTACATATTTTTTATTTCTTTTCTCGTAGATCTTAACCATTTGCAGGCTACGTTTTGAGATATATTGCTGCTCGTTTTAAATAAGTATTAATAGAGTATTATATAAATGCAGATAACCTTATAGGTGATTGTTGCTTGTCCCAATAGTGATGAGTTATTACGGATCTATCTTATAGCGAATGCATATCGTTAGCAGTTCGTGGCAGCTAATCGATATTAAAAGAAACTTCAACTTTCTGTGGTAGCTTTTGATGTACTAGACAAGCAAAGAGTCGTTGAGCTCCAAAAATAGTATTGCTTTGTGTTACGTTGTAAAACATAAAGCCAGATTTATCAATATGCACTGGAACGCATCGTTTGTAAATGAAACTTCGAAAACTATTTCTTTTGCATTAGATATTAGACTTAGGTATCATAGGTAAAATAGTAAACAGCTGCTTTGGGTGTATATATGAGGCAAACGTATATAATTTATTAATTTGAAACATTTTGTATATAGTTGAAGCAAGATGGTTTCATATTATGAAATTATTAAATTTTTACTATTAGGTATTATCAAATAGATTTGATTAATTTTTAACATTATATAACTTTCATTTTAATTCTTCTTGCATATGTAAATAAGAATTTATTAGTATTTAAAATGAAAATCGCACAGGGAAATACGTATCCTGAGCGCATGCGAGAAATGTAGACGTTTCTTTAAGTGACTTAGTTGCTCAGCGAACGGACAGCAATACGAACGAATTTTTATCAACTATTGGTTAAAAATTAGAGATCAAACGAAAATGTGAGCAGTAAACGACAACTGCTAAAAACATTTGAAAAGTAATTTGTATGCACTTTTCATGTTTAATAACATTATTTGATTACAACCTGCAATTTGTCACATACAGGAAGTACATATAATATTATATTGTAATTATAAACATATTAAAGTAAAACGAATGCTAGTTCGCATATGTGGACGCGGATTATGAAAAAATCCTTTTTGTTTTTTCCAAGCGCGCATCTTTTTTTACTTACCACAAACATTATTGTGGTCATGTATTTTAAAGCATTAGTTAACCAAAAACAGTCATTTACAGCTATTCGCTTAAAAAAATAACTGTTCTTTGTTAGTTAACGGCTTGTTTATATTACTAGATTTTTAACTACAAATAGCCCAAGGGTCCATGCCCGTAACTTTTTTATTTACGAATATCTTTAATAAAATTGAAATATATTTATCTCCTCTAACTTTTCCTAAGCTAACTAATTTAACCTATGCTATAACTCTTCATCACTTCCGCTTTTACCGAAAATATGGTCAAAAATCAGTGGAACACTTGTATATTTTGACCTATTCGAATTCTCGTAATATTCAGTCCAAAAACTTAATTTCCCTAGTTATCATAAATTTGAACTTTTATTTTTTAATGTAAACTGCCGCGACTACAATAAAAATAATAACTAATGAACAATAGCTATTAGTGGCCGTTGTGTGTTAAAATTCTGATCACCGTTTCTTCAATATCATTTTCTAAGTGGAGTACAGCTCAGTGAACGGCACCCTAATTTATGAAAATAATATAATCTTGATTTTGAATAAGAATAATTTATTATTTTATTAATTTATTCTACCGTCTGTCATACAATATCTCAAAAAACATTTATTTATTGGGAATCGGTACAATATTATTATTTTTTTTACGTCTCGGGCTTATTTAGTCAGTCCATTTTCAAATTCTATCTCAACAAACATTTTCTTCCTATCTTGATATTAAATTTCCTTATAGTCCTGTTTTCTATTTTTAGACAGTTATTGAAGCTTTTCACCGTGGGATAGTGTGCGTCATTTAATTTTTTCAAATTTTTTGTTTAAAATTATACAAACACAAGTCACCTTGTATTTTGAATGTTGCTTTTACAGTGTTGTTAAGTATCTATAGTATTAATTTTATAGTATTTTTTTTTAAAATGAATGACGCACACTAAACCACGGTGAAAGTTTCAATAACTGTCTTAAATAAAAACAGAGGGACTACAAGCAAATTTTAATATCCAAGTATAGAAGAAATGTTTTTAGGTAGAATTTTTGAAAATGGACTAAAAAAGTTCGAAATATAAAGAAAAATATATTGTACCGTTATTCCCTAATATAATGTTTTCTGAAAAATAACATTAACGAAAAAATAGTTATTCGAGATAATTTAATACAACGAAATAAAAAAAAATTTAATTAATAAAAAATAACACAGAAACTACCACAAAGAAACGTTGATTTAACGTTTTATGAAATATTAATTAGAAGGACACTTTGACACACACAACGATCACAGTTAACAGCGTTTGTTTATCTTTTAATCTGCGGAGAAATTAATTTTTTATTCAAATACTCAAGTACTTGGTATCATTGAAATCAGTAAAAAATGTGTCTTGCTTTATATGTATACTTGTATTCGAAAATGGAAATCTTCAAATCTAAAAACCCGTAATAACAAAATCGATTATATACATACTTCTACAGCGTTGTATATAAACTGAAGAATGGAGATATTAGATTAGATATATATAACCCTTGACTTACCTGAAAACAAAATAAAATGACATTAGGAAACCATAAAAAAATTAACGGTTTGTGCATTTAGTTATACAATATAGGTATATAGGATATAAAACAGATTTTTAAAGTTAGAAGCACACTTTATAAATCAGCGAAGTGATACATCTTCAACGTTAGTTTTCGTTTTTTCAAAGAGAAATAACTTCAAAATGACATCAGGTTCTATCTGGCCAATAGAGATCAGCCATTTGTTACGACTATTGAGGTTATATTTCATACTGAACATATTTAAATTGGGAAAATTGCTTCATTACTCTACAAAATGCAAAGTTATCAACTTACATGTTGTAAACAAAAATGGGGTGTACTACTCACAAATGTGCACTGGGAAAAATTGCGTAATCTTATGATGGAGTATATACTACTAAAATGTACTACTTGCGGCTTATTTGCAGAATTGTCCTTTTTCGTAATTTTACATTAATTTTAACGTTGCGAAATATTAATTTGTTTAGCCGTAAATTCGCAACCAGAAATTAGTTTTACATTGTAAATTTTTACAAATTACGAAAATTTCGATTTCGATGAGAATTTCTGCTTAAGAATGCCTAAATTCGCTAAAGGCGCGCAGGCACATCCACAAGAAGCATAATTGATTAACTCCTTGTCCATTCTTGTTAGTCCGGACATGAGAAACAACACTATCTAAGTTTGTCGATAAACAAGTACTATTGCATTGTTGATTTCTTTACAAAAAAACTATCAAGAAAAGTATTTTGTATTAAAGGATACTATAAATAAATGTACTTTATAAATTCGCATATAAGAGCATGGTCTATCATATTGAAGATAACAATTTCTTTCACCTCTAAAATTTTCTTTGGTGCTTCTTAGATTACAAAACAGTACAATAATCCATAGTTCTTGATCAACTTAAATACCGAATATAATAATATAAACGAAAGACACTTATGAGACATACTCTTTCCTGTACAAAGAGACACAAACTTTCTTTGAACTTCTCCCACGCGACAATACTTACTCAGTACTTTTATTTCAAGAGACCCTTCAATATATAGTCATACCGTCCATTTTTATTAGAACGTATGAGAGATTTAAAACATTTGTTGGTATTTAGTAATTTTTAATTATAGTTTTAATAATAAAATGAATTTAAATTGGAATAAAATATCAAGTCAAATCATTTGCATTTATTAATAAGGTGAGACGTTTGTCGTTGTTAACACTTCTCATGACTTTAAATTTATTAAGAAATAACTTTAATTACCAAAAGTAATTATTTAATCGCATATAATCAAACCAAATTTTTATCGTTAAGCATATTGCAAATTTTTAATACTAACTACACAATTAAAACTACGCTAGACATCTTACATTATTCATAACCAACAAACATGAATACAATAGCAATAGCATTATTGATCTATTAACCCAATTAACTTTCATCTTTATCATTATTATTTTAGCAAGTCAATTAAAAAACAGAAAACTTTATGTTTTTAAATATCTTATTAACAAAAGTAATTTAGTTTGTTATGCTGTACACCTTGCACTAACTTGCTTTTATATTTTTTTACTGGTACAAGAAAATATTTTCATATATTTATTATTAACTACTTTTGTTGCAACCAACAAAGTATGAAATATGCTATTAAGTGTGCAATGTTATTATTTTATACCACACTAACGGTTTTATATTCTGTTTCTTGGCACTTTTTACGGATGATTGTAGGCAAGGAACATTGCAATATTTCAATCTGAGCCTACCTAAGATCTATTACTTTTAATAGATTTTGCATAAAAGAACAGAAAATTCCATAATTTGAGCGGAATTATTTCCTAGTGTATCTATCCATTCTATCCCAAAAAAGTAGTATTCAGGAGTTTTGCTGTTTCAATACATCTACTATGTTTGATTTAGATAAATTTTTTCGTAATTCTCAAATATTTCCTTTAATATTAGCACTAAAAGAAGTTGTGTGCTAAAAATTAATATGTTAAAGCACCCGTTAGATTCACTATACTTTCTCTCACATTCATCACGCATTGTCCTATTTAATACGCACCTCAGTAATTATGAAACGATGACAGCATTGTAACCTTTATTGTTGAGAGGACCTATTAAGGGAGCCCTAGATTTATTGTTCCGCATCTGAGCTCTTCCACTCATAGGTGAATAAGTACGTAGCACGTGTGTATGTATTAGTGTGGAGCACGCACGAAACAAGTAATCAGCGAAAAATAAACAGCAGCTGATACTAACTGGAGGAACTATAAATTCAAAATCTTTGTTCCCCCACAAGACAGCCGGGGCGAACGAAATTTCCATGGGCAATTAAGGAAACGACGTCTAGCTTCACCTCAACCGCGGCAATAATTTACACAGAACAAACGTTGAGTTCTAAGGCAGAGCCAAAGCCTGGTCCTGGTGGTTGGCTGTTCATTCATTTTCCTGAACAACGAGCCGCGGCATTCTCACGATCCTTACAGTAACTTCTTTTATTTTATTCGGTCG
Source organism: Protaetia brevitarsis (assembly GCA_004143645.1). NCBI lineage: Eukaryota > Metazoa > Arthropoda > Insecta > Coleoptera > Scarabaeidae > Protaetia > Protaetia brevitarsis. The sequence continues at coordinate 2,722,679 of RXPK01000304.1, forward strand.
TCGTCCGTGGTGCACTTAACTCGGGCCACACAGCGATTAGAGAGACACTCTTACTCGGCTGGCGTGCGGTGTTCTAGCATCGTGGGGTGAGGTAACTGCTCTTAGGCGTTGCATGAAATGCTGCTTGCTCCTTGCGTCTACGTGACGTTCCAGGGGAAAAAACGAGATAACCAGCGAAGAAAAAGAGTCCTTCTCATCAATTTATGACACTATGCATAATTTGAAGGAGATTAAAAAGGTTTTAAATGGAATTATTTTGTGGAAGTTTGTGGTTGATACCTCCTCGCAAAAGAAAGGAAAATAAGAGAGGGAAAAATGTTATTCATTAGGGAAAAAGCCCCTAAACAAAATGAACCGAATAGAGACACCGTGCAATTCCATTAAACAACCCAAGCTATCCTTTTTTATCATTAAAACTACGCCATCGTTTTAAGTGAAATTACAAGACATATTGTCCCCACTTAATGCAATTATTATCCTAACAAAATAATGAAGAGCAATATATAGAGTAAGTTTGCTATACAACTGATCAATTAATATTTATATCCAAAGTAGTTTAGTACAGAACTTCAGAAATTATTAGACAAATAATTACTTACTGATTACGCAGCACGTCAACTTATAAATATGAGCTCAATAATTTTCCAGAAATCTGCCAAACTTTCTTAACATATGTATGTCAAGTCAAGCGTATCTATTAAACTAGTGGAAAGTATGATTTAGAGGTAATATTGTTAGTTTGAAACAGTCAAATTAATACTATTATTGAAACAATGTTAATGACTTCCACACACCTAGTGTGTCACGCAGCTGTCAAACAGTTATAGATATATTCTTTGCGTCCTAGGAAACAACGTCTAGCGGCGTGATTGCAGTTTTGTTATATATTACTATATAACTATTTATTTTTTCGGTTTTTAATATATATAATATTTTATTTTATCTTGTTTTAAAAGTCCTAGCGGCATGGAAACGCCATAGGAGTATATACACACGCGATTTCATTTTCAATAACCTGTGAATGGGATCCCTAGGAGAATCAATAATAAAACAATTTATCTATTTTACATTTTAGGCTGAGCAACCTTATAAAAGGGTGCCAAGAATGAAATTAAAACAACTAAAAATAAAGTCACACTAATGAATGTGTGATGTTTTCTTTTACATTTCTGGAAATATACGATTGTAACTTACTATTTGCCATATGTTTGGAAAAATTATTCTGACAAACAATGTAAAAGTAAATGTCATGAAACTTTATAATGTCATTCTGATGATATTGTATTATTTTGTATTTTGTTGATTTGTTCTTTATGAGAATATCAAATAATGCTTTTCTAAGAACTTTTGCATTTTGAACTGATATTGGAATAGATAATATTTTTGCGACAGTCTCCCATAGCATCTCCTCACGTACTGAAGTATTAAAGAGCGGGGTAACTAGCTATTCGTATTTTTTTTAATGCTAGCGCGTCCTCTAGCCCGTTTCAATTGGAAATTCTCACTCTGCATGCCATCTGGCAGTTGAGAGGGTACACTTATGAATAAAAAGTAATGAATATAGATGACACTGGATGTTAAAAATTCGATTTTTACTAATTTAATTAAAGTATTTATTTAAATTTATTTTATTTTTATACCGGGCTGTATGCTACTCAGTAGCGGTACAGTATATTCGCATAATAACATGATAATAAAATATTAAAATCTATTATAGTTTAAAATCACGCACTTGGCAACACAATGAGCTAAGTTTAGTTATTAAATTATTACAGTGAGTGTTCCACGATAATATATCGTCAAGAGTTATTCCCAAAAATTCCAATTCTTGGACGCGTTCTGTTCCATTATTTTATGAAAAAACATGATTATTAAATACCGGTTTACTAATGTACCTAAATTACGAAAAATTATGTATTCAGTTTTTTCTGCATTCAAAAATAAAGACCATTGAGAAAACAACTTGTGCGTTTCTTTTAATAGTAATTAACATTATTCTCTTTCACATCCGGATGAGACACGACTGAGCTGGTATCATCAGCATACACTACTAAATTAAAATCTCTGAGATATCACTTATCGTTATATCGTGAGTTATATCATGAAACAAAACACTGCCCTGATTAACCAGTATGCTCGTTGATTTTATAAAATTAACTTTACCGCACACCTTATGTTTAATATTAGTAAATTGAGACCTTCCTTTTATATAACTTTCAAACCATATCGTGATAACTCGACGTACTCTACAACACCCCAGTTTAGTTAATAAAACATAATGATCTACACAATCGAAGGCACGGCTTAGCTCACAGAAAATTCCAATATGAAATCCTTTGGAATTCAAGCCATTAATTAATTATCGTTGAATGATCAACACGATAACCATGTTGATTTTTAGATAAAATATTATTTTTATTTAAGTGCCCAAGTAGGCTACTCAACATCGCGTATTCAAAAACTTTAGAAATACTTGAGGAAATTGTTAGTGGACGATAATTACGCATATTAGATTTAGACCACTTTTTTGTATAAAGGTATTACCACAGACTCTTTAAGTGTATTTAAAAACGTACCGGTTTCGAAAGATAAATTAATCCAGGGTGATTCACGGAACCCGTCCATTAGAAGTTTTTGACTTTGTAATGATATCTCGATTTTGAAACTTCGGGTTTAAGCATAGTTGACTATGATCTCTTTAGAAAAAACAATTTCATCTGTGTCGCACTTCCGGTTACATCAAAAGTCATGTCATAGTAGATGTTTTATAAAATTGGCTTTAAAATTCCTAGTAGAACCTAAAAATCCACTAAAAAATATAGATTTCTATTTAAAATATCAAAGTTGGTCATGACTTTCAATGTAACCGGAAGTGCGACATAGATGAAATTCTTTTTTATAAAGAGATCATAGCCAACTATGCCTAACCGCAAAGTTTCAAATCTAGATATCATTGCAAAGTCAAAACCTTTTAATGGAAGGGTTTCGCAAATCACCTATATACCCTGATATATATTTTTTTTAATAAATGAGATAGTACACCATCCGGACCTGCAATGGATTTACTTTTTATTTTCCTAAATAAATCACGTACATTTTCATCGTACACCATAGTATACATACTAGAGGAAGTAATATGTTGTCGTTTGTTAGCTGATTGTTTACAGCAATTTGAGATATAATATTATGTACCTACAGATTCAACGAAGAAGTTATTAAATATTTAAGCAATTTCTTTAGGATCATTTATTGTCCCCTCATCTTTTGGTACTATATTTTCAGATTCCTGAGAAGTGCCTGAGAGTTTATGTATAATATTCCAGGCAGTTTTGACAGAATTGGCTTCATTAATTTTACTTGTAAAATAATTATGTTTTGCCTTTTTCAACAGTTTATTGTGTTTATGCATCTTTTCTAAGAATACTTTTTGGTATCTCTTTTGAAGTACATACAAATCCCTAATATAATTACAAGAACGCTCTACCATCTTAGTAACCCATTTAGATTTAGGATTTTCTTAAAGCAATTATATATAAAGCTATATGAGTATACTGTAGCACTTCTTGCCTTAGTCGCGTGCAAAGAAACTGTGCAATGCCAACAATGCAGCAAATCCAGATAAAGCAAACCAAGATATAATATAGTATATATAATATACCTAATAGTTTGTGTTAAACAAAATGATACCCCGAAAGTATTTTTTGAAGCTTCAATAAAAAAATCTTGAAATTTATGCTTGTTTATCATTCTACTGTATAAATATACCTACGTAGAAGTTAAAGCATTCTTTATGGTATTGTAGAAAATTTTCTTATTCAATTAAAGCAATTTTAAAAAAAAAGTGTCATCAAATCCACATTTTTTCTTCTATGTTATCCTGTAGATTTACTATTAACATATTATAAATTATTGTCAAAAACCTAACGAGGATGACACTATGAATTATTAACGTTTGTTATCAAATCTACATTTCCAATGGTAATTTATTTCACTTTGAATTTAATAATTATTATTATCTTCAACCCGAAGCCTAAAGTCATCTATCTGTCTACCTCTCACATAACTTAAAAATAAAAAGATATAAAAAAAATGGGACGAAGAACCAGGTAGGTCGAAAGCGGGGGGTTGTGACTTCTCCACTCTCTTATGACTCCATTAATACATAATCACGTCATAATATAAAATAAACACAAGGTGTGTCCCGCACTGACCCCTCAGAACCGTCCAGGTACATAATAAGCTGGAAATTAAAACATTACTCGGCCTCTTCTATGGGCTCTCTAGGTTCGTAAATCATGCTGCTAATGGGCGGGCATCGGACGGTCGCTTCCAACAAACAGATCGGACCACCCGGCTACCATCCGAAAGTTCTCCGTTGTCCCATATCGAGCCGCCAAAGTTCCGAAAAGAACGCACGATGAGTGGAGGAAGAGACTTACTATCCGACACTGCGTTCTATGTATAACATTATTGTTTTTCTCGGATGTTGGTTTCTTCTGTCTTAAATTAGCGGACAGTCAGCGTAAGAGGAGAAAAAGATTACACGGCAAGATAAAGACGAGGAGGGCACTGGTATCTATCTAAGTTTTTGCCAAGCCGATGCGGCCAGATTTCGTTTTTCAGTTGATGCTTTCATCTGTGCCGGCGTTCGCTTTTGTTCTTAGTGAGGTTCTAATTTATTTCGCTTCTTTTTTAACGAAATAAAACGGATAAGAAGCCTTTGTCTTCATCCTTATTCCAGCTGCTTTGTACGGGTAAAATAGAGATATATAGATTTATGTTAGAAAAACTGACTTGAGGGCAATAATTATGTGTAATGAAATATTATTAACGTGTTGAAAAGTAAATATAAGTCGCAAAAACTAGCTTACTAATACAAAAAAAAATGCTGTTATAATTTTTTTTTTAAATTGTTAATAATAAAATATTCGGTGGACAATAATAATCCTAGGAATTATGGATGTTAAGGGTGACGTGTTTAATTGTATAATTATGGAAGGTGTTATTTCTGATGTTAATGGTTGATTTCTATTTAATATCCTCTTATTTAATTATATAGTTATTAGCAAGGTGAATGATAGGAAAAAGGTCCAATTTCTCACAGATTCTTTAATATCGTACAACCGGTTTCATCTACTTAAAGAACATCATTTCAGGTAAGCAGAAGAAATCCAACAAGAAATTAACATTATATGATTAATTAAAATTGAAGTTACAATGAAAAATAAAATGGATAAAAATGTGTAAATTAGTATACAAAAATAGATTAATTAATAATTTAGAAAATGTATAAGGAAAAAAATATATAAAGATAAATTATTTCAATACTTACAATTATAAAACAATTTAAAAATAAGTTAAGTGATAAAATAGTGAAAATTGAATTGTATAACTAAATAAAATTGTATAATTAACACACATTTTAAACGGACAAACTACATCTAAAATAAGACAATAAAGATAAAATGTATTTTTAATCAATGACTGCAGCAAGACGAATGATCCAATTTTTTTTTTAATAAGTAAATAAATTAGTGGGGAAAATCTGGAAAAACTCAGCTACGCCATCTACATGTAAAAGGTAAAAGATCAAAGAGTTAAAAGAGAAAAGTAAAAAAAGGAAACTGTAAATACCATATATGTAACCTAACTACCTATTATCTTTCTAGTAATGTTTTGAATGTCGGATTAGAATCTAAAATAATCTGTGCATTGAGAGAAACTTCTTTATCCTCAATTTGATGCCTTACAATTTCTAAAGCTTCCAAGTTATTTAGAAAGATTCCAGCTTTACGGGTATGCAAAATTTGAAAACCATTTTATATGTCAAAAGTATGTTTATTGTCTTCAAAGTACTTTCCAAACAAGGACTTCCTCGTCATTCCAGACTTGGAGCACCTCAGATGTTTTTTTTACACTGATCTATATGATAACAAAAATACTCCAAACTGTGGTACTAGTAATGCTGTAAACTTCTCCTAGACGTATATAATACCATTAGAAAACATAATAAGACAACAGATAAACATAATAACAAAATAAGAATTAGAAATGTGAGTACTTTAGAAATTAGTTACAGGCAAAATAAGAAATATGTTAAATTACCATTTTATACAAGTTACACGAAAGGTCTAACAAAAATTTTCTCTAAATTTATCTTTGACATAGCAACTACTTTCAAATAATACTCTTAAAAATATTTTAGGTAACCCTAAAGATCAAGTAGATAATTTGGACAAATCAGGTATTTATAAAAATATCTTGTAAAGATTGTGATCATGTATATATGGGGCAAACTAAAAGATCAATTAAAACGCGTTACAAGGAGCATTTGGCTCATCTTAAATTTAGAAGGTTTGACAAATCTAGTGTAGCCCTACATATGCTTGAAGAAAACCATAAAGTTGACAATATAAAGTTAGCTAAAAACATAAACAACTATGTGCAATTAAATTGTTATGAGGATATGGAAATATATAAAAAAAAAAAACATATTTTAATGAATTCAGATTTAGGACCTTTAATTTCTTGTCTTTACGGTTTATTAAGTATGAGTAGTAGATTAGACGGAGTTAAGATTAGTGACTAGTTATGCATGACGGCAGTCAGCCATGACCGTGATCATTGTACCATGACCTTTTTAGGTATAAATTAGGGTTGTTTTAGTCTAGTTATTTAGTTCAGTGTATCTGCTGATGATGATAGCTTTGCTATCGAAACGTACGTCCAGTGTAGTGCAGTTTGTGGTGAGGGGTCTAGGAGAAGTTTACAATATCTATATGATCTTTATTATTGATCAGTTGGTCTCTAAGGGAGTGTACGGTCCTGAAGGAGACATGAAAATAAGGCTTTAAAATATTTGCAATTTTATAAGATAAAGGTCCTATGTAGGGTATTGAAATAAAACATTTAATTAATAAATTACATAATAATTTATTTATGATATTATTACAAAAAATTATAAATAAAACTAGAGAGATTTCAATTTACGTTACGTAAACGGAATTCATTTTAAACACAGAAATGCTAGGCGGTTACAAACCTAGCTTCTTCACTTACAATTAGTGGTATACAGTACAGATTACGAACATAAATTGCGGTAAATTCAAAGATGAAATACTAAATATTTAAACATTTTGAAAAGTAAGTAAGTTCAATATACGAGGAATATAAACTGAATGTGGTATGAACCAAAGAAAAATATTCATAGAATAAACGTCAGGAATATTTTTAGATTATTTTTTTTTCTCTCATTCACTGATTGTATGAATATTCAAAGAAATATCATATATATTTTGAAATGGTGTTCACAGAATACAGAAGTAAAAAGTAAAAAGTACTACATATTTTGTACATTTGAAAACCATATATGCTTACTAACACTAAGTTGTGATGCAACACTTTCACTGAAATGTATTTGCATATGAATACAATGACGTGATCTATATATAAAGTATGATGTGCATAAGACGCATACGCAGTTCATTGTAAAAAAAAGAAGTAAAAACACCTAAAATTGACGTCAATAGATAAAATTCATATTTACCGACACGAATTTAAAATATTGATATAAATTTTACGATCTATGTACCACTGAATATTTCTCAAATTAGTTAAAATGGCAAATATGTATACATGAATCGTATACATGAAATTCCGTTTTATCCTAATATTTCATGTGAAACTGCATTTTTTATGCACGAAATCAGAGAATCTCTCAGATGATTATTACTTTTAGTACATGGATTTTACATTCATTTTTCTCAGTGCAGTTTCCCCCTGGCTCTAATTCAAATTATGCTAGGGCACTTTTGTTTGCCTCGGTGAATTATTCCAAACGCTTAATGCTCGGCTTACAAATGTGTAAGTAGTATAATTTCAAAGAGTAACACTACTGCGTTCAGTTGACATACATCCCTGGTGCATCGTTCGTAATTAATTTGATTTTATTCGAAACTTTGCGCTAGGAGCGTAAGTAATCTGAAACTTAAAGTAGAAAAGTCGACTGAAGTAGAATTAAATGAACTTTGATATTTATTGCAGTACCTAATGTGTATAATACTCAGAAAAATACGCATGCATCTTCAAATACGTATACATCACTAGTTCAGTGTTTGTTTAAATTTAATATTAAGGAGCTTTAATTTGAGATTGAGTATACAACATATATTTAACCATGAACTGCAACGAGCGATATTCACACAAAATACCTACTTCCAGGAATAAAAGATAACAAACAGAAATACTGCGCAAACGGTAAACTGCACGGTTAGAAAGAACATAATAAGCTGCAGACAGAATACGTAGCGGTTGGTCGTATTGGGTTTTTCATTATCACCGCTGAGTCCGCATTTTAGCGAGTACTTGAGTATAAACACGAACAACGAGATTTACAAATGGAAAAGGCAAAGATGCTAAGTGCTTCTTACTATTACTACGAAGTACCGCAGTACGAATCTTATGTATACGCATTGCCACTAGTAAGTTAAGTAAGTAAATAAATACGTTGCTTTAAAATTCAAAGGATTTCTTCGAAAACAATAAAAAAACGACTTGTCTGGGGAGATTCGTTTGCACAAAAAATTATTTTTATTATGCAGTCGAATATGTTAAGCATAAATCTGAGAATTGTACAAATGTTGTTAACCGCGTATAAGCGATTTAATAATAATTTTCCTGTGATTGTGGCTTGCGGTCTATGTAATATCGCGATAAGTAAATAGAGACTTCGGTTTGCTAACCATATTAACACGCGCCTAAAAATATAAGGTTTATTTATTAAAACAGCGGAAGATTTCGTATAATATTTCAAACAATTTCCACTGGTGAACATATTGCAAAATGTTGGGAAATAAAGAAAATGTATATGTAATAAAAATGTAATTAAATGCTATGCTACATACGTTGCATTATAAAAAAATCTAAGTGGAAAATTAATAGAAATACTTTAGTGATTAGCACGAAACGTATTTATTGCATCAATTGGTAATTTAAATAATACTTTCTATAAGACCGTTTTCAACACTCGTTTATAGTAACGGCTATTAAACTAGTGTTAGGCGAATGAAATTAAAATATCATTTGCTAAGAATATACGTTTCTTTCGCGAGAGATTTTATAATTACTTGGTCTTATCGAATTAAAAAGTCATTTCTTAAAGTGAATGATCATTGAACCAACAGAATATGCCAACAGGCGGGGCTCATGGTCTATTGTAGGAATCACCATACTAGCTTTACGTACAATCACCTACTAACAAGTGAAAAAAAAACTCAGTTTGTGCACCCCTTGCTAGTATGGTGGTTCCTACAATAGACCATGAGCCCCGCCTGGTGGCATATTCTATCGGTTTATTATATTTAGGCATTTTTTCTTTGTTTCGTTACGTCATCGTAAGCCGTTCTTGGAATCACAATCATTCGCACCGTGGTTGTCGTTTATACGAGCCATCTAGCGGGACTGATAGTTCATGAACTATCCGAGCTAGTTCAATGACTGCATTGCACGCTTTATGCTAGAGTCGCTTACGAATGAGATTTTGACAGGTGACTCCTTTGGGGCGCCAAACTGACTCTTTTTCATTCAGTATATGATTGTATGTAAAACTTGAGATGTGAAAGCTATGAAAGTGGATTTATACATTCGGAGGAGCACTGATGACGCTTGGTAGGCAGAAACTCGGGTCTTTTCTCCTTTCACTGCACTTATTAGTATGGTGACTCCTACAAGAGGCCATGAGCCTCGCCTGGTGGCATATTCTATCGGTTCATTGTATTTAGGCATTTTTTCTTTGATATTAAATGATCATTCAATAACATAAAATTGAAATTTGTGACATTTCAAGCTTCGTGGATACTAGAAGCGCATCATATAATTCAACATGTAACGTAGCATGTATGCAAAACGGTTTTGATTGTATAGTAGGTACAACAACCAAGGGGAATTAAGTCCTGATAAAAAGTTGTTAAGTGTTCGATTTCTTTAGATCCATAAACTTACCTACAAATACGTAAGTACTATGAAGAAAATGCGGTCTAAATTGTTTATAATAAAGTTCAGGAGCCTGTCAAAGTATGGACGTTATAAGTAGGGTTTACTACAAAAGTTATATCCCTTATAACGAATAATGCGTTATGTACATTAGTATTCCCGTCTGAAAGATTGGCTAATCATGCGTTCGCTATGTATTTCTCGAGTCACACATTCAAAGGTACCGGTCTGAAGGGAAACTGCGGTGGTATATATTGAAATTAGTACAAACGAATAGTTGTTGATAAAATCGAGATTCTGACGCGGAAACATCCTATTTTTCTCACAACTGTTTCTTTACACTAACTATCGCTGCCTCTTTCCCTGAGGTCGTTAACTTTCAATGTATCGTGGCTGTACATATGTAGCTTAATTTATTGGGGACAATGGTAAAGAAAATATCTAAACTAAGAAAACAAAACGAAGCATTGTATCCATGAATGCTTTTCGTTTCTCTAAAGTCTGACGAATTGGATGATTAATGGGGAATTGTTTGCTTGTTAATGTTTGAATCAAAACATAGGGGGTGTAGATTGCTATATTGGGATACGCGCGCTTTCTTGAGTTTATGGCACTAAATCGCTGGATTACTTTTTAATATTCTCGACGTTGTAGGACAGAATGTTTCTATTTTAAGGACATCATTGCGAGTGATCTCCGTGAAAAATGATTGTCGACGCATCTTTAACAAACTGAGGGTGTGTTTGTACATTAAGTAAAAAGAGATTAAAATTTGGTAACGTGTTTGTGTCTACACTTTTGCTTAATTCGTTGTAATCAAATGAAAACGGCTTTAAAGTCAGAAATATTTCAGGTATCTGTTCATTATAACAGATTTCTTATTATATTCATTGTGCATGTGACTATATGACTACACAATTAAAAAATGTATAAAATTGCACAGTTGCATATTTTATTCTGAATATGTTGCAAAGACAAGTCTAGTACTGAGCATCACTGCTAGCAGATGTTAAACAAAGTTAAGATAGATCGAAACAGAGAAACGAGTAAGATAAAAAACTTTGGTCTAATTCATCACGATACATATTTAGTAAATCGGTTTTTATATTCTGTGTATCAGTACTACGAACCGATTTACTGAATGGTGAGATTAGTCATCCGCGATGCGTCAAAATACTGATATAGTACCGGTATAAAACCGGTATCATTCTATATTTAAGTAAAGGTATACTGGTATTTAGTTTAGTGCTTTTATAACGCTAAGAAGATATAAACGAAGAATACCGGTATGATACCGGTATTTTGTGCTTCGGTGGAAGTCCCTGATCAATACAGAATTAAATGTTTATTACTGGAATATATGCGGTAACTTATTACACCGTAAATCGTATGCAAAAAGGTGATAACCCAATTTTATCGCATACCATCAGCAAATAATGAACACGTCTGCTACGATTCACATGTCCGATAAATTGTGTTTTATATGAGGTTATTTCAAAGTAGCAAAATTTGGTTTAAAATATAAAATATATTTGAAATACCAGATAGTCAACCTAGAAGTGAAATACATAAACAACGAATCGGGTTCAAAAGAATCAGATAGCGGATCCGGATCCGAAGAACGGATAGTGTTCCAAATATCTCGTTTGTGGATCCAGATATGAATATCTAAAAATGGATCCGGATCTCAGAGGTTTGAATATACGGACACTAATTAAATAATGACTGATTAACTAATCAAAGTGGTTAATCGGCAAAGCAGTTAACCGGTCTTGGCCGGTAACCGATTATCCCATTATTGGGATGTCGTTGATGAAATTAATAAACGAACCCTCAAACTTATAAAAATCACACTTATTTTGAACACCTACGTAATACATATATCTAAAGTAGCTGATTTCGGTATTTCGGATACCTAATGTAACGAAATAATCTTTTAACCAAGATATTTGCAAATGATAGGTGATAGAGAATACTGATATACATTCAGCTTTGTTTCGCAACGTGATATTGGCAATGTCATTTTTGGTCGTCGACGACTGTTTAGTTGTCTAGCACATGAAGAAATTATTGCAAGATGTAGCAATTTCTTCTGATATTGATTAGCTGCTACAAACTGCAAACGGTAGTGGTTGAGCACGTTTATTTGTTAGGAAAAGAAACAACACGTCGGCGTCGCACAGTGATAGTCCCGCTTGCATTCGTATGGCGAAATAATTGTAATTTACCAAATTTTATAAATTGCCTAATTTACATTCTATATATGTTGGTATAACTATCAACTCAGAAATTTTGGGAATATCAAGTCTCTGTGGTTTATTTGCTGGTATTAGTCAATTTACTTGAAATAGACGTTTAAATTGTATAGTAAAATAGAGGTTAATAATTGCAGATATTTGTATCTTCCCGAATTTATTAAATATGGTAGACCTTTTTAAAAGTGAACACGTAATTTAATTCGTCATTTATTGAAATATCTTAACGTTGTACCTACTTGGTTTAATTTGTGCTATTATAAAGCTCAAAAACTGTTTGTTCGAGGTGGCTTATAAAAAATTGCAGACATTTGCAGGTGCAAAATAAAGTGCGTCCGAGTGCAACCGTTAGCGTTTTAATTTCTTTTTGAATGAAATGTCCATTGCAGTTAAACATAGCGTTTTGCTTACGGAGTAGCACAAACACAAAAAATTAAGAAGATCTACGCTGGTACATAAGCTTAAGCAGTGTATTTACGAGAGATTATAAATAAACAAGAAGTTAACAGATTACCAGCTAAAGTTATAAAAAAATATGGAATTCCGTTGGAAAGCAAGTTCTCGCAACGCAAAAGGATTTCTAGCAAGAAATAAAGAGTAGTTAGATCAGGAAGTAGAACTTGCTGGTGCTACTGTTAGTAGCAACAAAAAAATCCATCTACAACAAAACCATTTGGTAGGCCACAAAAAGCATTTGATGAATGTATTTATACGCGGAAAAGGGTATGATATAATATCAACGTCAGAATTAAGTTTTTGCAACTGAATCTCTTTTGAGAAAGAGTAGTAATCGTTCGACATGAGTGTAGCATGATGTTACCTCAACCAGTCCAAAACGTGCAAAAAAAGTACAAACTGGCTTACAACCTTTTTAAGAAAAGTTGCAACAGTTCCACGAAATACACCGAAGAAGATGCGTTATTGTTAATTATTAACGGTAAACTAAGCCGATACCAATACCAATTAGTACAAAAGTAGTACAATAGTATATTAAAATACTAGTGTTACAATGATGTTTGTTGTAATGCGAATACAAGTTTGAATCACACAAGTATTACAACAGTCATTGTCACACGTCGGTTTCATACTACGTACTAGGAAGTAAAAGAATTCGTTTATTCATACCAAACAATATTTCTATTCAATTCGCTCGACACTACATTAAACTAGAATAAGATTTTTTTACTGTAAAGTTTCAAACTTTGAACCCGTAATATGTACATGGGAAAATTGACCATTTCCTCTTTACAATCGAATACGCAACGTTTGTTCCATATGTAAATTAATTCCTCCGTACGTCTAGTAATTACCCATACCATTACAAGCAATGCATTATTATCACTGCGTTGTTTATGCGCTCGCCCAGCAATTACGAACGAAAAAATCAAAATTGTGACATTAGCGTTGCAAATTATGATAAATTATTTATTAATATGGCAGTTCTAAGCAGCGCGATTTGCAATAGCCTATTTAGTTCGCCAGTTAATATTTTTTTCCATCTATCTGACTATACCGAGTGTTGAAACTAAACGTGAAAAATCCGCCTCCGTCGTTATTTATATTCACGTATTTACCTCAAACGCTTATAAGACAGAAGGACGTAAACGTTGGCAATCAATTATAAGGGAGATAATAATAAACAAGATTAACAGTCTGGTCGTGCATTGTTCGCGACGCTAGCTTACCGCAATACGTAATTGAATCGTTTATGCAGTTAATTTCATCACAATCGCGTTAACGGCATGAAATATGTCCTGATGGAAAGTCGTTTCCAACCATTATTTACGCCATAACGACGCGGCACAGCATCTGCTGATACATATTAAACGTATTGCTTCAGTATTTTCTTTTATTCATTGTGAATTAGTTACCTGGAAGCGTGAAGTACTAGCGTTCATAAAATATTACGGTGTGAGAAGTAAGCTTGATGTCGCTAGGATGCCGTTAGAAAAATGATATAAGTGTTATTAGTGTAGGTAAGTAATTACATGGATCTCAGTGGTCAGACTTTAAACGCGTAATGATTTATTTGGACGGATTTACTACAATTATAATTCAAGCAACGACTTTCACGAGCTAATGGTGATATTCTGAGCAATAAGTCGTAACTTCGTAACTTCATAAATTTTCACCTTATAAAAAGCATAGATGTACTTATAGAAAGATTTATTCTGTGCAGGTTTCTGCTAGCTTTTATACTATGCAGGATTTCTGTTGTGGGTACCGTCTGACATGGAGTCTCCGGAAACATTGCAGCCTCTTGGCTTTTCGTATTTAGTCCCCCATTTCTTTTACCCATTCAATTAAACCAGCTATTTTAATATCCTAGTGTCCTGTAGTAATAACAGGTCTCTGAGTGGTTGACTTTTGGCTTACCAAAAATTGCTTGTCTTTTTGCATTCAGAGCCTTGCAGAACGTGGTAAGTATTTTCTGCCATGCCAATACAGTTGATGTCTCCAGTTTCGATGCAGTATCCATGTATAGATCTCCGAAACAAACTACAAACGGTAGTATTAATCTAAAAGATTCTTTTCAACAAAACGTAGAACCAGTTCAGAATTAGCAGGCGCATGCACAGATCGAAATGCTTATTCCAACAGGAAATATATTAGAATCAGGATCAGAAAATCATCATTCCAACAGATTACGGACTCGTGTCAGAATCAGTTCAAGAACGATGAAATCACTACTTGGTTCAAGACAAAAACAACTAGAACTGATATGCGCAATACATAACGTATTAACATGTTGATATGTTTGTGGAGTTTCTGTTTATTAGGTACTTGTACTCAAATATTTGTTAAATAAACAGCAAAATTGTAAATATTAATTGTCAACAAGCATCAAGATATTAACCTGCCATGTTTGTAATCCAAATAGGTTAATATTTTTAACAGCTGATTCTAAGTTCTGAAAATTAGTTCTGAACTAGTGTGGTGAAATCGCTACAGCCACGGGGCTATGGCCCACCATTGCAAATCACAAATTTTAGTTAGCAATAAATCAGGCAATAAATTACTGCAAGTTGAGCTAAACTAATTCAAAGCTTTGTAAAATTAATAAAACAGGGAGAAGGGAGGGAGAGTTGGCCGGAGATTGGCTCACCATTCAATATTGTCACGGCCCGCCACTGGTTCTAAGTACGTTGTTGGAAAGAACCTTAACATGCATTGATGAATGCAGGTCTCCGCTGCTATCAATTATTTTCTCTTGCTTCGGCCTTTTACTTACTTCTTTCTTATTTAATTTTATTGTAATTTTTTTGGTTATTTCATTTCCTTTTTTCTAAATTTTTATTTTAAATTATTTCCGCTGCGTTCTTAATTCACACATGTCTAGAAAAGGTGTAAAAAATTGAATGATATCACTCGGGCAGCAGTGTTACACAGCAAGGGTTGTACAATTGTTTTTGCGAATAACTTTAGGATATAGCTTATAGTTTAACACTAGAATCGCAATAGTATGATCTTCTAGATCTCAAGATTTGACGCCCTTAATTTTTTTCTTCTGGGGAAAAAATTTTTATTTTCACTCAGTTTCATTAAAATGAAAGAGTTCATATCCTTAATGACCTACGCCAAAAAAAATGTCGCCAGTGGAACTACTGAAGGTCTTTTACATTTGTTCGAGCATTTGATAAAATTTAAAACTATTTAGTTGATTAAATTAAAGGATTTAGTTAAATCTGAAAACTTCCAAATTTTTTGCGGATTATGTATATAAATTTCCCTTCATTTTCTTTAGCATTTAGAAGCATATTTTTAATTTACATTATAAGAATCCCTTTTTTTCTTTTTCATATTCAATTTTAGTACAATATAAATTTGTATGTATTGTATTGATTGTTATCAGAAATATGATTTGGTATAGGTACAAAATCTCAATATTTCTTCCCACATTGGCATTTTATTATACATCCCCTAGTATGGAAAAGAATAAGTAATATTTAGTTCTTGTATTACGAATATTCACTAAAATATGTGCTGTAACATGAATGGATTGCAATACTATCGGTAAAAGTGTTCCAAGTAGCAATTTCTGGAATGACATTTACTCCGTAAGAGCGTACAAGTTAATGACAAGACCGAGCGTGGCTAAAAGTCGATCGTTAGCCTGGTTTCACACATAGACGACATCCGTCTAAACGGTACCGTTTATGCGGTTACAGGATAAAAGTGATATGGGAGCGTTCACATGAATGTGAAAGATGAACAGAGACTCCTGTCACTGTGTACACGGTGACAGACGAACACCGTGTATGTGTGAAACAAGACTTATGAAGAGGGGTGGTGCATCGCACGATTCCCTTAAAATCAGTACGATTTGATAACGTGTATTGTTCGTCGAAATAAAGAATGGTACATGTCGTCACCAAAAGCTGCGCGAAGCCTGGCGTCAACTACGCCCCGCTGCCTGCTACTGTTACTTAGTAACAGGCAGTGGTAGCAGCAGGTGGTACGCATATTGGTGGCATCGGCTACCAATATTCGTTCATTGCGCATGTGACGTCATGTACCATTCTCTATTGCGACGAACTCTAACTGGTCTTGTATGAAAATTCGCATTCAAGATGGTACCTATATGTTAAATAAGCTAAATAAGACATGTACTAAAACAGGTTATTTTGCAAACAATTTTGTTGTGCATAATTTTATTTCAAAATGAAAATTGTCTAATCAAGGAACGTAATAGTAAAATCGGTAAGAACATACATACTTAATGTTGAACGCTGGGCTGAAGATTGGAGATAGCGAGATTATTAAGGATATATAAGCCCTTGGACTTACCTGAAAACGAAAGAAAATAACGTTAAGACATGTAATAAACGTTTTAAATTTGTGCATTTAGTTGTACAATATAGGTATAAATCAACTACTTAAGTAATAAATCCTTTAGGCAAAGTCTTAATTTTTCGCTTTTCCAAAAAGCAATAAACAACTTCAAAATAACATCAGATCCATATATGAGGGCAGATCAGCCAGATCGTCCAAAACCACGAGTGCGTATTAACTACGTCTGCTTGGCTAAATTCTCGCACTAGCACCTACTTTGGGTAATTAGAGTAGACATAATTGCTTTAGTTAGAGTACTAATGGCAAAGTAACATCTATCTATAAATAATATCAAAAAAGTTCAATAGAGAAACACACGCCGTCATTGGTAACTACATATCCCTATCATCAATGCAAACTCAACAGCTGTGGGTTCCCTGCCCATTTTTCCTTGCTCTGTTCTAACGTTACGTATTATTTAACTAAACGTATCAAGAAAGTACATTCCTTCCTGTCACTTACTTTGTGTACTATCATTAAAATAGTATGGAAGAAATGGAATTATATTTTATTGACAATACTGGAAATATTAAACGTATTTAATTATATTTGTAATTTATACTCTTTCAAAAGTAGAAAAGCAAATAAATAGTGCTAACCAAATTTGCTAACTTACATTATAAATTTATTCAAGAAATAAGGATCACATTTTTAATTGAGTTATAATTCGAAAATTGTGGTTTAATTGTTGATTTAGTGGTACTGATTAGAGTGGTCGGACGTCGAGTCTGCTTACACGGGCCGCACTCACCTTGCGCTATGCAGAACGTTTAGCCGTAGTATGTCCTCAAGGCAGTAAAATCACATCCTCCGATTCGTGTGTCTAGTATCTAGTACCAGTGTTAGTCGAGTCTTGATGCGAGATAGTGCAACTCTCCGTTAACGTTTTGCGCATTGTAAATGTAATTCCAATGCCGGGCGTAGAAAATCCCACAAAACGACCAATGCTTCATAATGTAGAAAAGTATAGCGGTGAATTCCAGGATTTACATTATGGTGGAGTCAAAATAGTTTGTACAATGTGCAGTAAACAGTTATTGCGCTGGCACAAATTCGACTACACATTGGTGGTGGTGCATCTGATCCGTTATCTATCTATAAAGATTATTTTAATTATGGGTGTGTTACATCCGTAGATGTTGAACGATCTTTTTCAAAATATAAGCATGTTTTATCATCGCGACGAAAGCGGTTTAGTGAGAAAAATCTTGAAACACTTAATGCTACAAGCTTTTCAGCAATCGTATACCATTTCTGCTACTCAAATAAGGTAAGGGGCGTATATATAATATTTATAGTTAAATAAATAAATAATTTTGCTCTTTCCAGACACTGTACTGTGTATACTTGTGTTAAACGTTAATGTCATATACGATCTGGTTTAAAGCGACCGCATCGATTATCCCCACTTCTACATTGCTTGTGCATAGCGTTCGGACTTCCTATGATGCGCTCATTTACAACCACACAGTGTATGAAACTTACACTCTAGTAATGATATGTGTGGCGTCCATGTTATCTTTGTTAGCTTTGCGAACATTCTTTTAATTTCAAGAGGTTTGTGGGCTTTTATGAAGTCATAAGGTTTGAGCATTTTTTTGTAACGCTTCAGATAACTTCGGTTGGTAATTGATAAAAATATATTCTTTTTGGATTTTTTGGTTTTTTTTTTTTAATTTGGTATATTATGTGGGTTTTCTATGAATGATATGCGATCATTATTTTTAATTAACATACTTTTGTTATTTTATTAATATTGACTTGTAAGTTTTGTTGAAATTCCTCAGAAAAGCAATGAACTGTAAATAAAGTAAAAAATATGTTAATTATAAAAAAAAAATATCCCGTATCATTCATAGAAAGTTTTCTGATAAGTTTTGCTGTAATTTAGAGTAATTTAATTAAGTAACCGATTATCTGCATTAAACAGTCAGTACTAATTAATTAATCAAAAATATGTAAATAATATCAACTTAATAATTAAATAACTTTTTCCATGTTTTGTATTCAACTCCATTCATAAAACGAACGGAATTCATAAAAATTTGAATGCTGAGGAAAAAAAAATCCGACAGAGACTAAAGCCACATACATTTCAGTATATGATTGTTCGACAATTGTGTCGATATTTAAAATAAACGCCATCAAATTAAACAAATGATGCAAAATGTAAATTTTGGTAATGTGTAAATACGGAAATAAATTTAATACAGGAGAAAAACAACATAAGGTATAAAAAAATAAATTCTTTTTTGCTAATTATTATTAAGATCCTTTGTTGTAACATTAAACTTTTGTTAAAAACTTGAAAATGCTACAAAACTAGTAACAAATGTTCACTACATCTAATACATTCAAAAAACAAAATATGTATTCTTCCCACCTACATTTCCAAAAACAGGAAAATCACCAAAGAAAGGGTCAACAAATAAAGAAAAAATGGAAATAAAAGGTATTTGATATAACGACATAACCTGGAAAATGAATGTATGTCATATTGATGCTCTCGTATTTATTTATTTCAATATATTTATCTACGGTGCAGTCTTATAATCATATTAATTTAAACGCCAAGTGAATTCACTGCAAAAGGTGAAGAGAAACCAGGCACATAGTGACATCACTGCTTTTGATGACTGGTTCACGGACGGATCCAAATCTAGCCAGGGCACAGAACCCGAGCAAAGGATATCCATAACCTGGGAAAGCATGCGACGATCTTGCAGGCAAAGGCATTCGCCCTTGTAGCCTGCGTAGAAATGACTGACAACCAGACTACTATCAAGGCAGTCTTTAACCCTGTAACTAGCTTAAAACTAACACTGCAAACAATCCCTCAAATTGGCACGAGACTACACGGTATCTCTGATTTGGATGCCAGAACATGACGATATAAAGAGCAATATAATAGCCGACGAAATAGCCAAGGAGAGCTCTACTTCATAGGTCCAGAGCCCGTGTGTGGAATTATCAAGGACTCTGCTTACAGAGGGAGATTTGGACCTGGTTAGATAAAGAAAGTACAAAGAAATGGAGGCCGACTGAAGGTTAAGCTCCATACTACAGCGCTAATAGGGGGTGGGGAGGCTAAATTCTCTGATAACCTACTCAGACGCAGCAAGAAACAAGTTAAAACCATTACTGGGTTGGTAACTGGTCACTGTTCCCTGAACAAGCATCTATACAACACAGGTCGAATAAACAAACCGTGGTGCAGAAGATGGGAACTTTAGGAGGAGACGAGTTTACATATAATCTGCACATTAGAGGAATTGAAAGTACTCAGGCAGAAACATTTCAGGAAGGATCTATTGCAGTCCTAGATGGCTCTCAGGTTTCCACTGGGCAAGATACTGGGCTTTGTAGAGAACACCAAGCTGCTCGAGTGGAAGTAAGAGATTTAATAGGGACGGTACTATGAGCACCTAGCTCAAGTGCCTGGGCTATAGGAGCCAACCCTAACTTCAAAAAAAAAAAAAAAAGGCAAGTGAAAATCATAAACTCTATATACCACAATTTTGTCACATATTCTGGTGCACTTGTTTTTAGAATATTTATTTTCAATTATTATGAAAATTCGATAAGCCACGATTTATTTTCGCCAATTTATCCAAGAATATAATATGTAATAAGAGATCAGGGATATTTAGATATACACAGAAAATGTTCGTAAATCAATGAACCAAATCCATTCACTTCAGAAGCAGTTGATTACCAGTTGATTAATGGTAATGTGATGGTAACCATACAATTTTAATAAGCCCTTTAATGCACACATGTTGATACTTTACAAAGCTTTCAAAATAAAATATTTTAGGTAATCTAGTTAAGAATCTCTTGATTTGCAAATATCTTCTATATAATAACTTTTAGCATTTTTATAAAAGATCTTTGTCAAAGAGCTTTCATAGTGTGACATCCGCCTTAAATATAGGAATGAGTTTGATAAGTTTAAAGCCATGAGGAAAGGTGTCACTACTAAACACGTTATAAATATGTAATATAAAACACACAAGAACTCAATATACGAATATTCCTTCACACGTTATAAGTATTTAATATATTGTTCACATCTACGCTAATGTGAAGTAGTATTAGATTTTTAAATTCTTTGATACGAACCGCAACACAAAGGTAGTGTTGCAAAATCAAAGTAGTAGTATTTAAACAAATTACCTTTCAGATGAATTTTCTATTCTTTTGTCCAGTCTTACATGCCTTTCTGGTAACGACTTACGTTTGTTTTTTTACGCTCTATTGAGCTTATAGAATTTCCTCAGTAAACAAAAATCACAGTTCCCGTTCACATAATCGATTTTAATGGCATGTGCTAATCTTTCCCGCATTGAAATCTATGCAAATTATCAGCATACCGAACGAGCAGGAGATAAATACTTTTTCGGGGTGTATACCTATCGTATTGAAAGCGTGGGCCGTAACAAGCGTCGCGAACAATAATCGATCGACCTCTCGGGCCGGCCCTATCGTACGCCACTGATACGGACACAATGCAACTTATTGTGCAGGACGCCGCAGGTCCATATTTTAGAGGCGAATTCCGTAGATAATCGATTCGATTTTCTCGTGTTCACGCTCACCTCCTTTTCCATATGCGTATGTATTCTCATAGTGTGTACCGAAGGACGTGCCGAAATCATTTTCGCGACCAACTTTGGCTTAGGTGCGCTGGCTATGTAGGCGAACTCCAAATATTTGTTCGCATCTAGCTCACTGAAGTTTACCATTATGGATGTTTCTACTTAAACTTTCTATGTTGTGCTTGCCTCTCGGTTTGTGTTTGGAAATTCGATTTAAACTTATTTCAGAAGTGAGCATTGCAATGGTGCACCTCTTCCCGTGAGCATTCATCGAGATTACGAGGCTTAATCTAATAGTATGTACTCGAGATTTACTTACAAGCGGATTGGAACCATTTCTGATCAAATAAGGATTCCTTTAAGCCATTCTTGAACAATGTACTTAAACAGATATAATCATATTTTCAAAAACGCATACATTTGGTGGTAATTATTTTAGATTTTTAGCAGGAAATACATCTTTTAGTGCGTATAGATCAGGATCAGATATCTATACAGTGTGTCTCCGGATGAACTGAACAAGAGGGGATTTTTTTTTTATTTGGAACTTAATAACTTTTTAACAGCTGAGAAATTACAAAAACACACTTGAGCTAAAGAAAAAAACATTTTGTTTTGTTAAACTTTGTATCCTCCAACCCCTACACACTTTCAGCTCTACGTACATACATATTCTTCAGTGACAGAATTTACTGAAGAGTACTTATTGTTTAAGTGCAATTAATAAGTTTGATAAATTAATAAACCGTAGAAGTAGCAAAATAATATGATCACTATTTATACCAATTATTTTCTTAATTTTCGCAATATCTCTAAAATAAACGAGATTTTATTAGTTCAAGGGTTTGTTTGTTGATTTCATTAACGACAACGCGTAAATCAGGAGTGATGTTGACAGTTGGTGGATATAATTATTACTGCTATGTCGATAGGCCGATGCCCGTCTTTAAATTAGCTTTTTTTGCTTCAGAAACAACGAACTCGTAAATTTTGAGTATGTTTCAAGGCACCGAACGTCCTTCTCTAAGTTATCGTCCAATATTATCGCTCAAATCATATAGCTCCTCCCTAGCTTAATTGTTTTTGAGAGCGTTCGTCGGTAACTGAGAGATGTAGGTTCGAATCCTGTGTGAGGAGAAAATTTTTCTTGTGAAAAAAATCCTCTTAATTATTACAGTTATTAGCAGAAATACATTAATTTGTTAATTTCTTACTGTAAAAAGATTCCAATCTTTGCAAATTTGTTTGAGTTAACAAAGTACCGATGTTGTCTCAACAATATCAAAGTAATTGAACCAATCCAATATTTTTACAAAGTTAAACTGTATTATTGTGTTAAGACCATACTGAACTAAATAATTTGTTTGAATATATTAAACATTCTAGCCAAATATTTTGTTCCAGTCAATAGTGTACATTTTTTGCATATATTTGAAACAACAAACGGCATGCTTGTTTCAAAGAAAATATGCTTAACAAAATACATATATTTGGTTGGTTTAAATACATATATAGGTTTTTCAGTGTTGTAAAAAGGACATTTAAATTTTTATTTCAGAATTGGTGATTTTGAGACAAGAAATTTTTTTATCAAGAATTACATTGTTGTTCCAAATAAAAAATTTTCGTGTCTTGTTCAGCCCATCCGGCGCACAGTGTATATTATCCAAATTACCCAGAGAAAAAGAAATTATCAATCAATGAAATATTTATTGACCCAAGCAAGTGGCTTGGTTAGGTATATGTGGGCAAACAAATATTTATTTCTTTTCTTTAATTCGCTCAGTAAATTCGCGATCAGCAATACCTGGAAACTGGCACTTGGGAGTCGTCATTTGTATTTTCGTCCACCTAATGATGCCAGAGAGTGACAAAGTATTAACAATACTACACTAAAACACTAGTATTATAATGACGTTTCTTGTAATACGAGTACAAATCTTCAAGCATTCAAGTGTACGAGTATTACAATAGTCTTTGTAACACGTGATCTTTTATACTATTTTTTTTCTATTTCGCATTAATTTACGTTTATTTATTATTTAAAATGCAATTTCTTATCCACAAGCAATTTAAATGTTTTTACGTTTGTAACACAATTCTTGTGTCTTGCGCAATTCCATGTTAAAGCCTATATAAAAATATCAAATGTCAAACCGTGAGTTGTACTACTAAGCTACAAAGTGAGAATTTGTGACACGGTTTTTCGGCAAAACATTTACGCAAGTTGGGTTTTCGTGGTTGTCCTTGCTCATGCACCGAGAGAAAGGTTAGCTGCAATTAACTAACTCGTAGTTAACTGAATGCATATTAATATATGCTGAAATAATCTTTTTCATTTCTTTCAGTGGAGGTGAGTGCTAGACCTATAAAGTCGCTTCACAGGCCGACTAATTAGATCCGCAATAGTAATTAGGTAATGGTTAATTAGAATAAGAGACCACTGGCATGTTAGGCACAATGGGATAATTAGAGTAGGTAGTCCCATGTAATACCTTTGAGTGGAGCATGGGGTTTAAGGAAGTATTGTTATTACTTTAACTTATCAATAAATGGTGGCGGAATGATTAAAAATGAAATCTTTAAAGATAATTACAGACCAATCACTCACAAAAAAAATACTTATAAACTTAATTGAGAAAATTTATTTCTAAGCATTGATATAGCTGTTAGACACCAGAATCATAAGAATGACTTAAGAAAATATAAAAATTAGAGACTCAACTCCTATAAATATTAAAAAAGGACAACAGAAAGACAGAAATATCTATTTTAAATCAATTTTTTTTTGTTCATTTCACTACCAAAACCATCATGTGTTTAAAAGCAAAGGACCATGTTCTGCATTTTCTTTTGAAATACACTATAATAAGGAAAGCAATACCTTTTGTTGAAAAAGTATTGTTTTAATTTAAGGTAATGTTTTTCTATGAGGATGGCTACAGAAGAACTTTGCTCTTTGTTTGGAGCAGTATAAATTATTATAGAGATTCACCCAAAGCCATTTTTGTATTGAAGTAAGACTTTTTTCTTAATTTAATGAATCTTATTTAATAAAATCCGCTCCCATTGTTGTACAGGAGAATCAAAAACCTATCTGCATACATTTCAATAATTCCTGCGCTTGTTTGCCGCGGTCTTCACCGTTTTTTGGCGGACATCCCCTCGCGCAAAACCGACGCGGATTCCTGATTAATTCCAGCGGCGGCGAACGAAGCGGGCTCGCCCGAAATAAGTCCGAAACAAATGGCTTGAATTTAAGTCGTGTCTGACGCGAATTCGTACCCGTAATATGCAAACATAATTCATATTTATGGAACTAATCTAGCCGCATTAGGCGAGCTTAAAGACGGGTAAAAATGGACGGGAAACGAAATCTCAGAAATTTAATGGCGGTTTCTGGTGGTATTTCGCGAGATATCCGAAACGCGTTTATAGGCAATGGAATTTCTTTTGTTAATGACGGCTACCTTTTCTCTCCGTATACTTTCTGATTGTTCGATTTAATATACTTGCGCGAGTGTGAAAATAGATTTTAGTTTTTTGAAACAGGGGATTACTTTTTTTTTTGTTTCCACAAATAATCGCATTGTGGTCTCGTTCGTTAGAATTGTATGAGGAGCTTTGTTTTAAAACGCAGCTTTTCATACGAGTTTGGATTTGTTAAGGCAGATGGTGTTAGGAAGCTTTTCCTAAATAGAAATCCATATAACGAAACACTATTAAACATAACGGAGTGCCTATTTCCCATATGCAATACGCAATAAAGTTTACGTTTTGTTTCAAAACTCCGTTCCTTTTAGCTACATTATGAAACAAAATGATGTTTTCAATTCGTACGTGTCAATGCGCAAGTTTGAACGGTACACTTAACGATTATACTCTAACAATGACTACACTATTGTCTCAGTTTGTCACGCATGTTGATTTGTGAAGATCCGTGCTTACAACAACAGAAAAAAAATATGCATGGACAAGTGCTACTATTCCAGTATAATTCAGAAAACAGAAAGCGTGCTGGGCATGAGACACAAGGAACGACAAAAACAAAACTCTTCAACCTAAACTCTACATTATCAAATACCTTAACTATTTTCCAAATCCGTACGATTTCTACCAACCATGCGAACTTAATGGAGCCATTTATCAATTTATGCTTCATGTGACTTAAGTTCTTTTGGAAAAAAAAAAAAATGAGCAACATTAGCTGCCAAAACTTTATCTGCTGCGTTACAATATGAAAGGAAGTAGCTAAACTAATGCAAAAAAGATGAAGCACGATGGAGATCTAGATGAAATCATCACCGGTTTCTATATTATTTTCCTAAGAGAAACGTAGTTTCCTAAGAATTGTTGAAAAAAAAATGTACGGAAACACAAAATGTAGTGAAAATATAAAAAGAAGCATTTTATCGTAATGATGTGGCAAAAAATAAGTCACTTAGACAAAGAAAGAAATCTTTAGAATATTGATCGTTTCTGAAGAGGATTTAGGAAGGCAAACACAACACAAAAAAAAAAAATTGAAAGATATTGATAAATTATTGAAATTATGTTATTAGGAATTAAAGGCAAAACCATATACTGGATACATTTGAGGCTGCTATTTTTTGTAAAAATTGATATATTGTAGTGGCAGCAATGAAGAAGACAACGCTGAAGGAAATGAGATTTGTGATTATCTACGATAATAAACGTCTTTTACTAGTTTGTTGCGTTAATGTTTAATTACAGTGTCTATTCTCGCCCAAGCTGTCGTGTCGTGGATAAGAGCTTGCACAGGGTTCTACAACGATGTCAGTTGTTGCTTTCGGCTATTGAAAGCCCAACTGTTAAACCAAGTGCCGAAAGGGATGAGGGGTCTTGGCTTAACTGCACGGACCGAGAGAAGACAACCTCAACAAAAACCTAAATGGGGGGCGGAGTGGGGTGGCGGAGTGAGGTGGCGGACTAGGCTGATCGGATGCGTGTCTGTATAGAAGCCCACTCTACTAGTCCAACCTTGAGGCACCTGGCGCACCCCACTATATTTAGCCTTACCTCTGCATGCGAGGCTCTGTGTAGGTGGACCTTTTCTTGCCTCGCTACTCGTGGGATCAACCATAGAGGAAGGACGTTTATTAGCGGGACGACAATGCTAATAAAATGGAATTGGAGCAGGATTTATCTTGATTTATTTTTGTATCAAAACGTAATTTTTATTTAGGATATTATAATTCAAAATACAGTTTTTAGTTAATATTATTTCTTCTAACACATAAAATATTTGGAATTTTTTTCGATATTTTAACATTTTACATACTTATCAAAGCTATTCTGAATATCCGAAACGAGTCATTTGTGGACCATGGCTCATTAAAATATTTTATTCAGAATTATGTATGTGTTAAGTTTGACCACTTTACTGTGGAACACATGTATATAAGTAGCTATAGCAGATATGATATAGAATTACTGAACTTTTTTGAACAAATATTTCCAACTTTATAGCACTTTCAGTATACATGGTATTGATATCAACTTTATTTTAAATAGAATGGTGCCATTTTCAGCGGTCAGTATATTCATTAGAATATACTGAGTCATTTGCAACTAGTTTACATGAGGGTTCCCTATCCTTAAACTCAACCGTTTTTGAGATATTTGCAATTTTGTTGAATTATTAGACGTTTGCACTCTTCCAAATAAAATTAAATAGTTGATGAGGTATCAGCTATTCAGTGGTTCTACTGAAAGTGGATGTAAGTAAAAAGATGTAGGTATAAAGTGTTATGGCAATAATGACCGAATCACCTACAGAGTGGTAAAAAACGCATCTGCAATGTGGATACCTTTAAACCAACAAAACTTTTTTATTTCAACTGGAACATGGCACTTTTTACTGCAACATTGAATGCAGTGCAGAATTCTATATCGATTGATATGACAGTTTTTGAAATATTAGCATTTCTTGCCTAAAATATGACTAATTTCCAAGCTTCGAGCAAATAAAATATTTTTTCCTAAACAATACTCTCTATATTATTTTTTATAACAACGCGTTATCTATTTTTACATTGTTTGGTTTCCATATCTGAGATATTTATTATTGAAAATTTATTTATTTGTAAAGAATCATACACATAAAGTAACAACAAGTAAAATGGCAACTTACCTGTTAAAATGTTCACATGCTTTATATTAAAAACATCGGAAATAAGGTAAATTATAAATACTTATGAACAAGAAAATCTGCGAAGGAGTTGACAATATTAGGACTTCTATAACAATAGATCACTTGTTTGTTATCGCGTCTCATGGCTTACTAATATCTAATAATTAATGCACGTTCTCTATAACTAAGACATTTACTATTAGTAAGAAACTAGTAACATTAGATATCTAAAACATAAATACTTAGATAGGTTAAGCAAATAATATACAGAGTGTTTGTAGGAAAAAAAAAACCTAATTTTATTTACTTAAAACTTGGAATTTAGGCATAGTTCTAGTAATATTATACAAGAAGTGCTAGTATTTCAAAAACTAAATATGCGATATCTCATCAAAATATTTAATTTTATTTGAAAGAGTGCAAAAGTCAAAAATAAAAAGATAGAAATTCAAAAAGGGTTGAGTTTAGGGATAGGGAACCCCGACATAAACTAATTGCAAATGGCTAAGTATAATCATTATACCGATGAAAATGGCACTATTCTATTTAAAATAAGAAAATTGATATCAACACCCTGTACATCGGAAGTAGTATAATGCTGAAAATATTTTCTTTAAATAGACCATAGTCGGCCATGACGACTCTGCAAGTTTCAAAATCAAATCTCTACCAGAAGTTCAAAAAATCTAATGATCCAGTTCGGTGGGACACCTGTATATACATGTATTTGAAACCCTAAATTGTACAAAATTTTATAAAACACGAAAACTTTGTTCAGCTCTTTGCAATGAATATTTGGAACAGAGAACGATGTATTATCTATGACCTTATCGCTAAGCTTAATTAACAATACCAACGATATTTTTTATTTATTTAAGTTCGTTGATTCTTTGGTGCATAATTTGTTACGGTTTATTTAAATTGCGTTAGCGATGTTAAAGGTTAATTCGGTTGGTAGACAGATTGATATCACGTCGTATGTTATTAAATTCTGTTCAACTTAGTTTTGGCTGCCATGTAATTGACGAAATATGTTTAAAATAATTTAATTAAATTTCAGTGCGGATGCTATGTGTGTATAGATAACCAACGTCAGCTATTTTTTCGTTTAAGGGATTTCCAAATAAAAAAAAAAACAAATAAAATGCTGTATCATAAAATTCGAAATACATGATAAAACAAAGACATCTGTCAGACGGCTTGGAACTGTAATCTAAATTTAGAAATGTACCAAAAAAAAATGATACCTCGCCAACAGAGTGGGGTCCGTTAACAAATTATAGGAATAATTATTTGAATTAAACTGATTATTATCGACCGATATAATTATTGAATACACCTAGCAAGCTACACGAAATAAAAGAAAGAAGAGGTATATTTCCACACCAGTTTGGGTGTAGAACGGGTCAATCAAGGCTATAAATGTTATTCAGGCAGTATTAGACATTAAGCAAATAACTAGACGTAAATGGTGCACACTTTCGACGGTTTACGTGAAAAATGCATACGATACGGCTATCTGGTGCAATGTTATCACCGAAGAAAAGAGGTTTTATGCTTATAACACTGTCAATTTGAATTTTCCGTTACATTTCTATTCTTTGCTGTAATTTGGGCGTCGATCACAGCGCTATCTACTGCATTCTTAACTTGAATGAGGTGCAGAATAATAATTGTGAAAAAATTCGTTTGAATCAATAATTGACTTATGATGAATCACATTTCAACCTTTTACAGCGGGGATATTTTATTATTTATTATACGACACGCAATATTGCTTGGGTTCTCAGTTGTTTTTTCTTTTTTGAATCTGTAACAGTTGCGAAGATATATTTTCTCACAAAGTTGCTTTTCTGCTGAACGAAATAAGTTATTTGCGTATAACATGCAAAATCTTAATCTACTTGAAATTTATACTGCAATAAATGGAAAAAAAAGTTATCCACACAAGATCGAGTGGACTTGCCTCTAAATCCACTTCGCTCCTAGCTTGAAGATCCGGTGGAATTTGGAGATTCGTTCAGGAGACGATAAGGATCTAAATTTAAAATCCTTCCACTGTAATCCGCTGCTTTATTTATGTTCCAGCTACAACAATTTGCAACGGCGTCGATCGGTAATGTAGATCGCTTCCGACACTGTCGGACATGTCCAAAACGAGAAGAAAACGAACACAAAAAAATTCCTTTATCATCCATCAATGCTGAACGTGCATGGAATAACGCCGTTTTTGCGATACTGACTGATAGATTTGTAACGTACAATCGCCGAGGATAATCATAATAGCTTCCGTGCGATTGAATAGTTCGCGAGAAAATGGCGTAACAGATATTTTGGCAACGAAAAAGGGGAAAGATTTTTTTGTGAGTGTAGTCCAGGAACATAAAATATGTCCGTTATGTTAAAAAAAATCTATTTATTTCCAACAAGAAAAATTTCATGGCAATGAAATAGTCCAGTTACATGAAACCATTAGTTTAAGTGCTATTTTGTGATAGGTAAAAAATAAAAGGCAAATCATGAAACAAAATTGTTGATACCCCTTCTCACTTGGTGTATTTAGCGAAAACAAGTAATATAATATAAATATAAGAATATAAGTGCACATATAACACATTTATTTTCCCGTGGCCAATCAAAAACATAGTATCAGAATACTTATATTTCCAACCATCTGTTTTTTTTTTCCTTTTAAAAAGATAGATATCCATAAACGAGTATATTAACTACAAATTTTTTAAGCAAAATTAAATGCCATCATTAAAAGAAAAAATAAAGGAAACTACAACCTTTTTGGATGTCATTGCGTGTGATGACGATGGGTATATATATATATACTGAAACAAAACTAAACTAACTAAACTTACAACTTTGTTTAGATACATGAACTTTAATTCAACGCCCAACTGAATTAAAGCTTCTTTCTCTCTCCCGTTCAAAGAAAGCACTAGAGTGCGATCCAAATCTCCTAGCACCAAGCTGCGCGAAAAGATATGCTGCACTTGTGATTAAATATGCTACAGTTCCTCATGAAAACATGAAGCCTATAAAAATTGTTTGAAACAACTATTTTTTTATGAAATAAAAGTATGGACAAAATAGATTTTTTTAATCTATTCTATATTTTTGTATTTAAGAAATATTATATAGCTTCCAAAGCAACCGAAATCTGTACTTTATTCGAATTTTATAAGAAAGAAAAAACTAAAAATATTTTAGTAAACATTTTAAATAACTATTATATTTAACGAAATTTTAATTTTAGTTTGGAATTTATTCATTTTTGTCGAGAAATACATACACAATTTTTTAGGCCGGTATAAATCTTGTGTATCTTGTTCTAATCGTATACTTTTCTTGCTTCTTTCTCGGAACGTATTCCTGCGCTAGCATCAGGAGAGTTAGCTCGTATTCTATAAACAATTCAGCAGATACCATCATTAAATTTAACCACTAGTAAGAAATAGCAAATACCCTATAAAGCTAATAAATAAAACAATAACTGAATATCAATTTGTTTCGATACTACGTCATAGAAAAAATCGATCATCGTGCAATGATCATAAAGTTGTCCTTACACTTAATGATATCACAAAATGAATAATTTAAATCCAAAATAGAAAGGGATAGAAAAGACCCCTGTAATTTACAAAAAATCGATGCAAAGGGCGTAATAGCTGGTACATTGGCCAGACTAGACAATATATATAAATGGATTCAATTTCACAACTACTCTGAAACCAATCTTTATCCACGAATGCTTATATTTTAGTTAGATCACAAGTTTGATTTTGAAGATACAATAATCTCAGTAACTGAAACAAACCATCGAAATAAAATAAATTATTAACAAATAATAACCTAAAACTAGGCTATGCTATAAGTGCGCTTAGTAAAGTCCAAAGGATTGCCTGTTTCGGCATCACGAGATTCATGTCCACGACGTCGACGACTGCTATGGAGACCATTCTTCGGCTTTTCCGGCTGTTCTGGTCTGAAGCATCCCTAGGATCTTGTATAGCAAAATAAAGTGGTGGCAAGGGCTCCCTGGCAAAGTCGGAGACCACGCCAACATCTTCAACTGCTTCGAACAGACAGTACCACTGTCCGTAAAGGCGGATAAGACCTCGCGTGTTTTCAGTTTCTCTGGGGGATACAGCGTAGATATTTCTACCAGGGAAACTGCAATAGCGTACATCCGCAAACCGAAACGGGGTCTATCTGAGTCTGTCTACACTGAGATGGCTGCCAGGTAGCTATGGGATCAGAGGCTGACCCGTTAGCAGGAGCGCCAGCGAGCTGCCGTTCTCAGGTCCAGAACCGACGTGTGATAGCTCATATGGCAGCATCAAAACGTTTGTCAGGTCCCAAGTTGCTGCTAGGCACTGCTCCCTTTGGATGCAATGGAGTCGCCGGTGCAAGACACTGTAAATTTCTAGAGCTTCATCCGAATGAGGAAAGACCTCTAATAATGCCGAGCTGCTTCTTGCTCAGTTGCAGCAATTTTACAGTTTTAGAGCTATTTGTTTAGTCATTCTGAAAACTGTTCTGATTGGTACATATTTGTTTCTGACACTGCCTTGGCGACTTCACCAGCCGTTTCACTCGCCTCTGTCTTCTAATGCTTGGTATTCTGGTGACGCTGCTATGGTCTGACAGTTTTACCAGTTTGTAAAAGCATCTCATCACAAATTTGGCGACACTGGATTTGATCGTGGATGAAAGTTAACTGCTGCAGTCAACATATACCCATTTCTGTTATACTAAAACATGCAAGTCATTGCGCCTAATTTTGGACGCGCGCCGCTTCATTGAGATGCCCTTCTTTAATACCATACCAAGGCAGCGCGCAGCGCAAATAAGTGCCGGCTGTCCGACCATATTCTATATTTATCTTTAGTCCCAATTCATCCCAAATGTGCCTTTAGTTCTTGGTAGTTCTATCCAAATAATGAATTCTGGCTTCATCTATACGGTTTAGAAAAAACCAAAAACTGACACATTGAAATACTTTTATAAAAAAAGATGAATAATTTTAATTGAATAAAGCTAAATAAGTTTGTCGTAAAACTTTCCTCATAAAATCCCTACCTATATCTCTTTAATAACTTGCGCATAATAATGCGTTTGTTTACATACATTCCATACAAAGTATACTAAGTTGGAATATAATACAAAGATAGGTTCTAATTTAAATACTTCAACAATAGAACTGCTAAACATGTAGACGGCAATTAGTGAAACAAAAGAACAATGCAGCAGACTAATTTTAATTAGGAAAAGTAACAATATCTAATGTCCATCCAATTTAGGGTTAGATATAAACCACAGACAATAACAATAAATACAAAATTTATAATTTACGATTTTGCCATTACTTCTTTCTAAGGATCCAAGCCTTATTAACATTTAATATTCATAAATGCCTATTATATCTTTTATATCGTTGTAGTTAGCAATAATATAATACAATAGCATTAACATAGAAGCTATATATTTAATCTATGTATGTGGAATACTTGATTGTCTAACTTATAGCTGCAAGATAACAGAATTGACCATTTTTTCGTCTGTATTGCTTATTTAGCTGGAGTAGGAGATACGCCAGGATGATATGAATGCCTATATGTATATACTAACGTTTTTAGTTTATATTAAATTTGGTTGACATAATACAACGCTGGAGGGTGAAGTAGGACAGCATACGGAAGATAAGCTTTCTGTAAGTAGCAGTACCCTTTCGCAACATAATATCGGTTTTAATATTTCTTTGTTAACATATTTTCATTGAAAGTACATCGGGCAACATAGAAGAGAATTCAGTATTCACTATAAATTGTAAATAGTCGAATTAATTCCAATTGTGAATGAAATGTAATCGCGTCGTCTTTGCTATTTGTATTCCCGTGTTTTTCTGTCGTGCAAAATAGTAATTAATTCGTTTTTTATTAATTTTATAATAATATAATAATAAGAGTTTATTGTCATCATCCGAAAACATACACATTGTCATCACATACAATATAGATAATGTAAAAGAACACATATAAAATTCAGAAGCAAAAACACGTATATCACAATAACAAACAAATAAGAGACAAAAGAACAGCTCTAGTTACTGAGGAATTCTTCGATACTATAAAAAAACCTGATTCAGCAAATGATCAGCCAATGCTTTCCGAAACAATCCCAGAGAAGTAACATCTTTCAAGGCCCTAGGCAACTTATTATAACATTTTACTGCCATGTAATAGGCCATTTTCAAATAATTTTGTATTTTGCATAGGCACGCTCGGGTCCTGCTGTGACCTTGTACTCATAGTGCAATAGTTGTCTTTATTTTTCCTAAAAGTATTTTCATGTTTTTTGTAAAACGTTAACAAGTCGTATATATACAAAGATGGAAGAGTGTATATTAGCAAATTCTTAAAAATATCACGACGAGACTCTCGCAATTCAGCTCCCACCATATACCACAAAATCCGTTTCTGCGATACAAACAATTGTTTCGCATGCGGAGAGCATCCCCAAAATACGATGCAGTAACGCAGACGGGACTCGACGTAGGCATAATAAAATGACTTAAGAATTAATGTCACAGTAGCGTCGAAGATTGCAGACCGCGAATACTGCGTAATACTTATTCTATCACATTTTTTTTTTGGCATTTTAGGTTTTTTTTTCTTTCTTTAACATGCATTTTTCAGTTATCTAGACGGTGCATGTAATGTTAATGGCGACGGGACAGTGGAGAATATCGTGTTCGCTCCCAAAATCGTCAGCATTCTGTAGTAAATGTCTTTCGAAGATTGTACCATTGTCCAGAACGTGGAACGATAAATGCATATTTAATGAAGAAAGAGTCTTTAACACTCATAAGCTTCATTATTATTGGGCATAGGAAAAGCAGCACCAATTTCGTGAGTATAATTACTAAGAACGTTTTCTGTTAAAGGTTGGTTAGGCATAATAAACCAAACAGTTATTGGATCAATTTACATTCCGAATCGTATCCATGCTACAGAATACCTCAATGTTAGATAGTATCTATCACTGGAATAGCAAAAAGCTCATCAATAGCGGTTTTGAAAACAATATTAAACCTGGGTATTTATGTCGAAAAAGCAGCAAGAATTGAAACATGTAGACCAAAATAGAGTGGAAATTTGAGAAATAACAGCCGTGAACTGAAAAACAAAATTAATAAACATTATTCATTGAGTTGGATTTATTAAAATAAGAAAAAAATATATTGTATGGAAAAATTTTGTTATTATATTTAACAATTTTATTTATTGACGGTCACGTTGAAAAAGTCAGTTTATTGTATTAACAAAATAAAGTTTATTACTTATTATAAAAAGAAATTATTAAGTAGTTTGTTAATTTAAAGTAGTATGTTATTAATTTAATTAAATATTTTATTATTTCTATGAAGTATAATGTATTTTTAATACTGAGTTAAATGTATTAATAAATGAATTTATAACGGTATTGATTATTTCCAATCATTTCACTCTAACACATACTATGTTTTACGCTTTCTCCGCAGGTATAGCGTATGCAATTGTTGTATGTATGTATGTATATAACTCCATTAAAAAAAAACGCAGTACAGTTCGATTGTACTGCGTTTGTATCCGTTTTTACCACCTTCAGTTTCGTTTGTACCTCAAAGGTTAAAAAAATAGAAAGGGTTAAAAAAAATTCAGCAAGCTCTGTTTCAAAACACAAATATGATTTCGCAATCTAGCGTTAATGCAATATTTACATACATAGTGTTCTCGACTTACTACACGCTGGACGATATGAACATGTATATTTAAACATTCTTGGTGAATAAAGGAAATAGAAACCATATTCAAAAGGAAAAAAAATTGATAATTAAATTCACAGGTTCATGAACTCAGTCCTTTACGCCCAATAAAACTGCATAAAACAGTAAATACGAGGAATATTCATCTGAATAAATATTTGCCACTAAAACAATGTCAATAAATATATAATCCTCTTTTTAGGGCTACCTAGTGAGAGCCAAAATTGACGAGCCCTGGTTACAATCATCTACCTAAATGTACCGTAAAATATTTTTGTTTAAATATATGCGTGTGTATATGTCCCAAAGTGTTCCATGCATTCACGAGATTATTTTTAAAACGGAAGAGAAATATTTTAACCCTGGGATGATGAGTTCGACAAATATTATTCTTATTTAGAAACGGGAAGAAATGTTGCTAAATATTAGCTATTAAGGCAGAAATACAAATCAATAAATGTTTTGACACGTATACTTAACAAAATATGTAATAGCTTATTCTAATGTATATTTGAAGTTATAAAAATATAATATATATAAATTAGAACTTACGCAACTAATAATTACTACCTAGATGCTAATTCCTTGTCAAATACTTGTGATACCTGTAATTTATAAAATTTACCGATATCTGCATATACAAATGTCCAAGGTACTAGATTTGTATTAATAAAACTGACTTCATTCATTAACAGACATGACGAAGTATACACCTCGGAATCTAAATCTTTTACTTTAAACCACATTATTATCTGTAAAACTTTTCCTTTGGAAAAAAGTAAAGAATCCTAATAATAATTGCAATTTTAGCCTATTAGTTTCTTGTTCGTATTACATCAAACCCTTGCGATAAGTTTGTTGGTTTTCTTCAATTTATAACAACACTTACAATATGAACATAAACAACATTTGTGTTCATCTTTTAGCTTTATTATTAATTAGTTTGGTGTTTTCTACAATACGTTATTGTTAGACTTAGCGGTAGATTAAAGTACTACTTCTTTTATTCTTTTAGGAAAAACAGGTAAAACAAGTTACTGCAAACTTGACGTATATATTTATATTACTTTTTTATTACACAACAACAACAACAACCAATTTTTTTTTTTTTATATTCATAACAACCACACAAATACTTGATTCTACATTTCTCATTTTGTTGGAACATACTTTCATTGCTGTATTTCAACACTTTCCCTTGTTACAATAAAATGAATAATGTAGAAGAATCTGATTAGAGTAATCCCATTTTCTCACACAAAATCTTCAAACGAGTCCTGGTTAAAGGTTTGGTCATGATGTCTGCAACTTGATGATTTGTTGAAACCTGCTCAACACCTAGGCTTCCTTCAGCTAGTTTTTCACGAATGAAAAAATACTTTATTGCAATATGTTTAGTCCGACGATGGAACTCAGGATTCTGTGCTAACTTCACTACTGCTGCATTATCGATTTGTAGAATAGGGATATTCTTTAGCCTTGTGATGTCATTAAAAAGTCTTGTTAACCAAATAACTTCCTTCACAGCCTCGTTAGCAGCTATTATTTCAGCCTCTGTAGTGGAAGTTGCCACTAAAGGTTGTCGCTGGCTCAACCAAGAAATAATTCCTCCAGCATAATTGATGACAACCCCAGACGTCGAGCGACCTGTCTTGTTACACCCTCCAAAATCTGCATCGCTGTAGCACTCCAAACTATCGCCCTTTGTTTTCAATTTGTACGTGATTCCATAATTAGTTGTACCTGCCACGTATCTGAAAACTCTTTTCAATCTTGTTATATCCTCAGCAGTGGGATTTTCAAGGCTTCTGGACAGAAAACTTATACTAAACGCCAGATCCGGTCTCGTTCCAAGCATCAGATACATTAGCGCTCCAACAGCTTCTCTGTATGGAAACTTCTGCATTATGTCTTCTTTCCCTGATTGTTGAACCTCTGATATCTTCAACATTGGAGTAGACACAGCTTTGCATTCTGAAAAATTAAAACGCTTCAAAATACTCCTCGCGTATGCTTCTTGATGAATTTTGATATCGCCATCTTCATCTCTATCAATTTGTAAGCCTAGAAAATAGGCAGCTACTGACATTGTGATCTTGAATTCTTTCTTTCAATTTTCAAAGAAAATCTCCAAATCAGTCTGATCTGTAGCCGCAACCAATCCATCGTCCACGTACAAAGCCACCAACAATTGGTTGGCATTTCGATATCGAACATAGAGACATGGATCAGCATGACTCACTTTAAAACCAAGATAGAGTAGAAAATTCCCGAAGCGCTTGTTCCAGCATCTTGGAGCTTGTTTTAACCCATACAAACTCCTTTTTAACTTGCATACCTTACTAGTGCCATCTTCGTAACCACTTGGCTGTACCATATAAATTGTCTCCTCAAGTTCTCCGTACAGGAAGGCCGTTGATACATCAAACTGTGCAAGATACAACCCCTTATTTGCAGCAACACTTAAAACAGATCGAATAGTTGTCATCTTTGCTACTGGACTGAATGTTTGACTGTAATCAATACCCTCACGTTGACTGAAACCCTTAGCTACAAGACGAGCCTTATATTTGTTTATACTGCCGTCTGCATTAGTTTTCAGTCGATAAACCCATTTACATGGTATCGCCTTCATACCTTTTGGTAGTTCTACAAGTTCCCAAGTGTTATTCTCCTTCAATGAACCTATTTCCTTGTCCATTGCTTGTTTCCACTCAGCGCTGTCTTCATGTTTAATTGCTTCTTCGAATGACTCAGGCACTTTACCTTCATTAATAAAGCTTTCTACTGCCATCACGTAATCATTTAAAAATGATTGCTTCTTCAAAGCTGAGCAATCTGAGCATTCTGTCTTATGTTCATTTAATAATACTTCCGCCAAACTGTGCAGCTCACTTTCTTGATTCCCTATAGCGTTAACCTTCCTCGATTAGTCTACGTGGAGGTACACCTTTATTCGCACGTTGCGATACTCTTGTTACTTGCGCTTGAGCTGTTTCATATTCTGACTCTTCATTATTATGAACATCGGATGACATATTTACTAAATTTAACTTCAATATTATTTGAAACATGAACTTCTTTATTTTCTGATTGCTTTGGAGCTAATGATTTACCACTTATTTCTGTGGATATATTGTCAACACTATCTATAAAACGTACATCACGACTAATAACTAACCTCTTTGAACTGGATCATAACAACGGAACGCCTTTGATTGATTATCATAACCAACGAATACCATCGACGTTGCAGTGTTATCAAGTTTTTGTCGTTTCTGTTGGGTACGTGAACGTAACATTTAGAACCAAATAATCTTAAGTGTTGCACACTGGGCTTCTTATTATTCCATTTCTCGTATGGTGTTCTATCAACTGCCTTTGAAATAGAGCAATTTTGTAAGTAATTTGCAGTATTTACTGCTTCTGCCCAAAAAATATAAGATAAATTAGCATCCAATAACATGCACCGCGTCATTTCAATTAAGGTGCGGTTTTTCCTCTCTGCTACTCCATTTTGCTGAGGTGTATAAGGTGCTGTATATTGTATTTGATACCTTCATTCTTCAAGTAATTTACTAAACTATTTCCAATATATTCTCCTCCTCGATCTGATCTGATGGCTTTCGGCTTCCTTAAAAATTTAGTTTTTACCATTTCAACATATTCCTTAATTTTACCTTCCACCTCAGATTTTTTATTTAACAAGTAAATGACTGAGTATCTAGAAAAATCATCAATTAGGGTTAATAAATAACGCTTACCACTAGGGTGATTCTGTTTGCATTGGCCCACAAACATCACTGTGAACAAGATCGAGAATTGATTCCGATTTCCGTAATGATTGTTTAGGAAATGACAATTTCGTTGCTTTTCCCTGAAGACATACTTCACATTGGGTCTTTAATACCACAGTTACGACTTTCATGTCATCAATCATATTTGTTCGAACACATTATCTTGAGGCTTCTGGATCACGATGTCCAAAAATTCGATGCCAATAATGAATACAATTCTTCTTGTGTTCTTTTGTAGTATACACCTTTTGTGGTTGACATAACTTGTATAAATTTGCTTCCGCATTTGCGACTGCTATCTGCTGATCACCCTGCATGATTTCACACATACCATTTTTAAAATATACAGAAAAGCCTTTATTCACTAGTTTCTTTATTGAAACTAAATTTCCTTCAATTTGGGGTGCATATAAAACATCTGTTAACGTTACTCTTGATGCTTTACCATAAGAATTTATAACTCCAATTTTACATGTACCTCTTCCTTTAACTTGCACCTTTTCACCATTAGCCACATTTAAATTGGCACACATATTTTCAAAAGTTTCAAACAAGCTCCTATTACATGTGACATGACTTGTAGCTCCTGAATCCACAATCCAGTCATCTATATTACTTGCTGCAACTGTGAAGAGAAAATCTTCTGTTTGTTCTATTTTCTTTACTTTTTCACTTGAAGAATGATGCATCTCTTTGTTCTTCTTATCTTTCCAGGATTTATACTTTCTACAATCCTTTTTCATGTGATTTGCCTTCTTACAAAAGAAACAAGTAACATTTTTGTTCTGTAATTTTAACGCTAGTTCTTTATTATTGCCGTTCCAAGACTTACTTTCCTTGCGACGTTGATATTCACTGATTAACTTTGACTGGACTAACGATAATGTCAAATCTGTTTCTTGCCTTGTTTCCAATGCTGTTACTAGAGTGTCGTAGCTTCGTGGTAAACTACTGAGTACCATTGCAACTGTCCAGCTTTCCGATAACTGCTTTTCACCTAAGTCAGTTAATTTTTGGAATAAATTTGTCATTTCAGCAATATGTTGCTCCATGTTGTCATTTTCTTCATCTTAGAACTACAAATACGCCCTCATTAAACTAACTTTATTACTAAGCGTACCTTTTTCGTGATAATTCTTTAATGCTGTCCACGTATCTTTAGCTGTAGTTGAGTTCGAATGTGAACATAATTGACTATCTTCTACTGACAGCCCAATCCAGGCTCTTGCTTGATCATCCCTTTTTTTCCACTGTAGCACCGCATCTTTGTTAGCTGCATCTGACATTTCTACTGGTTTTTCTTTACTTAATACGTCCCATAAATTTTCCTTTATAAGCAATAACTCCATTTTGTACTTCCATGTGAAGTAGTTGTCATTATTTAGTTTTGCAATTGACACCTTATTTGCATCCGCCATTTCTTATTCTCCTTACACACTTGGTTCCACTTTTATTCTAACTTTAGCAGTACAATCTACCTGGGCCCATAACCTGTTAGACTTAGCGGTAGATTAAAGTACTACTTCTTTTATTCTTTTAGGAAAAACAGGTAAAACAAGTTACTGCAAACTTGACGTATATATTTATATTACTTTTTTATTACACAACAACAACAACAACCAATTTTTTTTTTTTAAATTCATAACAACCACACAAATACTTGATTCTACATTTCTCATTTTGTTGGAACATACTTTCATTGCTGTATTTCAACAGTTATTTTGTCTCTGCGATAAAAAGAAATAAATACCTTTCAATGCTCACTCGGAAATATGTTAGATACACTTAACTATAGGTTCCTTTGGTATTCAGCTCTTTTTCTTGTCACTGCCAAGAAGAAAATTGCAGGTATTAACTCGGTTTCTAAATGTAAAAATCATGTCAAATTATAGGTAAGCGACAGGTTATAGTTCTCGGAACAATAACTACTTAATAGGTACGTTGAAGTGTAATTTAAACCCTCGATGGAATTTTAGTCATGTTTCAATTAGTGACGGCTTCCACTAGAAAGGATACAGGCAAGTTAAGGGTTCTGATATGATTTCAACGCTACAATCACTTTCTCTTCTTTTCAATAATTGCATATCTAGGCATGCTATCTTAATTTTGTTAAAATTAAATCATGTTTTATTTAATGATATAAAGTAGACATACCGTATAAGCTATAACTACGAAAATAATAAAAAAAGCAGCCGTTTGTGCATCTAAGTACAAATAAATACTTTGTTGTATAGGCCACACTTACAACTACAAAAATTTCATTTAATTTCCAGGTAATTGAAGGTTTTCTCTCGAAATTTTTGTATGCAAACAATTCAAGAAACAATATTGATAGACGCACGTGCCATAAAATAACAAAAAGTATGAAGTTGTTAAGCGAGCACAGTACTGAATTTATTATTTAAAATGTACATTAAGGAAAAACAAATACTCGCGGAATTCCTGAAACTAATTTGGTAAGGATTAACATCGAAGATAATAAGTGGTCAATTGCTTCTGAGAAGATATAAAACTAATACGTATAGTGAAAGAATGAGTTGTCACGAATTGAAATTAAAAAAAAATAATGTATTCGTTTGAAACTTGGTATAACCGTTGCTGACACTTTTCTTAGTAAATCGCTTTCTTGGTACACACACATACGTATATACGTATTTGTTACAAGTAGGTGTGTATTTATTGCATCCATATTATAATATT
This sequence comes from Protaetia brevitarsis, assembly GCA_004143645.1. Classification (NCBI taxonomy): domain Eukaryota; kingdom Metazoa; phylum Arthropoda; class Insecta; order Coleoptera; family Scarabaeidae; genus Protaetia; species Protaetia brevitarsis. The sequence goes on from RXPK01000304.1 coordinate 2,764,822, forward strand.
TTGCTAATACTATCGGAACAAATAATCTTATTTAGATTATATGAATTCACAGAAATCGATAATAGGAATATCTAGTTTAGAAAACATGATATTGTTGAATTAAGTATTATTTCTAGGAAGTCCAAGGAAAAAGAAATGAAGTATTTTAAACTGACATTAACTAAACTTGCAACATGCAAATAAAATCACAATTAAAAATAGACGCAGTATAAACAAACAAAAAACATGTAATTTGCAAAGCTTTTGAAGGAAAACATTTCTTACAAAAATCTTTTGGACATAGAACTTATAAAAAGCTACTATTTTTTAGAAAAGTTATCAAATGAAACTTGTGTCATATTCTTGTGTTTTCCTACTTGTCCACTGCCAAAAAGATAAAAAGAACAATAACTTGGTGGTTTTTTCCACCTCTCGTTGAACTTATGATGTATCTGTTTGTTCATGGACTTTTTAATTTGCAATTTGGTGATGCCGACGGAAAGTCCAGTTCCAAGAAGAGGCATTGACAAACCTTGTCTGACCAGTCGCCTCATTTCCCTTCATGACTATGTGGCTGGGAACCCAGGCCAGTGTTAATTTCGTTCCCTCATTTAAGACGCTTACGTAGTTCCAAACCAGCCTAGGGTTAACACTTACGGAAGTGATCGCTTTAGGTCGGAAAATCACGATACTTTCACCTATTTTGGCCCACCTTTCTACATTTGACATAGTGATGAATTGGAACAACCTCAGCCTGGAATGCCGTCGCCAAGGATCATCTTAAGGCAGGCGTTCACTATTAAGTATCGTACGGATGGCACGCATCGCATGAATCGCATTTTACTACTAGTTGTATTGTTTTTAATGGAACTGCGCCCATCTATCCGCATCGTACGCATCGCATTTCGGTAATATATAACAAATAAATCCGATTCGTACGATGCGTGCCGTCCGTACGATACTTAATAGTGAACACCTGCCTTTAACCAGAATGGACAAACAGAGTTTTGGCACTTTTGATCTCAGGGGGGAGGAGGACGTTGAATTCGTGACCTTCAGTCCGCTTAATTGGTATTGGCTGGAACGAACTCAAAAAAAGATGGCGCGCGCACATTTAAGATTTGCTACCTGTCCGGTTGACATGTTCCTTGCTTGAATGTAGTTTTATAGGTTATAAAAACATGGAAAACTGTCAAGTGATGGTCAGGAACTGTTTTGACCAGAGCCGAGGCTAGAAAGAAAAGGTGACAATTAGGGGAGTTAAAATTTGCTAGCTGCCTAGTCTTGCTTACATGTTCCTTGTCGTCGTGTCTTTGCTGAAGCTTACCGAAAAGGCTTTTCTAAGGTTTTTTCCATATATCTCGGCTCCTGCGCCGCAGTCAGTTTTAGATTCGTCTGTATACTAGTTCGAATTGAAGGGCCTTTCTCTCAGTCATTATCTGATACTAGGCTACTTTCTATCTAGGTTGTATTTCCGAACCATGGCTTCACTTGGCATTCTTTCTAACATGAGGAATCCTTTCTGCTTCTCAATTAGTGATTGTAAGTCTTCGACCATTCTTTTTCTCGTGAACGTGACAACTTGTGTTTTCTGAGTATTGACTAATAGTCACTCATGTTTACATCAGTTTTCAACCGTATCTAGAGCGCTTTGCTTCTGTTACTATTTTTGGAAAACGCCGTCCAACGACTTTTATATTGAGTTTGAAATTAGCCTGTTGAGATCTTTTAATGCGATCTCCGTAGATTTTCCAATTGATATGCATATTGCCTATTACTGAGTGGCTGTTTCCTCAGCGTGTTTTTGAATAAAAAGGTTGGTAGACTTATTGGTCTGTATCACTAGCTTTGATTAGATATTTTACCCTTAGTTAGGTATAATATCCTCACCTTTTGCCATGCGGTTGGAACACATCCATAGGCTATACGTGCTCTGAAGATTTTTGTGAGACGTGGTATTAATACCGCTATCTTTTTCTGGAAGAGCACAGGAAAAATTCTATCAGTGCCTGCAGATTTAAAAGGCAAACATCTGCCGAGCACTTGATTCTGACAGGTCTCGTGTTTCTCACGGCCAGCCTTCAATCTACTTGTTTAGGCCTGTTTGGCCGACTCGCAAGCACCTGTTAAAATTTTCTCGAACGGGGCTATTAAACAGAAGATGTTATGTAAACAGAAAGCGTAAATTACTTCAAAACTGTAAATTTTAGTGATGGGTTGCTACGAAGCATACTGCTATTTTGTAACAGCTAACAATCGTTAGCAGTTTGTAGCAGTTACTCAATATCAAAAAAAAAGCTGTCATTTTTTGGGGCATTTGCTGATATAGTAGACAAGTGCGAACATACGTGTATATTTCGTAGCAATACAGCAGCAAAGCAGTGTATAAAATGTTTCTAAATATGTTGTATGTAAAGTTCGTAAAGTTAAGCCTCTTTCTGACCAGGGGATTAGTTGATTCCACTAGTTGAACGGGAGGTTGTCAAGGAGCATACTGATGTAGCAAATGATTGGGTACCGCTTGAACCCTTTCACACGGAGTCAACTTGTCCGCTTCGGCGGCTTCAGTAGATCTTCAATAACAATCAACTAGTTGAAAGTAAACCAGGCAACTTAGATGAATTAACTAAACCGCCTTGGCTAAAATAGACCTAAGGCCTCTTTCAGACCAAAAGGATTAAATAAATACTATCCTTTACAATACATACAAAAAATAAATATTTACTTTAAGTAACTGTTTCTTTAATGCAATTTTCTTTAATTAAAAAAAAACAAAAATATGTTTAACACTCGTACTTTTTCTAAAGAGTTTTATCACTACTAGGATTGCTAGTAATGAAGTGAACTATTAATATTAAGATGCAAAGTAACCGTTATAATGTTTAATAATGCCTGGACACTAAATTTTATAATAGAAGCTCCCTCTGCATACATATTAATTCCTATAATTTTCCTACAAACTACACTACAATTATTTACAATGTAAATATCATTAGGTATATCCGCAAATGCGCATTGAGTAGGTACTGAAAATCGTCATGGTCAAGCGGCGACACGTGAAAACTGTGACGCAACGGTCCATTCGGCGATGATATTTTTGGACGGGTCCGATTGAGAAACAAATAAACAAATAAATACGTCACTGTCACTTTTACCCAATAAAGTAGCTGAAATATATAATAATTATGTCGAGAATCAAAGCGCTCCGTGAATTTTAAGCGTTATTTATGTGAAAATTACTGTAGTTCGATAGGTATAAATGTTGATTTACGGACAATATTTTAGGGAAATCTAAGCGACTGGTACAAGCGGCGTTCCTCAGGGTTAATTATCAACGGGTTATTTGGCTTTCTAAATCGGTGTTATATATTCATATGTGTCTTCAGTCCGTTAGTAGAAACACAATATTTTTGTATTTAAATTCCTAGGTTAGTTTTCTTTAATAATAAGGAAGCATGCAAATATGTACTAGTTGTTGGGCAAAAAATTGTTTATATAATTACTTTCAGTGTTGCTAAAACGTCTATATTTTTTTCTGTATGTCCTAACTCGGCTGGAATTTTTTTCTCTTCCATATTTGTAATATGTGACAAACCTCAAGGATTGTTGCCGTTTAGAGATTTACATATCATGAAACGTTCAAGTTAGATATATGTATAATATATGTATAATTATATTAATAATATGTTACACTTCTTTTCTTACTATTTTGATAACTACACAGCTGAAAAATGCTTCTCATATTAAACCCACTGTATTTCAAGTTTCGACATCGGTTATCGATTTTGATTGTTATTTTAGAAAGTCAGACAAAGAGAAACAGTTTGGTTGATCTTAATAAAACTATTCCTACACTTTATTTATGAAAATCTAAATAATTACAAATTATTTTAAACCCCGTGCTTCACTTCAAGGTACTACACAATGCCACCTATTCTAAGTACCATATATAGATTCCATAACAATTTAAATATTCCTACTCTAATTACATAATTTACCTGTGACTATTAATAATAATAACAAAAGTATAGCACAGTTTTGACTCTTTTCCGGTATTCCCTCGCGACCATCCGTTCAAGGAGCCTCCATTTCGGAGTTAAATGTTTTGCTACTAAACGGATAGAATATAGAGATAATTTTGCTTTCCATAGGAGAAAACACATCTTTAACGGAGGCAACCTAATCCGTTAAGGACCAATTTGGCTCTCTTATGCAGTTTTACTATTTTGTAATAAATGTAAAAGTTTCCCAAATAAGAGAATTTCACTCTTACTGCTGTTATTAAAATGAATAATGGATGTTGTTTCCCCCATAAGTATGTAATACTACTATCGTATTAGATAAAATTATCTCCGTTGCTAATGCAAGTAAGTCCACCTGGAAATAATTAATTAAAATGTTTAGGGAAGCAGTTACGATTTGGAGAACAAATGTTCCCAATCGGAGGTATCCTTTCCCTTTTTGACGTTGAGGTATTAGAAATAGAAACATCTATTAAGTAAACAAATTATCACCTTGGTTGAGATTTTGTATAAAACCGAGGAAATACTTTTTGTTTTCAGCTATGGCAACTCCTTTTTGGAACAAAATATTTCTAAAACGGAGACTCCCTATTTCACTCCGTCAAATTTTTACCTGTGTGGGAAGAACCATAAATGTGACTAATCCACATTATCGCGAGTCTACTGTAAGCACAGTGCACACCGGAGTGATACGACGGCAATACTACAAGCAACACAGCCAGCAACACGACACGTACCGTATAAATTTAATGTAATTGTCGTGTTCCTGGTTATCTCGTTTGTCGTATTGCGTGTCGTATCCCTCCGGTATGCACTCTGCCGTAGAGCGGTCAGCTATCAGTTGTTATTATATTTGAACCGACTTTAGCTATCGCCTCAGTATTCGCCAAGGAGTAAGGAAGAACCATGGAAAATCCTTACTCTGAGGGGAGGATATGGGAAAGGGCCCCACCTTGTTACTAATAACCAGCAAATTATTATCCTTCCAAGAAGTTGAAATTGAAACAGGCTAGAGTCTAGACCAGCGTAATGATCTAAAAATAAAAAAATAACAGCAGTACCTACTCCAATACTCAACAATAACTTAAACCTAACTGTTCTAACCAATAGTACCTAAATTAAAGATTTAAAGTTTAAATATTTAATTATATATCCCAACTATGTTAAAAGCCGTAATTCGATAGCAATTCAGATCACTAGAGAGTATAAAATCTTCATTTATAAATAGGTACTAGCCTACTAACTATCTAGATATCATGCCGTAACCTACCTAATTTTTCAGCAGCATTACTAAAAAGTTCTTACCATTCGACCGACTCATTATCTCTAATATCTGTTTCGCATCACAGCCAATTTAACCCTAATGCCCTAACTTCTATACGCGATCGCCACTCATCAGTGACTGAAGATTCCTCGCTGTATTTACCCCACCACATTCATAATGTGAATCATCAGCCCTCCTAGTTCTACATAAATATGGTTAAAAAAATAACCGTGACCCGACATTAGTTCTACCGCCTGATACTAACCGATGTAACTAACGAACTAACTAACCACAAATTAACCCTCATTTTCTGCGGCATACCTGCTTGTTACACAATTATCCAAACACGTTTTGGGGGTGATCAATTTTGATAATTCGTCTATATAACACATAAATGTTGTTGAGTTTATGATTTTGGTGAATCCCCAAGTAAAGTATTGTAATAACAAAATGGAACAAATTAAAAAAGTTCTGGATTGGTGGATTTTTGAAGTCAGGTATTAGAATAACCAAAAAAGATAAGCAGATTCCTTTTTGATTATTCTAATACCGAACTTCAAAAATCCACCAATCCAGAATAAAAAGGATCAACATTATATTAGTTATAGTCAGATCTTGACCCAACATGCGTTTATGATACGTTCATGGGAAAAAACTGGCTACTAAAGATAAAAAATTGCTCATAGTTTGAAAAATGCAACGGCCGTACTTGAGGACGGTCGCCCTGCACTGAAAGTCGCTGCCTTGGCGTTCCTCAACGACCTGCTAATTCTGGAAAACGGCTCCCACAAGAAACAAACAAAAAGTCCTGGAACACAGAGACGTGGATGTCCCCACATCCTGGATACTCATCGGTTCTTGGAAGCTTGTGGCACGACACTAAACCCTAGAAAGAGTGCCTCAGTGCCAGTCTTCAGGTTAGCTGAACTATCCCCGGCATCCAAGATCTAGGTCACTTTAAATACTTGCGATTCCAGGATGACTAGCATATTCCCGTACTCCCGGGAATATGCTAGTCATCCGTTCGACCCTTTTTTCCCATGGTGGGTGTAGATTCCTGTGAGGTATTCACTCAATCTGTCCCTAGCAGCAAGTTGGGACCTGACAAACGTTTTGGTGCTGCTATATGAGCTACCACACGTCGGTTCTGGACCTAAGAACGGTCGCTCGCTGGCGCCCCTTGCTAACGTGTCAGCTATTTCATTGCCTCTGATCCCAGAGTGACCTGGCACCCATTTCAATGTAACATTTAGATGTTTCGCCAGCTGTTTAAGATTTCTGGGGCACCCCAGTACCACTTCAGAGTCAAATCTGACAGCTTGCAAAGCTTTGGGGGCAGCCTGGCTGTAGGAGATGATTTCTATCCTTCCATTCTTGCGCTGGCAGTTTGAGATGCCCCCAGCACAAGTCTGGATGGCAATAATTTCGACCTGGAAAATGAGGGGGAAGGCACATAGGCTAAAAGCTTCGCCGTCCCGCTATCCGACTTCGAGGCGTCGACAAACCAGCGGGGTATATCCCATTTTGGTTTGCGAATGCACGCTATCGCGGTTTCCCTGGTGGAGATGTCTACGCTGGATCTCCCAGAGAAGCTGAAAACGGGTGAGATTTTATACGCCTTTATGGACAGTGGTACTGTATGTTCGATGTAGTTGAAGATGCTGGTATCGTCTCCGACTTTGCCGGAGAAGTTCTTGCATCCACTAAATTTTGCTCTCTAAGCCCCTAGGGTTGCTTCAGACCACAACGCCAACTGCAACGATGTGCCCCTCACAGGACGGCCGAAGAACTTAGAACGCGCTTGCCAGAAGCCAGATCAGATATTCCAAATGTGAAGTCGTGCCTTATCCCTCGCCTTTTCTATTGTTTCCATTCCATCTTCCACTACGAGCACCATTCTGAACGAATGTGACCCCTTTGTAAGGAAAACGATCAAGAGGATTCTCTACTGGTCTACGCATACCAACTCCCAGCTCCCACTCTATACATGGGTGGAAGTATTACAACCTCCCACCATCTGGCTGGACTGGCAAATGATATTAACTAGATGAGTGTCAATTTAAATGTTATTGCATTATTATCCAATGAACGTTTTGTAGTAATGGGTAATCATGGAGTGAAAAACTTGTTCTTACCGTTCAATTGTGAATGTTCATCAATGTGTGTCGTGTTATGTTATACTATCATGTGCAGATGGTATGCTCAAGCACAGTATATATATTATAAGAACGCGCATGGGCACAGTGTTTCCTATTATAGACTCGTCACTTTCTAGCTGTGGTCAATTAAAAGCCAGCACATTCGCAACTGAGTATTGGGATGGTGCCTCGTTTCTCGTTTGATGTTTATCTGCAAGCGTTGTTCTAGTAAGGTAAATGTTTTTTGTTATCTACTTGGCTGCTGCACCAGGTATCATAGCCTTTGTTACCGCCAGAACCGGTTTAAGTCCAGTATTGCTTCTTCTTTTCGCTAGCTTGTGTGGTATACATACATACATTTCCTAGAATACACCGAAAACATGTAAGTCGTGTTGTTATAAATGAACGCACCAATGACAAATCAGTTAGAACAATCTTTCAGTGCTTCAAAATTTACATACAATAGTTTTCTCAATATTTCGTTAGATAGAAACCTGCTTCAATGCAAAGCGTGAATACTTACGAGAATGTGTGAAAAAAAAAGATAATTTTAAGAATAAATGATAGTACTTCCTAATTTTTATTTGACAGTCCCGGGCATTGAGAATGCTAATTTCACAATGACCGGTCAGCAGAAGCAAATTCATTTTAAATATTTCTGATGCCTTTTTAATGTTTTAACATTGACTATTATGAGATCATGCAAACACTCTGATGAAGACATACCTATTGTCGAAACTAGTAGCTGGAATCATTTAATCTCATAGTAAACAAATAAAAATTAGGAAGTACTATCATTTACTTTTAATAGCTAATTCGAATTACCTAATTATGAAATAATTTTGTTTCTTGATTGGCTGTTTCCTATTGTGCAACAACGGAAGGTATCAACCACTATGTGAAATAATAGGCATTTTACGACAATTCACTATATATTTTTCTCTTGGTCCGCAGAATCTTTCCGAGTCAAGCTACTTTGCAGCATAATGATTTTGCTAGTACACAGTGCAGTGCATATTTTATGCCACTGCGTTGCATAGCAAGCACAGAGCTCGGAGAATCCAAAAGCATACAGCTACATTGAGCTTTCACGAATAATAGAGTGTAGAAAGAATAACTACACACATCATCAACTCTTATTCTAAATGTAATTCGAAGTGATAACGTTTGTCAGAAAATAGTAAACTATGAATAAGAACAAGCAATTATTGGTTAGAATTAATTCTTTGTCCCAAAGAAGTATTGATATTTTTCTATACAAAAGCCAGAAACTTTGTTGCGAAATGCGGTAGGGGATCATTGCAATTTTGGCAATGTAAAAAGAGACAGAACAACTTTCCTTACGTAATCTCGTCCAGCATACGACTCCGGCTCCAATACTTGCATGACCGTGTATACGCATGGACAAATTGTATGGTATTATTTTACCGCATGTGTGTCAAGGTCGCAAGGAACGCATTACGAGTGAATACCAACGTTGAGAGAACATACTCACACATACATAATGGAGATAAATATTTGTTTACTTATGTTTAATTATCAGATGCTTTCGTTTTTTTTTTAGTTCATGTTATTGTCACGTATGTTACGTTGACATACATTTATTTTTGGGCAAGACTTTCAGACCAGTTTTGATTTGTTGTGCTTGTTTGAATGTCGAGGAAATCGTTTCAATTCTTACTTTTGAAACGATACCATTGCGTACGAATTCAAAACTTTAAATTAATGAATGAAGATGAAGTATATACATGTTTTTGTTTTATTATCATCACCTATTCGTAGAGAATACAAAATATGATCCTAAAACTGTCAAATGATTGTGCAATGTAATAAAGTGACAATTTTACTGTACCCGAACATATCCTTGATCAGCTAGAATTGTGGTTCAGGACGAGAGAACATAAATAATAAAAAATAAACCGCGAGAAGCGTTAGTCTTCGTTCTGACCATCTGGAAATACTTACCGTTCTCGGGCGGCCGGCACACGAGAGGTATTCTTTACGAGCAGCTATTCTTCTCTGATTACCCCATATTTTATTATCACGATTGTTATAAACCTTAATAAACGCATCTATAACGGCAGGCATGTACGGAATAAATAGCGAAATTTGCATAAATATGCAGTTTATACGGACCGTATTGGCATAAAATTGTCATATTTTATAGTAGGTACGCTTGTTGTTTCTTTTATATAACGATTCGTTTTTCTTTCAAATAATTACGCGTTCGGAATAATTTATTTCGTAATTTTATTTTGAAACAGAGAACTCGATTCTAGTGTTTATAATTTGTGTCAAAACAAACCGAAGGATAATATTTTAACTTGTGAGTAAGTATTTGTATAGGTATTCTATTACATAAATGAAGAAAATGCCTTCAATTTTAACTCCATTTAGTTTTGAGTGTCCATAAAATTCAAGTATTGAAATCATAATATTTTGAACATTATTGGGCTTTATTTAACATTCCACCAATACTAATTCTGTGTATATGTTTAAATACCTCAAATCTTACGCAGTAGTTCCGTCTTAAAGATTTCATTGCGTCACGTAATAACGACTTAAATAATCAAACCTTTCCTTGAATTATTTACCTTCCATCAAGAGAGCAAGAATTGCATGTACAAATATATATATATATATATATATATAAATTACGTTCATTCTGCCCTATATAATGTATGCAAGTACATATGCGAGCAAGTACGACATGCCCTTTCAGTCGCGTAGAAAATTATGTCAAGTAATGCACAGATAATGGATCTTCAAGTGGTCTTATACCACTTGAAAAGGCTTTCAGCAAGCACCACGTTTTAGACTCAGTGAAAGTTAAAATGTTAAGAAGTTATTTAACTTTATCGGCATGTTCGCTAATTATAGATAATTACAAAATGAGATATTTGACAGCGATAGCAATGCGGAATTTTTTATTAGAATATTTTATTGGGATTAACCAAATCACCGTGCATAATTACGACTTGCAGCATGCTTTTTTGAGTAGACTTGCGCTAGGTAACACATAACTGTTACAAGGACCTTATCTCGATGGCTGCTATAAATACGATACAATCTTAAAATGCTGTCATAAATATACCAAAGCGTCATATGATGAACGATGGAAAATTTGTATTGTTCTAAAGGTTTTACAATTTCCAATGAAGTCAATGCCAAATCATAAGTGCCACAGATGCTATAACTTCCGTTGACAGTATAGATCTTATGAAAGGCACATATACCTATTTAATTATCCAAGGTGGCCATAGTGTTACCTTTGTAATAGTTTGCATAAAAACAATGTTTGTCTTTTTTAGTCTTTTAGCGCATCTTACGTGTGACATTTTAGTGTTGGATTTAGTTGTGAGACTGCGCTGGTTAGCATAACTGATAACGGATAAGGGCTTAATAATTGTTTTAGTTTTACTTGATTTCAGTCAAGTATTTGATACGGTAAACCACAAATTACTTGTGCTTTTACTTGAACGCTTGGGTTTATCTTGTCCTTCTGCTGCCTTATACCTCTTTCCCAGTAAACACATTTATATCTCAGACACGTAACAAATACGTATCATCTGATCTATCTATTATCTCAGACACATAACATGTAAGGCACACGTAAGCTTCATTTGGTGGGTAATGTCCGCATCAAGCAGCTGTCTTTGATATGTCTCTGAGACATCATATAGATCTGATTCTGATACATGAACACTGTTCTATTTCAGAGCGGTTATTATGTTCTCTGTATGATACATAACATTCTTTTAAGGCCGTTTTACCCCTAGCTATTTATTGGCCAATCTAAAATTGTTACGTGTATAATACGTATTAAATCCGTGTTATACGCGTAACAATTTTAAATTGGCCAATAAATTGCGCAATAAATAGCTAGGTGTAAAACGGCCTTTAGAAATAGGTAAAAATCATTTTCGAAACTACATTAAGTTATATATTTATCCATTAGTAAATACATATAAATATTATTGGATTTACAAGATATAAAGAACTCACTTGCCGCTTCGTCCGTGTGTTCATTATAATCCTTGAATTATGACGTCACAACTCCTAAAAATGGAAATATAATGGTTCTACATAATTAACAAACTTTTATATTATTTCTTTCTCCGAACCAACTAGATGCTGCCCAAGTTCGGTTGTGAAGTTGATGGAGCAATGTTCCAAGAGTCGTATTAAATATCTTCACCATTCTGGCCTCCGATTCTTTTTGTGAATGATCGCTAAAACGAAATTAACATTTTTTAATTTGAAAACCATGCACGTAATTCACTTACGATTTTTGGAGTATTAAAATCATTGCTTAAAAGAAACTCGAAATTATTCAAACTTTGTTTAGAATTGAATAATTCCTGAACAAATAAATGTGAGGTTAGAGCAGACATTTTCACAAACATGGTCCGTCTTTATAAACAACCTGGATTCAAAAACGTTATTTTGTAAAGTAAAAATTTACTTACGTTTAATACCGGTTGGCACCCCGTTGTTAAATGCGTTCCAGTGCTTCAAATTTATTATAGTTAAAGTTAAACCAGTAAATATATGTCACAAACCTACACCAACGTAGGACACGCCATTCACAGACGCCATTTGCACAGTCGCTCAGAAATTTCAAACTGCGGGAAACACAAAGATATGTCACGAATAGTTCTTGAACAGCACCAGATCAAGGATATGTGATGTATTATTAGGTACATCTCAAATACATCACTATAATGTAGCTAGCGCCAGTATCGCAGTTTCAGTTCAGATCACATTTAGGATACATACATTTATGTAACATTTACGTATCTAAGTTACATGGCACTGTTCCTTAAATGATACTTAGTAGAGATGTAACAGACACATGTGTGTTTACTGGGTTCTGACGAGGCGATTAGTTGAATCCACTAGTTGAATGGACAGTTGTTAAAGAGCGTACTGATATGAATTCTTTCACACGGAGTCAACTTGTCGCTTCAATAGTTCTTCAATAACAATCGATTAGTTGAGAGTAAACCAGGCAACTTATTGTTAGTTGAATCAACTACACAGGCCTTAATTGAGAGTTACCTCACAGATAGCCAGTAATCTATTAACGTGAATGCCTATGTGTCTGATCCTATGTATATTAGTTACGGTGTTCCGCAAGGCTCTATATCGGGCCCTGTGCTATTTTCCATTTATTCCTCTTAGTTAATGAAAGATGTGAACTTTTGTCCCTATCATGCGTATGCTAGTGATATAAAACTATATTAGCATGTTCGTCCTCGAACGAAGGTGAGCGGTAGAGAGTATCAATGTCGATTTAGAGTCACTTCACACGAAAGCTCTGCAATACGACTTACATACAATGACCGGCAGAAGGTGAGCAACATATGGGAAATTTTTTTGTCTTTGAATTTAGTAGTAGATCTTTTTTCTTTTACCAATTACCTCTGCATGTCTTGAAACTAAAATAACACTCATCAAATCTACCGAAACTTTAATTCTATACGAGGGAAAGTCAAAAATATGAAACTATCTCAGTTTTTGGGTTTAGAAGATTATTTTATTAATAAATGTTGTCACAAATTCAACGCTATGTTCAACGCTATATTCAAGTATGAAGCTTCGCTTAATTTTAACAAAAAATGAGATTTTATCGTTTTTCGGAATTATCCTGTATGCAAGATTGATCGAGATCATGCAGCTGTCATGTCTTATTCTGTGTATGCTTTCTGAGAGAAAATGCATACTATATCAAAATTAGTCAGTTTCAAAAATAGTATAGCATTGAAAGGAAACTTCAAAATGGGAATTATTTTTGCTGCACAATATGTTTGTCTAAATCTATGGTTTTGCTGTTTGGTTGTCCTGCAATTTCTGATCGGGCGATAGATACTATTTATATTAAAAGTAATAATTGTAGTTTACCTGTTGTTGATTTAGCTAACAATTTAAGTCTTATTCAGATCTGCATAATAAAATTTGCTTTAGATCTGGCATGCGTAACATTACCACCAGATTTCGCGGCTTAATTTCTTCCTCCTCATTTAGAACTGCACAATACACGCGATCTTTTTCTTATAATATATACAGGCTGATCTAACTTAAGTGGTCAATATTGCTCTCCCTCTGTTAATATTGATGCTACGATGTTGGTTAAATTAGCAAACTAATAGTGCATTTAGGTACGTTGATTAACGTACACTCAACAGAAAAAAAAAAAAAAACAATTGACTTTGCGCATTTGCTAGGTAACTGTCAAAGTGGTGTTTTTTTTTAATGAGTCTGGTGAGCCTGTATATTTCTTAAAAATTTGAAAGATAATATGATTTACCATATAAAAGCTTACTAAACTAAAATGAATAATAAGGAAGTTATGATAAGTTATTTTATTATTAGCATATTACACACAAGAAAATTGTTACATGTGTCTGTTTGTAATGCTTAATATGCATGGCACTCAGTTCTCTATTCACATTTTGATTTTGTTAGGTATTATTTCTATTAAAATCATCACAGACTTAGTAATTAGTTAAAGTGTAATCATTAAGAATGCCACATTTAAGCATCTTGATGTAGGGGCAAGGTCTTTCAAAAAACGGAATTTAGTGAAACTTGACGGAGGTTAAATTTGCTACTGTTTAAATTTAAAAAAATTGACATTTTGTAAAAAAAAAAAAAATGTAACAATCAGAGAATACAAAATCCCGGGATCTCAAATCCCAGGTTCTCGGGATTCTGACGGTTTTCTAGTCCCGAAACCCTGGGACTATTATTGGTTAATCTCGGGGTTTTCAGGATTAACTGACACAAGTTTTAATTGCATTTCATTCCTTTTAAATTGCTGATACAATTTTAGCTAATAGTTAAATACGGCTGAAGAAATCAAGATTACTACTAGTCATACTATTTGTTTCTATAGAAACAAAACGCGGTGGGGGAAAAGGAGGTTCCTGCAGAGACTTTGCTAATTCAGTAGTTGAAAAAATAATAACATTTAAAAATATAAGAGCTTCTTGTAACATACGTGAATTTAAAAAAATACAAAACAATATTTTATGTCCAGACAAGTAAATTTATTGAAGAAATACTTCAGAACCATATCTCATTGCCGAAGGATCTTGTACAGGAGCTATTGACCAGTATCATTTGGTGGTCGATGGAAGTCTAATCCCAATAAGTGAAAGAAGCGCCATTGATTGTTCCGATACCTTATTTAAATCTTTTTGGGTATTCAACCTAAAATACCATTGTTTTATCACCAAGCACAACAAAACACGAAACAATAATATTTGATGCCCACTTTCACACATTAAGCAGACTTAAATGCAGCATTTTTTCAATTTTTAAAATATAAAGAGCCTCTTGAAAAGCACCAAAGCTATAATTTAGGCGATTGGTTCATTGTTCCTAAATTTGTGTTTGTGTAGATTTAAGTTTGTTGTATGTAGGATTATTATACCTTTATACTTACACATTTTAATATATTGTTCATTCATTAGACATATTTTTTTTTATTTCAATATCCTGTATATCAACGATAATCATTTACAAGTACTATTGTAAAATATGTTACACAAAATTTGGTTAAGTTTGCAAACATATTTATAAGATGTTACTTACTTACTACTGCAATTTTGTAACTTGTTTACAAGTTTTATGCAAAATTTACAGATACGGTTACAAGATCTGGTTTTGTGAAGTTTACAAAAGTGAAACCTTGGAAGTTTTACAACAATTCCTTGTGGACTTTTTTTCACAAATTATGTTGTAAAAGTTTACAATTTTTTTTCTTATTGTGTAGTTATCACAAAGGAGGCCTACTACAACTTCTTTTCTAGAATACATCTTCTATATACATAAACTAATTTGCATTTTGCAATTATTTGCGTATTATCGTTTTCAATGTATTGACATATTTGAAGGTTGTATGTTTGATATATGTTAAAATATTAAATATGTTGTTTTATATAATACAAATTGACCTACATCATAAATCAAGTTAACTTTATAAATAATGTTAAAAACATAAATGTGTGTAAAAAATTAGGTTTTGAAAATAATTCCCAAAAGAATCAAAACGTAAACCAAAATAAAATGTAACGTAGAACAACAGCGTATATGTTTTTTATATAAAGATACCGGCATACTCAAAAAAAAATTATAAAAAAAGCTAAATTTAAGTATTCAATGAAAACTATGCAGTATATAGGTAAATACATATATATTATAAGGTAAGATATTTTTAATATCTAAAATGTAAGAATAGTTAGTGGTAGAAGTAAATTCGAAATATATACATAATTTAAATATAAATTTACCTTATACTCTAAGTACATACATGCATTTGCTTTTTCTGTTATACACATGACGTACTTTGCCTTAAAATAAGTTCCATTAAACTACTATAAAAATGGTACTTAAATTCTAAGAATAGATACAGTATACTCTTTCCGTTTGGAATATATCGGTGAATTATACTAAATTTCATTATATTTAGGGTGATTTTCTAATGCAAATTTCCGTCCACGTCATCTAATAGTATAATAACAAAGCTGTTTATTATATATTTTAATGGTATCTATAATCTTAACACCTCTGCTGCAAATAACTTTTTATGCGGGCAATACTACTTTTTTAAAAACCGGTAGTACACTAGGTGAAGCTATCGATCTAGGCAGCACTTATCTACATACAATCGGGGAAATGGTTAACTTTAAACAAATTTAAAATTAATTACGATACATCAAAAGTAACAAATTTCAAACTTTCCCAGAAGCTGTAAATATTACTAGTTGCGAGTATCCAGTTCGCACTTGTGTTAAACGGCTGGGTATGTCAGTCGATGAAACCCTAAAATTGTACGTTAATGTACTTCGCAAAAAACTGTTAGTTATTGTTTTGCGATTCGTCGACTTAGAAATATAGCAAGTTAACATGTGCTTCGTATGTTAGGTTTTATGATTGCTACTACTCAAACATAAAATATGAGAGCGTTATTTTGGGGTGGCGGTAGTGACCTAAACAGAGTTTTGTTGATGCCGAAAAAGATCTTACGTATGCTTAATAAACTCGAGTATAATTAGCCGTGCAGAGGTTTCTTCAAACTAAATAACATTTTAACTGTCATAATTAAAATCAACACTATAACTGTAATATCTTGTTTGGCGTAAGTAATTTACATGTGCTTAGATAAAATCGCAACAAATTAAACCAAGGTGTAATAAATCAAACGCATTTGCAAGTGCAGTAAGATAAAATTACTGTAATTATCAATTCAATAATGCACGGTTCTCGATTTTGTGGAATAAACTGATTAAGGTGCTTCATTAAATCAAAATTACTTAGCGTAACATCAATATGCATATGCATACGCCTCCAGACAGGAGAAGGATTTTATCTAACAAGAGAATATAAATATTGAATTACGTCCGTCGGATTCTGAATAAGGTAGCCGGGTGAAAAAATGCAAGGTTCTCATTCATTCATCCTTTTCAAACGAATATATGTGCGTGATAGACGTTCCGCTAACCGTATAGAAGCTCTCGGGCTTTAAAAGGCAAATCAGATCGCTCGGCTTCCTTGCGAACGCTTGCTGAAATATGAGGATGGAGCCGGTAAATGCGGCGGGAACTGGCTACCACGCAGACGTTTCACCGTATTTGGCGGGTAACATTATACGGGTTTGGTGTGTGTCGTCGAGCTAAGTTTTCAATGAAATGATAATGCCCCTAGTGCTCGGGATTTTCATTATCAAGACTTCACGGAATGATTCATTCAGCAGAAGACGACCGTGTCACTCGGGGAATACGCACAGATGGTACTTTTTCATTCCGCGAACGAGATCTTCTAAGTCTCCGCTAGCATACGTTTCCTGATTGCGTAACTTGATTAATTTATGTCCGCGTAATGGCTGTGTTGTAAATCTTGTTAGAAAAAGGTCTACAACAACATATGCTCCCTTATTTCGAGTATGAATAGTTCTTGTCAGGGAAATAAAACATATACTGTGTGCGTAATGCTATGAGGTAGCACACAGCCCGGTATAAAAAAAATATTTTTTAAAAGGCAATATTCTAATTGAATTATTAATATCCTATTTTAATCATCCTAGTGTCATCTATTTTATTAATCTGAAATCATACGTGTATCCTCTTTATTGCCCGCTGACAAGCGAAGGAAGAATTTCTGAGCACAGCAGCCTAGAGGATGGGCTGAACATCTTTGGTATCACCGGGGACGCTATGGGGTACTGTTGTCTTCTGCCCCTGCTCGAATATTCCATATTAGAGTAGTTAACTCAAGTGAAATTGTGCGATTGAAGATTCTTATAAACCATGTATCAATATTATTGATCGAGCTTGTAAGATAAAGAACACATTTAAGTGGAAAAAAATGAGTTAAATAGAGTGAAAGTATGAAAAAATGAGATTTAATAAATCGTTCGAAATAATTAGCAGTGTAAAACAACACAAACAAGAACGTATTTATTTCAGGTATGTAACATGAGTTCGCTCGTTTATTCAATAACTACGTTTTCTTTTTTTAAATAGTAATTCCAAATTTTGCAATTTAATTTACTTGCATAATTAAAAAATACGTTGAATATCAGATTTCAAAATTCCCGCGCTTTTCTGATATTTGTATCTCTATCTATATGATTGTATGCCTTAATGACGATTAGATATCAGGAACACTTAATAGTAAAAATTACTGGATGTTTGAATTTGTGCCACAGGAATACATAGTACATACTAAAATTCCAGATTGCTACCTTACACAAGTTTTTACACCAGTTATCTCACACTGATGCCGGGCGTTTACAAAATTTTCTAACTCAAAAATTTCGGCGCACATGTCGAAATAAGATTTCTCTTAAGTATATTAGAAATGAGATAAGAATTATAATAAAATGTTTATTTTTTAGGTTAATATAATAGAAATTCATATACTGGTTCGGAACACGAACACCTTTCAATAGGGACATATACACTTTATACGTTAAAACTCGTAGCACTCACCAAGAAGCTCTGTTTTTCATTGTTATAAATATATAATGTGTATTTTACTAAAACATGTTGGCTTAGCACGTTCGTCGCACTGTTACAACTCGCTTTATTGATATTTGCAGTCGCACATGAGGAAAAAGTCGTTTTGTAAATCAAAACGGTTTTCCTAAAGAAAGACATATTTTTGGTGAACAACGGGTGAATCTATCGCCTTGTTAAATGCACCTTTTTATTACTACATTGATGTCACTTAATATAAAAATAGGAGGTATTATTCAATCTCTGCCGAGTATTTCTTCATTTTCTGGACGAATAAAATATACTCGATCTTGAAACAAAAAGAAAAAACAAAAAACTAGTGGCGTAAGATCAGGCAAACGCGCAGGGGACAGGTCCTTATTGGTAGTATTTAACCATCCAACATAAATGAAGCATTATTAGGATGGAGGGGTCTGTCGTATTAAATGTGTACATATTATGTTTAACACTTTTATTTACAATGCACCCAAAATGTTTGCAATATTTTCACACAAGAATTGATGGTATCTTGCACGATTTAAGGAGCCGTCTATGAAAAATGAGCCAGCTAATCGGTCACCCTAAAGACCGCACCATATACTCAAACTAAATCTTTACCGAAAGTTATCTTCCGTAATAATTCTTTGTTATTATTAGCTCTAAAATCGTTAAAACCCTCATTATTACAAAAACTGCATTCGTCCCACCAAATAATTTTTAGATAAAAATTTCAATCTCTTATAGCATTTAGAAAAAGATTACAAAATTTGCTTCCTTGGACCATAACCATTTTCCAATAGCACCTTTTGAGGGATGTATGATTTGAATTTGTGCTTCTTCGGTATGGCTTCTGAAGTTTGCGGCGATACGCTGATTTCCTCTGCTATTACCGAAGTAAAAATTCTTGGTTTTTATTCCATACACAAGAGAACATATAGTACATTTTTCTTAAACCGCCGATTCTAACGTTTGTGCTTTTTGAAAGCTTCATAATTGCTTGAATTTTATTAGATTTCTCCGACTTAACGACTATTGCAAAATTCTACAGTGATCATTAATTAATGAACAACTTTTTCGAAAAACTACTAATTTGAGAGCAATCTCCCCTCAGATAGTGGGGACGGGACGTCCTCCGTAGATAGTAAATTCAGGGCTACATCGTCCAAGCATACACCTGGACATAGTCTGTTAATCTTGTATGCCAGGCATGTTCCACAATCAATAAATCAATATGCATATCATAATTTACATATTTCATGTTGTACTTACGTGTTTATATTATACCACTTGGCTCAAATGCACAATTTTAACAATGAGTAAACAAGCTGAAGTCGGTAGTAGTGACAATGCACAAAAGCGGCATTTACTATTAAATGATCGACTTTCTGATATGTAGCCACGTTCATACGTTTACACTACATCTATCACAATGTAATGACAAAATTCGAAATTCAATTAATTACAGTAATGGTCCGGTAATGGAAAATAGCGCTCGGTAACGTGCAGAACTGAAATTAACATATTAACATAAAATTCAAATATCCACCCAAGTAATTACACATGCACACAAAACTAATTGCCAATTTAGATATGTCAATATCGCATATCGCGAGCAATATCAAATTGTATGACTACTAGAATTAAATTTGCGCCGTCGATACTGACAGCCGCACGGTCCTTGGCGTTATTAGAGCTGTAATGTTAGAATTAATATGTTGTGCTATCGGAATGTCTGCTTGTGCAACGGAATATGCTGCATACAATAAGCGCACGAAAGTTTGTTATTAAAATGATTTCTGTTGCCTTTATGTGTCCAAAAGCAGGGTATTCAGCAGGTCATATAACTATTCATACTTTAAATACTTATATCACTTATATCGACTTTTTTCTTCCATTGTTGCTTTGCTCCATATATATTATATACCTGTCTTCTTTCACCTTTCTCATGTAACACGATCATTTTCAGAACAAAAGCTCATATACTTTTTTATTCATAATAATCCGCCAATAGCTTGTAAAACGAGTTTTGCTTTAAAAAGAAACTAAACATATCTGTTTGTGGAAGAACTTCAAGTTAACAATCTCAGCAGTTGGGATTAATTTTTTTTAGGATATTTTGAAAAGAAAAGGCGAAACAATGGACCTTCATTGCAATTACCATCCGTGTAAGAGGTAAAAATGTATTGCATACTATTGTCATAATAATATACCTATTATTACAATGAGAAGCAAATGCTTTAAAAAATAGTGTAGCTTCGGTACATAGACTGAAAAGCCAAAGTATTCAAAATACAGTGCCCTCTAGCATTGATAAAAAGGGTTCACGAAGGAAACAAAAACTGAAGACTTGCCAAAAACTGTTAAAGCGAACCATGAGGAATGCCTTGTACTATACCATGTATTCACAAAATAAGTCCCCAATTATTACGTTATATGTTGTTATGTGATTCACTTTATAGGAAGACAAGTTACAGTGAAGTTGTTAAACAATGAACTGTGGGAAAGTTAAATTACATTGAGTAACAGTAACAGTTTGAATCGCACAGATCATTCGTTAAGTTTCAACTTCAGAAAAGCTAATAACCACATAGCTTTAATGGAAAAGCCAATTTTAGAACAGATATTGATAACCTTAGTACACATGTATTCGTATTTGTTACATTTGGACAACACTGTATACAGCCACATGCACCTATCTTGATTCTACTGTTCCATCTATGATTTTATCACAGTTGTTGATTTATCATATTTATGTTGTTAACTGCTCAACTTTAAATTCCCTATATTTTCTTCATTTTCGCGCTATTTAGTGTTGCCTTAACCCCACACTTTCTTGTTCATGTGATATTTCTCGACTACATTTCAACCGTTTTATTTTAAATAGTAACATATTTTATATTGTGTTGTTCAACGTGAAACGATGATTGTTCATTATCTTTTCAACGTGAAAGTATATTTTAATCATATTGTTAACGTTAAATTTAATTTCATGTTTTCGCCTGCTATTGCCACTCTAATTTAACTCTAACTAGTAAATACTTTACTTTAGTACTTCCAGTTTGGCCGTGTGTGAGTTCACGGTATAAAAAAATTAAAACTACTAGATTGGTTCTTACTCACGATCAAACATTTTTTTATACTTTACTTTAATTAGTTGTATATTTTATTGTTGCCTGATAAGGATAAGTTAATAGTACATATTTTGTTTTTACAAATATTGTTATGCAGTGGCAAATTTTGGTGTCACTGGTATTACGTGCCACAAAAAAATCGGTAGTATGAAAATTAACAAGAGAAAACCTCACTCCATACCTTCACGAATTTGCTGTGGCGTTAAACCTTTCCTCCGCAGATATTTCGTAACATTATAAAGTCTGTTTTCTGAGTTTTCTTTTTAAACTTAGCGCAGCCAGTGCTTTAACTTAACTTCTTTGCAGTTACAGAAACCAAACAAAAAAGAAGCTTACTGACGAAACAAACGACGATAAACAGTAAATTAGCTTTAAAAAGTAATGTTCAGAATTTATTTCCCCAAGAGCAAATGCGAATCAAAACATCTGTCAACAAATTATATTAGTAGTTCAAACATTTGCATTAATATTTAACACGAGTACTTATTCAAAGAAAAATTAATCGGCTCCTACTAACCCCATAACGAACGGAATATTAGCCCAAAAGGAGTCATTAAGCTGTCTAATTAATCCTGGCGCTTCTATCCTAGATTACCCCAACAGCATTAATTTCAACCGCGCGCAATAATGTGCCTAATCCAAGTCACTCGTGAATATGACGTTACCTACATACTCAAGAGAGTCGGGCAATTCCGTGGTCTATAAAATATGTATATGTAATGTGTATACACACGTGTACACGTGCCTCTCTTCTTACGACCCACCGACGCGACGGTTTGGTACACTCACTAATTATAATATACATAGTTAGCTCTCGTACTTGTCATATCCAATTTGAAAGAGTTGCCAGATAAAAGTTTAAATAAAGAGGGAGGTCGTTTGATGATCGCCAGTTATTTTCGTTTTGCCAGGTGTTATTTATTTTAACAAGTAAACGAAAAACGATAATCCATCTAATATTTGCCGTTTTTTTTCCTCTTCATAGCAGCAGGCAATTAAAAATTCAAATAAAATTCCATCGTTAATTGATAATAAAAACAAAATAAATAAATTTCAAGGTGAATTTAAAAAAAAAAGTTAATTGAAAATGACTTTATTAGAATGTAAAGACATAGCTATATTACTGTTACTATATAAAGTAATGATAACTTGAGTTATACACTAACGGTATCAAAACTAATGACTCTATTGTTGTTTATTTATATTTATTTGGTCAACAATGAAATTAATAATTTGATATTCTTAGCGAAACTTGGCATAAAACATTTTTTCCTTACATAATAATAATATTTGTCTTTTTTTTCCTAATATATATTATAAAATAATAATTTGTTATACAGTAATCGGAATAAATATTGCGACTTATGGGATTTTTTTTATTATTAAAATATAAGTAGTATTTTTTTTGCCGATAGGTTGTGTGACTAGGAACCCAAAATTTATTTTGGTACACATCACGTGACCACTAGTATCGCGGTAAATTTAAAAAATATGCCAGAAATCTGCAAAATGTGAGGTTAGATGGCATTATATCAAAAAAAAAATATTTAAAATGGGGCTGTATGCAAATTTTTGTAAACATATTCAAGAAAAATTATAATTCACGATTTTCAATTACGTATTCTATTTTCGTTTATAGCAGCTTAACCGCTGTAATGTTTCTAAATTTAGTTGATACTCAAACAGTTTTGTCAATTTTTGCATAATTAACACAGCGAAAATTGAAAAGTACGATTTCAGTTTAACAGTTGTTCTTTGAAGGGACTGTATCTAGTAGTAATAAATAAAATTTCACAAACTTTCTCTGTAAACCACTTAGTAAATGTTACTTTTATTTAAAATTATTATATTTTATTTGTATTTTTTTTTTGTATTAAAGTAGAAACCGTTAGTCCAAAACTACGTAACATTACATGCACGAACCGAAGGTATTAAAATAGATTTTGGAATTAGAGAACAACGGATAATAAACAGTAAGTAAAATAAAAGTAGTAGTAATTACTTATTCGCCAAAAAAAATCAAAATAGTGGTAATTAAAATAAAACTTTGTTTTGTTGTTTCTAATGTTCAAGCCTACTTACATAAGAAACAGAACGGTATGTGTGCCGAACAAGTATGTATGAGTTTCCTTTCTTAGTTGTTCATTACTATTAGTTATTCTTTAAATGTTTTTGCCTATTAAATATTCTTATCATTAGCAAAGTAATGGTTATTAATTTCTACTACTTTTAAAAGGACTTTTAGAAGAAGATGAGCCAACAGGCTCGAAACCAGTAGCTACTACTACAGTAAAGAGTATTGAGAGATAGGACTAATTTTTTATTTCTTACAATAAAAAATTGCATAAAACAATATTTGATTCGTTCGCCATACTAAAGCTTGCATAAATATTTTAATAGTGCCTTGCTTCATTAGTGATACTAGGTTAGTTTTTAAGACAAAATTTATTATGCAATTATGGTCTTTCTGATAAATAAATATAATAAATAATTCTAAATAAAAATGATCATTATTATCAAGAAATAAAATTAAATAAGAAATAAATGTACACATAGAAAAGAAAATATAATGAATGGATTTATCGCAGATAGGTTTATTTCATTTATACCAACAGTAAACTGGCATCTATTAACTTTTGATGCATTGTCCACTTATTTCTTCTCTGCTATAGGACGTTATAATGAGCTTAAAAAAATAGTAGAACAAAATAGACGAAATAAATAGAAATTATTTTTTTTAACTCATAGTCTTAAGTATTTTAGATTAGAAATCAATCAAAACTCGCTAAAAGGGCATTTGAACCTTCTTAAATACAGAAGGTTGTGCAAATTTAATGTAGCTCTATATCTGCTTGAAGAAAATCATAAAGTAGACAATGTAAAATTGGTTACATTTTTAATTACTTTTAATTTGATTAAGCTTTTGCAGCCAGCCATGACTGTGATCACTGTACCACGTTGTTTTGAGACATAGAATAAAATAATTTTAGTGCAGTTAACCAGCTCACTTTTACTGCTGGCGACGATCGCTTCGCTATTGAGACATGTTTCGAGTACAGTGAACTTTATTTTAAAGCGCCCTAGTATTAGTATGTAAACCTTATTTGAGTTTTAAATTAAAATTTTCTTTGGTTTTCAAAATAAGGGAGGCTTTTATTATTTATATTAAAAGGCATGGCATTATAGTTGCAACTTTATCATTGTAAAATCCTTCAGCATTAATAAATTAAAATTTGCAATCGGTAAATCATAAACGCCCAATCGAAAGAGTTTAACTGCAGCATTCCGGTAACACCTTACTCTGACTCACACATTTATTTATAACTGAGACATATTAATCATGAAATTTCCATCTACATATCTCATGTTAATACATACATACACGCATAGGTTATAATTTAAAATCCATTGGTTTTCATTCACAAGACACGACAAGTATCTATAATGTGAGATTATAAGGTAAATAAGTTATTAACCCATGATTATGGCTCTGTGAAAAACACACATGCAGAGGAACGTATAAACACATTCAGTATATTATTTTAATATTATAATTTTGTGTGCGTGCTGTTCTTGTAATAATTATACACTGACTGTGGAACGGTGGAATGACAAAAATAAAAAATATAAATGTATGGAAATTATAATTATCTATGAATGTATATGCGGTTAATACGAGGATAATTTATACTTGTAAAATAGGCGCCGGTTAGACGTAATTTTATTTAAAATTGAAAAAATGTACGATAGAAAAACTATAAAATTTAAATTAAATTTATCTAATACAGAAGGTAGTGTTCTGAATTTTTTTAGCATGTATATCTGTTACTATAGATACTCTTAAACAAAATTACAATTATTAATTATTATACGTGAATAATTTACATTTTCCTTTTGTATTAATGTAGACAAATTTACTTTGTGTATTGTAGGTGCATTATAAAGAATGATTTTATGAAAACGAGTCACCGCCAGTATTTGGGCTACTATTTTCCTTAGCTCCAAAGGATCCAAAAGTGCTTTAAACTATATTAAAATTTTAATTATTAAAATTGAAGCAACAAATCTTTGATTAGCAATGATTATCGTTTACAATACAACATAAAAATATCTTACAGCAAGTACGTTTTGAAATAAACATCAAAGCACTTAATTGTTTCTTACTACCACTCAAAAATTTTATTGTTAGTAGCTAAAAAAAGATAAGTAAGTTTTAGTAATTAGATACCTATTATCGTAGCTTGTTTACCTTATTTTCAGTTTGAGATGAAACTTTTAAATGAAAACAAGGATAACGATAACAACGTATCACATCGTAGTACATTTTATTCCAAATATAAAATTCACTTGGCTTTGTTTAAGACAGAGACATCAAAACAAGCAAATATAATATTCAAAGCACCCCTAGAAAATCTGTAAGGTAAAGTCAGGTAAGTGTGTAACCGGGGCAAGTGTGTAAATTGGCTATATTTTTTTTTTAAATTAAAATAAGGATGTCCTCTGTTATATCACAAATGTACTAAACTTCATACTAGTTTACAAATAAAATTTCACATCTGCTAACGTGTAATAACTTAATATTCTTGTAAATTTATCATACCTATTAAAAAGGATCAGTATAGTATTACACACATGCCGACTTAAAGAATAATGCTATTAATATTATAAAATGCGGAACGATTACCACACTTACCCCATTTTGCTGGGTAAGTGCTGTAGTATTGACACTGTTTAAAATTCTTTTTTTTTCTAGTACACGTTGATAATTATAAATAGCCTATCTATTGAAGAGTTACAACTGGGCATACATTACGTACTTCTATGTGTAAAATTTATCAAAATGTTTATTATTGAACAGTGTTACATTTTCTTCACATTATGCAATTTTTACTACACACTTACCTGACTTTACCTTACATTGAAAAACCGATATATTTAAACCAACCAAATATATTTTGTCAAGCATATTTTCTTTGAAACAAGCATGCCCTTTGTTGTTTCACATATATGCAAAAAATGTACACGATTAACTGAAACAAAATATTTGGTTAGAAAGTTTAATGTATTCAAACAAATTATTTAGTTCAGTATGGTCTTAACACAATAATATAGTTAACTTTTTAAAAATGTTGAATTGGTTCGATTACTTTCAAATTGTTGAGACAACATCGGTACTTTGTTAACTCAAACAAATTTGCAAAGATTGCAAGCTTTTTACAGTAACAAATTAGCAAATTAATGTATTTCTGCTAATAATTGTAATAATTGAGATGAATTTTTTCCCAAGAAAAATTTTCTCTTCACGCAGTTTTCGAAACCTACATACTCTCGCTTACTGGACGAACGCTCTACCAGTTAAGCTAGAGAAGAGCATATAAACTCGAGTGATAAATCGATGATATTTAAGAAGGACGTCGGTCGGATCTTCGACATACCTCAAAATTTATGAATTGCTGTTTCCGAAGCAAAAAAGCTAATTATAAGAAGGACATCGGTCTGTCGACATAGCAGTAATAATTATATCCACGAATTGCCAACATTCCTTGAGATTTACGTATTGTCGTTAATTAAATTAACAAACAAACCCTCAAACCGATAAAATCTCATTTATTTTAGAAATATTGCGAAAATTAAGAAAATAATTGGTATAAAAAGCAATCATATTATTTTGTTATTTTTAGTTTATTAATTTAACAAAGGCATTAATTTCACTGAAACAATAAGTACTCTTCAATTAACAATGTGAATATTATTAAGAAATAAGGATTACGCTAACCACAATTGTAATCCAAATTGAATGTAATTATTATGTTCAAATTACTTTTTTTTTCCAACCTAGCCCACACTTTTGTAAACAGGTTCTGTGATCTAAGCATTATTATTATGGCGAAGTTTTCTACTCAGATAGTTACGTTCAATAGGTGTATGTGATACAGCCGTTGTTTTAAAGATGGCGCCTCTCCTATATCACTGAAACACTGTTATAAAAAGTTGATTTGATGCATTTACCGGAAAAAAAAAACATTGTGTACCGGCAAAGGAGAATTTGCAAACGTACGCAAAATTCTACTGAAAATTCACTATTGCATTTGCGACATGCAATATACAATTTATGGTCCTTTTATAGGTAGGTTAATGTCAGTAACACTTTATTGAATAGTGAAATTTTGTAGTAAGATTTGATATTAAATTTGATTAAGGAATAAAAGAGCTGCCGTAACAGATAAGATAAGTATTTCTGACAAAATTATTGTTTGAAATAAAAAAGGAACGCAGTAACCTCAATTAAATATTTAGTAAAGTGAAGCACAATATATATTTTACTTAAAACAAAAATATTGTTACTATAAAACATATATATTTCAAATAAGCAAATAAATTTAATTGTTTCAACAAAATGTTTTGTTCTTCAGTGTATTATTATATATTATTATATTATATTCTATTTGAGTCAATAAAGTTTATTGTTTGAAGTAAATATTCTATTTGATCAATTTACAAATTTTATTTGAACTGAAACATATAGGTATCATATCATTATTTCAAGTAAATTATTAGTTATTTTAAGTATTACATACATTTGACCCAATAAAACTTTTTATGGGAGCAAAATAGTTTTATTTGTTTAATTCTATTAAAGATATTGTTAAAACAAACAAATTTTGTTAACAAAATTATTTGCTTCGCCTAACAATATATTTGTTTGTCCATATTTAAACAAATTGTAGTTAATATAACCAAAGTATTATATTTGATACAACTAAAATTTGGTTGAGTCAACCAAATGTTTGTTCAGTGTAAATGTAGCATTTAGTAAAAAAGGTGATGTGTTATAGTATATATAAAAACAAAATAGTGCAATTATTACCATTGTTAGTGAGAACATACAGACATACGACCATACCCAATTATGGATATTCAAACAAGTAGTATATAAATATATATTTCTATCTCACATAATATTTGTAAGGTCATATTTGTATCTCCCGCGTAAAGAATGCTTTCTTTACGCATTAGGTACATTGAATTTCATCTAGCCTCTATACAAAAAAGGATGCATTTTTATTTCAAGAAAAAATAAATAAAATAAATCGCATTCTTATACGAAATATATAGAACAAAAATGCCAAGGACTATGTTAATTAAACGTATCAATTTTGGCGCCGAAGTATATTCAATGATGGAGGGTTAAAGATCTAATTGCCCATTAATCATTTTTTAGTACCTGCATTTATTCTACTCAAAAAGATACTCTAGTAAGTCATTTTCTTAATAAGCTGTTTCCATCTACGAAAGTATTTTCGTGAATGAAATAGGTATGACTGAACGCAATAACATTAACGAATGACAGACACGTACTACACTCGAGTACAATCCGCCGCCAACTTCTGTTTGATATGCAAAGTGTTTTGCAAAGTTTAATCAATATAAAACTGTAAATACATGCTTTCGCATTTCAATGGCATCAGCAGTGGTTTATATAATGTTTAACATAAAACATTTATTTAATATTGTCAGAAACTAGGTACGTTTATTCGTTGTGTACTCCAAAATATGTTGCCATTTTGAGTGCACAATTGCATATACTATATGCGCGTTAGAGTAAGAATTATTTTTAATTTTGCATAATTACCGCAATCATGTTATTCTGGACCATTAGTTAGGGAGTTCTCTACAGATGATACATTACTATAAAAAATTATGTAAGACAACCTGGATCCTTGAATTGTCAAAAATAATAAACAATATCATTATAATATGGTAATCGTAGGAGAGTGTAAGAAAATCGTATTGAATGTGTATCCCGTATCCAAACTACAACCCATACTACACACAGTGTACACCTGCCATAAAATTATAATAATAATAATAGATCAAAACTGTATCTTTTGATAATATACGTACATCCTTAAATATTTAATAATTAGAAAAAAAATAATACGGTGGTATATAAATACATTAAGCTTCTATCGTACATATTCTTTACAGCTATATAGTGTATTATATATAGCAGTTTTTACGCCATTACTATTATTCTATGTCAAACGTGTATTATACCTAAATTATTAAATCAAACAATGTTGCTTGCGAACGTGTTTTAATATTTAAATAACAAACTGTATATTCAGACTGCAAGTTTTTTTTACAGCATGAAAGTAACATTCCTCCTAATTGTTACAGTTAAAAGCAGAAATACATTAATTTGTTAAACTGTATATTATTCCTTGGTCTATGTTAAACTTGTCCCTAACCTTCATAATCCCTCAAATCTCAGGAAACGTTCTTAAAGCATTTATTGTATGAAACCACCGGAATTTATCCTATAGAAGGATGTGAATATGGGGTCGTTGTCGAAGAGTAGGGCAAATTCCGAAAGTTAAAACCAACTTTCTACTTTTCTTATTCGAAAAATTATTTTTTTTAACCAATAATGTTGTTAGAAAATTTTAAATTAAACAAAAATATGAATAAAGTTATGTGTGCCGTAAAGTTCAGTGAAGTAGATAACAAGTAAAGCATAACATAAAAACGCTCTACATATAGATAAAAAGCCGATATTTTTGCCATTACAACGGTACAAACGCTTCCTTCTTTTTTCTTATTAATTACTATATAATAGTTTGTACGTGCTTAGGTAATATACGAACATGGGATATAGAAAATACAGTTGAAAGAAGTCGTAATACAGGAACAGCAAAAACTCAACTACTGCGCAAGATAACGCAAGAGACAGCCTGAAGTTAAATGCTGCAGGTTTCCATAATTACAGGGCCGCTCTATAAGATGACTACTTCTGGCATACAGTGGCTTTTTTTACCTGACAGATAAAGAACAGCTTTTGGTCAAGTTGAAGTTTATCACCCTCGAAATGTTTGCTTCGACCCATCATATGTATTCCAAAGAGCACAAAGTGGTACATTTAAAGTACGACTCCGAAAATACGCCAAAATAAGTTGGAAAAATGCCGGATTGGTTGACAACCATTTTACAAACTGGGCCATTAGACTGCTTACACAGATAAAAAGAGTTCATTAAATCAAAGCAAAAAATGTTTTGCTCGTATTTAAAAGAACCATTTTCTTCAGTTAATACATATTCCTTTCAATGAATGAAATTCGTGTTGACTAAAAGAAATATGTATTAACTGAAAGAAATTGTTCTTTTAAATACGAGCAAAGAAATATTTCTTTGATTGAAAGAAACCTTTTTATCTGTGTATTAACTTTTTATTGAAATATGAATGTTGTCCTATATATGTATTATTATATGTATGGAAATATAATTTAATTCACTTCTCCTATCTTGGCCATTTGCTATTTGTCACGTAATAAAGAAATAAATTACTGTGTTTCTCTATAAAAATTATTTCTAATTTCAATGCGTAAGAACTTACGTATAGACTAAATCTTTCATGTACCACCATAAATAAAAATGCAGGGAATTGTGATGAGGTGATCTAAGTGGCGAATCCTTCTTGGGTAATTGACGTTCCAATTCCGGACAGGCATTTCGAAAAGTCCTCCATCCATGTGAAACCACATGCATAGCCGAACATTTAGAGAGGCATCGTCTAGAACGCCTGGCAATTTGTCAATAAGAGATTGGCGGTAATTTAATAAAATGTCATCGATTAGGGCAGCCCAAACGATAACAGAAAATTCTTGTTGAAATTTAGCTGGCCGTATAACTTTGGGAATTTCTGATTCGGGATATCCTACTCAATGAAGAGTCACTAGGTAAATGCACAAACTAGGTACACACTCGTAAGAACTGCAAAAAAAGGTTGCCTGTTGTCTAAACATTTTATGTATCCCATAAGGACCTACGACACTTTCTAATGTTACGACCTACAGGGTAAAATAAGCCCATATCTTTAACGTGGATAGTAGACGGATTTTATGCAGTAACTGCCGCTTCGAAATATGTAAACACAGATGTGCGGTCTCTCTGTCGGTTATTTTAAAAAAGCTTAGACTGGATTTATTAAGTGCGAAGTTGAATGCATCTCTTATGTATGTTATCTTTGCGTAGGAATAAATTTATTTTTGTTGAGTATTTCGAATAGCTGTAGTGTTATTAAATGTTTTAAAAGGTATTTTCATTTACAGTTGACTATGACTAGGAACTAAACCAAAGGCATGTTAATTATACAATAAATAGCCAATATCAATGGTTTATTACTTTTATTCATTTATACGTTGCAAATATAATGAAACTATCAAAATGATCGCATGAAGACATTTAAATATTTAGCTATACTGTAGAATCCAGTATGTAACACTCTCCGTTATGAATGAACACTTTTTTCAATATTACTGAACACATGAAAAAAGTGTTTCATTCAATCTAGTTAATGCATTAACTAGATTGCGACAGCCCTATGCAAATATTAACAATATAGTAATAAGGATTATTACTACTTCCACTTTTCGTGAAGTGGGTTGCTCGCAATTAATTTATTAAATGCAGAGAAATTTGTAGTAATTTCGTTATTGACAGAATTGCATGTTTTGTTTCCCGCAGCTTACCCAAATATGCTTATATTTTAATCTAATTAATGTCATGATGATTCATATCATTTTTTTTAACTCGCTCCGGCTTCCTCTTTAACATTAAATAATAAAGGAGATATGGCGAGGATGCATTCAAACCATGATTTTTATATCAGTTATCAGATATTAGAAGGAAAAGCTCTACACTCGTCAGAAATATTTTTTATTAGTTATATTATGGTATGTTTCATTAATATATAATAGCAAGATAAAATAATATTTCGATTATAAATTCCCTAGTTTCAAAGATTTTACCTCAAAGTCTCACAATATTTTTTCAAAAGAAATACAAAATTTGAATTAGTGCTAAATTGAACAGTAGTGATAGCTATAAATACAAAATGCAGGTTTAAATTAGTAATTAATGATAGTTTATATAATATTAATTATTCATTATGTTATATCGAAAAAAGAGCCGGGGCGAATTTTAAAATAGTATGAAAACAATCATTGTGAATCAATTGGATTAAAAACACAAACATATTTGTTAAGCTGTAGGATTTGTAAAGAAAACAAAACATCTGTTTGTATACAATATTATATTTAAGGTAAGTAAATGAAAAAAATCGAATTGTGCTAACCGAGTAGGTCGCAGCATAAGTATGCGCCTTTATGTATTTAATTCTCTCTATTTTATAAGATCAATGTTTTTTTCTATGTTTATTTACTGCATTCTTCCTTACATTTAAAGTAGATTTACTACAAAAAAACACCGAGACCGCACATCTGGTGTTACATATTCGAAGACGCAGTGAATGCATAAGTCGGTCTACTACCCCATGCTACACAATTAGCTCTGTTTTATGCTGTAGGTCGTACAATTAGAAAGTGTCGCTAGTGTACGTCTAATATGGTGAAATTTTATGGCAAGGGGTTTCGAGGTGTGCACCATAGCTGAAGATTTTTAGCTGATCTGATATAGTATTATTTACGATCGCTTTATGCTTTTATACAAAAGTTTCATTTTAACAATTTTATAATTTGATAGATGTTATCTCTTTTCTTCCACTGAATATTTGTACTACTGCACAAAGCATATTCAATTTTAAGAGATGCTTACATTTAATAGAAAAGTTGACAGTCATTTTGTTTGTGGACGTGGACATCTCTTTGTTTCAAAGATAACTTGTCTATCATCAACATGGCCTCGTTAGATTCATAGTCATGTAGACACTTTCCGTTGGTAACTTGAGAATTCTGTATGCAACGCGAAGTGTAACGTAATAAGCTATTTTATTTTGTTAAATTAGAGCAGTGAGAGTTGCTTGCGCTCCACTCCTGTTTCTCTTTACCTACTGGATAATATGTAGATGCAATAGCTGAAATAACGCGATCAAAAACAAAGTGATAACTTTTAATAGAATGAAGTACATTAAACGTTACGCAACACAAATAAAATTTCAGTTCAAAAATACTAAAAAAGTAATTGAAAACATAGAATATCACTAGCTATATACATTTATTAACGTATGCGTAGAAATGTAAACATACCAAACAATAAGTGCAAAACCTATATACTTATACAATAATAATTATTAGCGGTTACATAAATGTTAACTACTTAGACCAGCCTTGAAGGAAAAATACTAGCCAGCACCAATGGCGAACAGGCTTTGAACAGTACAGACAGAACAAGTAGAAATAATGTATAACAACACCGTGAATTAATAATAATTTATACTACAGTTAAGCCGTGTAAACGCCTTGTAAGACATCGCCAGCAGGTGTATTTTGAAATCGACTTTATTGGTGGAGGCATTGTGTATCTTGTTTACATATGTATAGCTTATACACAACTCCTAAAACTAGTGCGTACGTTCCGAATGCGATATTTTTGCTTTGTGTAGACTCGGTAGACAGGACCGTGACTTTAAAAATAACCGGTAACTAGATTTAATTGTAGACGTGTTGATTTGGTGAACGAGTCAGTCGCAGCAGCATCTCTTCTTTTTTCCAAAGACGCCTTACCACTAGATACACACTTGATTAAATCTTCTGTTTAGACGTTTGGATAGGCATAAATTAAACGCGACGGTTTTGTAAAAGCGCGTATTTTGAGTACGTTAAGATAATAAACCAACAATTAAGGCTAAAATTAGAGTTCCTACTTTCCGAAACGAAAATCCTTTACCATGGTGTCGTTGCGTCTCTGCGTTTATCTTTCGATTGCTTTGAGAGATTTAGTAACTCTCTGCCTTTAAGTGGTATCGGTTATAAACAGTATTATTTATAAACTAAATAGATTTCTAAGTAAAGTTCTTCGAAATTGTGTGAGGTAAGGGATTGCGAAATAGAGATTAAAATGTGGGTATAAATATAGCAGAAAGAAATAGAAATGTTACCAAATAAAAACTTGCAAAAGCACACCTACTTTTATTGTATTAGGGACATACTTCGATCCCGTGGCGTAGATAAGAAATTTGGGGCCCCTCGTGGAGCGTTTAAGAGATCCTTCTAGAATGTTTAATACCTATTTAGAAATGGCAAAAACGTCGGATCTTGAGTTACTTATAAGCAAAAGTTTTTGCAAGTAATTTGTTATATTGATTTGAATACTGCGTTTTTCGTATTGCACATGTATGTATACACAGGTACATTTTTATAAAAAAAATGGGCAGTTTATTATTTGTGAAAAGCTTGCGTGATATGAAAGCAACGCTTTAAGTGATTATACTGTGATGCTATGTGGTTGCGTACAGCCGGGATTAAAAAATAATAATTTTTAAATATAATGCTTTACTTAAATAATTAAAATCCAGTTTTAATCATCCCAGTGTCATCTATTTTGTTAATTTTTAATCACAATAGCAGTTTTATCTTTAGTATAACAAATATTCAATGTTAAAGTGGTTAATTCAAGTGAAATTGTGGGCAAGAAACTGTTATACACTATGGATCAGTCCTATTGACCGACTTTTTATAAATGGTTCAGAATGAATAGCAGTGTAAAACAACGTAAATAAGAATGTATTTATATCTCAGGCAAGTAACATAAGTAGGCCTAATTCAAATAAATAATTTTTACAAAATTATGGAAAACATTCATTATAAAACAAAGGTAGGTGTACATCATAAAAAATACTTTCAAAAAATTACACAAATTACAAATGCAAATTGTATTACTACATTTAATTAATAATTTAAAAGTATTGACTATACAGTGAGCATGCAACCCTGCGTGCATGTTAACTTTGGACAAAATCCAATCCCAGCAATTTTTCTTATGTTCCAATGTCGACATATCAATGAAATACGATTAATATACGCCTAAAAGTCTTATTTAACTAAATTTTAGCAAAATAAATACAATGTAAAAAAATAATATGTTTTCGAACTGAAGTCGATCCAAACTTTGATCTGTCAAAATCTGCTACAAATATTTAATATTCATATTCGAATATTTGATTTCGATTTGTAGGTGTCTTACTACCGATCAGTTTTATTTCGTGAAGAGAAAAATTATGAAGGAGAACGTCATAAAGGACTTGCTGAATGCAGAGGTCTTTTACATCATCTGGATCGTCTAGCTGTTTATTGTGACATCTTGTATCCTTTCGTTATATCCTTTTTATTCCTTTTTAAAATAGATGAAAGTATAACTAAAAACGTCCAATTAAATAAATGAATTCACTAAACCATCACAATACTTTATTTATAGAAATTCCTTCGAAAATAAAGCAAAGGCAAATATGCGAAAAACATGAAAGTTTTGGCCCATAAAAATGATCGAGCAAGAGCCTTGGTAACAAAAAAAATATTATTGGATGTATAAATAATTGTCCTTTCTAATCATAAACTAATTACACTGTTCTCGAATTGGAAACTTTTTTTTTTAACATTTATCGGTCCTGGGTTGAGAACAAAATTCCAGTGAGCTGAATCCATGCCATCAGCCGTGTAGCGAAGTTGGCTCTTATTTTCGATACATTGACGTGTAAAGATTGTACCCAAGAAGACCCTAAAACCATCTTTTTTTTTTTGTTTATTTCAACCATTATTCAACAAATGCCCATTCAGTTCGACAAAATTTCTTCGTCCGAATATTTAATCGACGTAATATTCGACGTATAATGAACGACACACCTTTTGAAGATACCCTCAGTGAATCAGAACTTGCGGCATGAGATTTTGTTAAAGCGTCAGTCAGAATATTCTCGGGATTCATCGATCCGATAACTGGTGCCTTTACATTCAAGACATGCTCATTATTTTTCACTGTGTTAATGCTTAAAATGTCATTAATTCTTTTTTTTACATGCACATGTGGAAAAATTCGCTGAGCAATCACCAGCGCATCAAATGAGCATGGTGAGCGTTCCCACCAAGTGACGGCAAGCTCCGAACATTGGAATAGGGAAAGAATTGGAGTCTACTCTATTAGCGGATATTTGTTGGAATTTGCAACAAGAAGAATTAAAAATAGAAGATGTCTTAAATAGACCTTTACTATATTTCTGCGGCCTTGAATACTGAGTAAATTAAAAAAGTGAAAAATATTTCATGAACGAACAACAAATCTTATCAAACTGGATCTTTAATGGATCATCTGTTGAATAAATGGTTAAAATATACAAAAAAGCTATATAGCTATAGTTGTTTGGGCACAATCCTTACACCTGAATATCTCGAAAACCAAACTTTTCGCGTTGTTTTCAGCGTATGTACCTACTGTGTATTGTGTTTTCTACCTAGAGCCCATCAATGTTAACATTTTCGACTAGCAAAGTATTATTTATTATATTATAATTTTAAAACAACATGTTTAGCTTGTAATGAATTGTCAAGCGCATGATCATATCAATTGTGGATATAGAGAACTGTGTTTTATTTGAGTTTCACTTCAGAAGGGAGTTTTTGGCTATTTTTATCCATCAGTATTTTCGAAATGACGTTTTTAAACCTGATATACAGAAACTACATTTGATTTTGACACAATAAAAATTACAATGTTTGACTGTTCTCACATATTGCCTTTGCTTTGTTCTTGTAGAATATCCATAAAAACTACAACTCGTTCTATAGTGTTTTAATTGTGTTTCACTTGAAATGGTAGTTTTTGACTATTTTTATTCAGTATTTTAGATATGACGTTTTGGATGATGACATTCATTATAAGTCGAAACATGTTGTTCTAAAAATATAATAAATTATCAGTTTATGAATAGAAAATACAATTATTTATACATCAAATCCATTCAATGGACTTCAATATACAAAGAGTTAAATGTTATATGTAATTAACTATATTACTAGGTATAAATAAAATATTTTACAGCCAGTACTTTTATATTTTTTCTATAATCTAGACTGCATTAGACAGTTCTCTCTATGAATTATTATTACTCTAAAGCTTGATGAGGTTCTGCAGTATTATGATGTGAGAAACATTTCAGTTTTGAGTATTAATTGGACTACACACCAATGATACAAAAAATCCTCCCCCAATCTTTAAGGAGTTCTACGCTAATATTATTGGTATTTCTGTTCCATCACCAGTATGACAAGAAAACATGTTTCACGATATTATCATGTTCAAAAGATTTCACTTATACTAGTGATCAATAATAGGGCAATTTTTATATAAGTACATAACATCTTTTGATATAGTGAACTCGGAACTTTTTTTTCAGTCGCCAAGAAAATATATTTTGCTTTCAATTTAATTTCTTTGACAAGATGGTAGTCTACGCTAGCAGTCGTTTTGCTATATTATCCTTCCATATCTTATATGTGTAAATCTAAGAATAATATGGACTTTTTAATTAAAATTCGTACGTAACATTTCCTTCAGTAATTTAGCTTTGAGGTTGAAATTTACTTTGAAAGTAAATGAAATTTCGCTTATCTGCACATCATAGTACTGCTGCTTTATGGCATTCATGTTCTTCAAAGGAAAATGTTCCTAGTACATAGACACACAGAGTACATATAGCTGGTGCGTGCTGTGTACTTTTCAAAGTAGTTACCGATATCCCCATACTTACCGGCCAATATTTATTTTCAGTTTAAACATACACCTTTGCGCTTTGTCTTCTTCTCCTGATCACGGCCGATATGCACATGCTCTGCAGCTCTCGCTTCTTCGTGACAGTGTGTGTACTTAAACATTATTGCCACACACGCTCACTTTTAACAAGCAAAAGTATTTAGCGATTATGTGCTATTATCCTTCTGACCGTGCGCGTTTTGTGTGCTCGACACGGTACGCATTATGTATAGTATGTTCCTGTATAGTACCGGTATGTGTACATACGTAGCACATGTTATTAATGCCATCGTGAAGAAGTGAAAAAATAGCGAACATTGAACCCGTTCGGCCTCGAATATAATTCTTTCCCATGGATGGGTGAAAAGGATACTTACCACGTTCTCTTAGCGGCTCGTCCAGCTTCCACTTGTCTCGCAACTTGGCTAATGAATACTGACTGAAGCTTTTGCGTCAATAAGAGCTTGAGATTGCAATATTTCCGTTAAATTAATAAAAACTGCTAACGCTACAAATCAAAAACTTTCAAACCTTTCGTTATTGCAATTTTTGAGTAAATATTGCTGATATTATAAATGCTTCGTTATCTGAATGAGGGCACACAAGCTGGTGATGAAAAAAGTAATTGCCAAAGGAAAGGTTAGACAGTTTTTGTTTGTTAGGACAGGAAGGGTATACGCACATCTTAGGTAACGCTGGAGAATTTTTGAATTGAATTGCGATTACTGGAGGTACTTCATCGAAAATGTTAGCGGTTTAAATTTCAACAAAGTAACCAATTATTTCAATGAACAAGTTTTATTAAATCTAATGATGTAAATAATCACCAAAAAAAGTAAAAAAAGACAATGATCACTACACACGACACATTGATATGTGTATAGCAAAGACGCATATCAATGTGTCGTGTGTAGTGATCATTGTCTTTTTTTACTTTTTTTGGTAACAATGTTTGGAAAATAAAAGTCTATTTATTTTTCCATTTCCGTAAATTCATGTGTATTAAGCATATTTTAAAATGGTTTAAATAAGAAGAAACAATTAATATTTAGAATGTTTTGGTTGTAAGCATGTTTTTAATTTAATTTTAAAACGTTAAGTAAAATTGTTTAGATACAGTGAAGAATGAAGAACTTGTCAACAAGCCGTCTTGTTTTTAGTTGTTAAAGAAATACAGAGCATTTCCAAGATATTAAGTTTGC
Organism: Protaetia brevitarsis; assembly: GCA_004143645.1. NCBI lineage: Eukaryota > Metazoa > Arthropoda > Insecta > Coleoptera > Scarabaeidae > Protaetia > Protaetia brevitarsis. Next base: position 2,804,100 of record RXPK01000304.1, read on the forward strand.
TCCAAATGTTCTTCGGTGAAATTTGTCCGTTTGGATGTCAATATATATTCTAAATAGTGAAAAGAACCATTCTTGCTAAAGGGTAATAATTATAATGTGGCAAAAGCAACTAATTCTTTTCAACTAGATTTCGATCTAATATTTTTCCAACTGCCTTAATATATCTAACTCAAGATTTCTTTCAAAAACTTGGTGTACCTTTTCTGTAAGACGAAGGCCAAAATTGCTTTCAATGCTATAGATAATAAATTGTGTATAATCATATTTAACAAACTTACAGCATCATTGAGTTTAATGTTACGTTGATTACAGCTAAACTAGGCAACTTAGTTGAACCAACTAAACTGCCTCGTCTGAAACAGATCTTACTCTCAACTAGTTGATTGTCATTGAAGTCGAAGCGGACAAGTTGACTCCGTGTGAAAGGGTTCATGCGGTTCCCAATCATTTGTTACATCAGTATACTCCTTGACAATCGCCGGTTCAACTAGTGGAATCAACTAATCGCCTCGCCTGAAACAGGCCTAAATGTATAATTTCCTTGCGGTGAGTGTTCGTCTTCTTACACTGGACAAACTAACAGGAGGATAAATTTATGTAGAGAAGAACATAAATTCGTGGTAAAACAGAAACGTTTAACTCTTCTCTAGCACAGCATTCGCTATTAACTGGTCACAAGATCCATTTTTATGGACGAAGACAATTACTAATATAGAAAGTTTAAAACCAAGAACTATCAGGGAAGCAATTAAAATTGAAAAACGCCCAGAATGCTTAAATAAACGGGATGGTGTTCCACATGTACAGTCGCCGACATTATTTAGCACTAAAGCTTAAGCACAAAAAACTAGATCCAATACAAACCATCGATCAACCACTACAAGAACAACAGATCCAAGAAGTAATTGGTCAGATACCTTAACCAATAGCACATGGTAGCCGGCACCAGGGATACTTACACAGCAACGCATAAACATGTCAACTAGCCTTCGAACGCCAGTAGTGACAAGAAGCAGAAAAGGTAGTTGAGACGCTACCAAAACATCCTTCAAGTAATCCTCGCTCGGGGGCCCGGTTAGAGTGGCCTAAGTGCGCGTGGCTAGCCACCCTTCCCAACCTACAATCCAATCCAATCCAATCCTCGCTCGGAGAAAAGCACGCGGAGCGACCGGGAAGTGATTTTATGTATTACACCCGCGAAAACCTTAGATATACCAAAGCTACTAATTTATCTACCCTCAGAAACCCATTCCAAACAAACTCGCAAATTATGTGCGGTGCATGGACCATACAAGTTACATACAACATGTTTGGATTTTCATTTAATTATTTTCCTGCCTTCAACATATACGCCGCTGCATCGCTTAAAAATAAAAGAATCCTGTGCCTTTGATTTTGGTCAAATTGAAGAACATTTTCTAGGCCTCCATTAATAGTGATTTTTTATAATTTCGGCATTAATCTGATGCATAATCTTGGAAACTATTATATGAAGTGCGGAAGGCGCATTTGAATTCAAAATAGAAACTATTATATTTGTTACACAACGACTTACCATATTGACGGGTTTCATCAGCACTAACCCACACATACTGGTTAGAAATATTAAATTGAATTTGTTGTATAGCATTTATGTAACAAGTTGTAAGATATTGTTTCCGTAATGTTGAAGGATTAGGAATGTCTATTTATACATCTTTCTGTAACTGTTTTTTTAATTTAGGATTTAGCAGTTTATGGAAGGGATGTTGGATGCAAGAAATGCTTCATAGTGATCTTATGTATAAAACTTATTTAAATTTTGCTTATGTTTTTTGGTGTTTATATGTTGCGCAACGTGACAAGGCATAAAAAATAGGTTTAAAAACCTGTAAAAAGCAGATAAAAAGAAATAAAGTAAGAACTAGTTTTTTCACCGTTTTTAGTTTTTTCCAATTTTCATGGCTATTATTTTTTGTGCCTATTGATAGAGCTTTTGGTCTGACTTTTTTCCTATCTATCTAATTCAAGCGAAAAGAAATTTTTGCCGTGCCACTGCGCATTTGTTTCGTGAATGAATTTTTGCTTTCTTGTTGTCCGTCTCACGTAGAACTCCTCATGTTTATTGTAATTTGACTTAGCATGGAGACTTCAATTCATTTAGTTTTGTTAAAATCATTCGTATGACACTATCAAGTGCATTCGTAATACAATGCCAAGACAGAAGCTTACCTTTAAAAAATTGATTAAGAATTACAAAAAAATTTAATACAGTTTTTGAACATTATTCAAATATTTCCTATTGAGTGCAGTATACATGTACAAATATAGATATAAGCTATTTAAGTATTAAATAATGTATTCAGAAGCTCTACCATGCCAAGATGCCAAATTAAATGTTATATCATTCTACATGGCAACTTAATTATTAATTATCATAATTGATGCGTTTCTCTCTTAATTTTTTTTGCATAGAGATTTAAATGGATGACTTCATATTATACAAATAATTTGTTGAGGTATTCTCTTTATATGTGATTACTGTATATGCAGATCTGCTTACCTGCTCCAAAATTTTAATTTTACTAAACTAAAAAAATGAAATGCGCAATATATATATATATATATATATAAAAAATGCAATTAGATGATTAAACAGAACGAAGTTCGTAACCTAAATATACCAACCTAATACGTATATTTCGTTTTAAGAAATGAAAAAAGCAATATTTTACCATTCCCCATTTTTTTTAATTCCAGAAATGCATTACGAAGATCAAAAGAAATAGGAAGGGAAAATATTTTCCGGGTATTAAATAGAATTTGCTATTTGGCCTACGAGTAACTATTTTTTTTCCTCGCAACCTAATATACACTGAGAAAACAGATTGCATTAAATGAAAAGTTTTATAACTTTGGTTTTTATTATGTTCAAGGAAAAGAATATTTCTTAGAAAAGTGTTTATTTTAATTGAAAGGAGCGTACTGTTTTGTCGGAAGACTATTTTCTTCTTAAGTACATGCTTTTCGACGAAAAAGTAACCGTAATTAAATGAAATGCACCTTAGTTTTGATTAATATTTTATAATGTCTGTATAACTTCTGCTTAAGTAAGGTGAGTATACTTATTTGGAATGTTCAAAACAAATATTAATAATTATCCAGTGTATATTTGGAATCTCTAATTATCAAAACAACTTTTAAATATATCGCGCTATCATAAGAGAAAAGAAAACCACCAACTTATACAAATTAAAATTTCAATCTCAACTGTCATGTTACAAAAATTAACACTAACCTCAAAATAACTTTGGTTTTTATCATGTTCAACGAAAAGAATATTTCTTAGAAAAGTGTTTATTTTAATTGAAAGTAGCGTGCTGTTTTGTCGGAAGACTATTTTCTTCTTAAGTACATGCTTTTCGACGAAAAGTAACCGTAATTAAATGAAATGCACCTTAGTTTTGATTAATATTTTATAATGTCTGTGTAACTTGTGTTTAAGTAAGGTAAGTATACTTATTTGGAATATTCAAAACAAATATTATCAATTATCCAGTATATATTTGGATTCTTCAATTCTCAAAATAGCTTTTAAATATTCCGCTATCATAAGAGAAAGAAAACCACCAACAACGTCTACCAACTTATACAAATTAAAATTTCAATCTCAACTGTCATCTTACAAAAATTAACACTAACCTCAAAATAACTTTCGTTTTTATCATGTTCAACGAAAAGAATATTTCTTAGAAAAGTGTTTATTTTAATTGAAAGTAGCGTGCTGTTTTGTCGGAAGACTATTTTCTTCTTAAGTACATGCTTTTCGACGAAAAGTAACCGTAATTAAATGAAATGCACCTTAGTTTTGATTAATATTTTATAATGTCTGTGTAACTTGTGTTTAAGTAAGGTAAGTATACTTATTTGGAATGTTCAAAACAAATATTATCAATTATCCAGTATATATTTGGATTCTTCAATTCTCAAAATAGCTTTTAAATATTCCGCTATCATAAGAGAAATAAAACCACCAACAACGTCTACCAACTTATACAAATTAAAATTTCAATCTCAACTGTCATCTTACAAAAATTAACAGTAACCTCAAAATATTAGAAATGTTATATACTTACTCATTTATACAAAAATTTAAACAATGCTTTGACCAGATACCTCGTTTATCAGTTTGCACAGACGCTACAATACTTCAAAATGGGATTTCCTTGTAGTGACAATCCAGATCAACTCAGACGTTCGCAGAGAAGGGTTCAGATCGGGAGTACAACACCGGTATCCCGGGAAATCCAGGGAAACTTCCTTCGCAGCTTCCAAGGTGTATAATTACATTCAAAACAGAAGAGACATGTATGAGTCCATATAGAAAATATACCAAGGTATAGTAAACAGCAAATTTCTTATAATGTCGAATAATCTTGACGTTTCTTCTGAATATTTTTAGATCGAAGGTAATTACATGAATTTACAAAGAAAATCCCTTTTAATATCAGATATACCACAAGAATATGGTTTAATTCATTACACTCGATGAAAAATTAAACACCTTTTTCGAAGATTTTTTTATCAACAACCGGCCGTATCCAAGGATTTCACTCCTTTATTTTCAAGGAATTATATTGAGTCACTCTCCCATTCAAGTAAAGTCGAAACCCAGGATACCAATATATAGTACAGTTGCCAGACGATAAATTATATATTTAATTTCCATGACTACTAATGCTAATTAACCCAAATTATACTGGATTTACAAACAGGTGTGTACATAAAATAATAATTACATCTAATATGGTTGATAGCTTTCCTCTTATGAAACACCGCAATATATAACAATATTCGGTTTTATTTAAATATAATTGTTGCAAAAACAAAAATGCAGCCCAATCCCATTATTGACCGTGCAACTTTTTATAATTTTGTACTAAGAGGTATGGGAGTTGTTCAATAATAAAAAAAAAAAACGATACCGACGACGAAGAAATTTGAAAATAAAAACTACACAAATAAAAGAAAAATACAACAAACAAAAATCAAACACAATTTCTGCAGCAACACAACATAAGCGATAATAGATCAAACAATACGGAAGATGTAAAGAAAATGGCAAATAACCAACACCAATAAAACAAGCTTCTCCATTGGCATAGTAGTTTCTGGAATCTGTTTGCATTTAGTTACCGGTTAAGATACGAGAGCGCGCAGTAATAGTAAATGGCGCGTATGCAAAAGTTCCCACCCTCTGGTTTGCACTGAGTCGCTAAATGTAGTTCGTGCTGATTCGCACTCTTTGACTTGATATTATTCAGCGATTATCTTATTTAGCTTAGTTATAGTTGAGGCGTTTGCATTAATAGTGGTGTTATGTAAGTTGTATTACTTAGTTTTCCTTTATATGTAGTTTTAGGGTTAGGTATTTATCTATTGCTGTTTACATAGATACTATTATGTAACATACCATGAATTTTCAACCACAGTAGATGTAATTATTATTTGATGTACACACATGTTTGTAAATCCAGTTAATTAATTTACATCGTAGCCGTGGTAATTAGCTGTATAAGTTTATCGTACGGTAACTGTGTGATTTCAATGTAGTTTCCTTGGTATAGATACTACTTCAAAGGGGTGGAGACTCAGTGTAGCTCGTATTAAATAAACGAGTTAGAGTCCATGGAGATGAGGTTGATAAAATTTTCTCAAATTTCTCTGGATTTCCTGATACTGATTTCTATACCTGATTCTTTTCTGCAAGATCTTTGGTTTGCCACTGCGAGGAAACTCCATTTTGAAATACTTTGAGATGCGTGCAAGCTGATATTCGAGGTATTTTGTCTAGTTTATGCAATTTCTGTGTAAATAAGTATTTAGCATTTCTAAAACTTTGAGGTTATTCTTTATATTTGTAAATGACAGTTTAAATTAAAATTTTAATGTCTATAGATTTGTGGACATAGTTGGTGAATTCATCCTATGATGAGCGTGATATTTGAACGTTTTGATGTTTTGATACTTAAATTGGAATTTAAGAATCCAAAATATACTGAAGAGTAGTTGATATCTTATTCAAATATTGCAAATACATGTACTCACCTTGAGTAAGAGTCCTTCTCCTCTTTAAATGTTTTGATATAATATAAAAACGCAAAAAAAATACTCGAAAAACAAATAAAACCATAAAAACAATTAAAAAAATGACAATGACTACTACAGTCATGCAACCAGAGACTTTCAAACATGTCAGTTATCGCAACTGCCAGTCCTAAACTTGGATAAAATGTGAAGAGAAGTTCTTGCGCCTTTTTGTCATGCGTCCTTTTATCGTCCAAATGTGCGCGTCCGTTTGTACGTATTCCGTGTCCTTTTGTTAAATGCCTCATAAAACATAACAAATAAAAATCCGTCATACTTATGTAGGAAAATATCTTTTCGTACTGACGACGTCCATCTTCTGAATATTATATTTGGGAGTGTCCTCACACTACCACTATATCGTACTGCTTTGTTTGAAAGGAGTTTTTCTTATTTGATATATAAAAAGATTATAATATGATAATAGCGGATTTCGGTGCCCCATCCTATTTTTCATACTGAGCCAAAGTGCGACAGCGTTTACTTTTATGGCAAAAGGATACGAATGCAGTAATTATATATTTTTTTTTTTTTTTAATATAATTCATATTTGTTCTTACAAAAATTCACAAAATTAACAACTAATTATTTAGGTTTGTATAGAGGTACTGTATAATCAAGCTGTGAGTGGAAGAACAGAGGAAAATTTAGTTTTCCATCTGAACTCCACCTCACGGTTTCTTATTGCTTAAAAAATAATAAAATAGGTATAAATTTCAATCTCCAACTGTGGATGCTACGAATTTTTTTTCGAAAAAGAAAACATTAATGATAGTTTCATCACGATTATTTCGCCAGCCAATTTTAATACGCACACCAGACCTATAATCTTAGAATCTATAATGTGTTATTTCGATATTTTCGAGATTATCTCCAGCAGCGTAAATTACTATTTGTCAAGAAATGGAAATAAATTAAACCGTATAAGAAAGGTAGTAACGCGCAGTGGTGACATGCTCGCCTTAGTATTTATGTTTGGTGTATCGCGGATGGCCATAGGCGGTGAAAAATCGCTTCTATGTCACTGAACAGGGCGTGGACTCGCAACATGTTAATGTGCATTAGAAGCCCAGGCATGCTTTACTTAAGTTATATGCAAGGTGAAACTTGTAAGGTGCTCAAACGGTCATGAGTTACGTATACCTAGATGTATATTAACGTTGATCGGTAAAGAATTTATCTTGTTCACATGTCGCGGTATGTGTAGTTTGAATGCTGCTATGTATGAAAAAAAAAACGTTGAAGATTGTACATACCGACTGGAGTAGTTTGCATTGAGGTATTTGACACCTTGATTCGCTGATGACGTGAAAGCAATAACTTGAAATGTATGAAATACTAACAAAAAATTATTACTACATTCCTAAGATTTTACTACAAAAATCATAATATTTTTTACTTAAATTTTATTTTCGCTCCCTATATTTATAAATTATACGAATTATATCTTGTCTCAATATTAGGAGGAGCGATTTAAATCAGTCGCGCCAAAAAGAATTTTTTTGTTTGGCTTTCGCATAACCTTGTTTACGCATAAAAAAATACACACATAAAATTTTGCGGAAAAGATCCGTACGCTTGGTGTTAGTATTTGGATAAGGTATTATATCAAAAAGTGTTACTTTTAATCAATTTTGATGTAACTATTCACTTTTTTCGATTAAATTATATATTAAAGTAGGAGTAACCGAAACGCGAAATAATTTGACACCAAAAAGGATAAAATCAATATATTTGTTACACAGCAAAGTAAAGAAATCATCTGAAATTAAACAAAAGAGCAACATAGTGTTGAGTTACACTACAAAATAAAATATTTTATCTACATTGGAGAAAGCTAACATCCATCTTAATCCATAAAAGTGAAGAAAGTTTCCTAAAAGTATTAGATTAAGGTAAAGTCAGGTAAGTGTGTAGTAAAAAATGCATAGTGCTAAGAAAATGTAACACTGTTCACATAATAAGACATTTTGATAAATTTTGCACATAGACCCAGTAAACACACATGTGTCTGTTACATCTCTCCTAAGTATCATTTAAGGAACAGTGCTATGTAACTTAGATACGTAAATGTTACGACTCTTGGGAATATTGCTCCACCAGCTTCACTAACGAACTTGCGCAGCATCTAGTTGGTTCGGACAAAGAAATAACATAAAAGTTTGTGAACTGTGTAGAACCATTATATTTCCATTTTTAGGAGTAGTGACGTCATAATTCAAGGATTATTACGAACACACGGACGGAGCGGCAAGTGAGTTCTTTATATCTTGTAAGTCCAATAATATTTATATGTATATACTAATGGATAAATATATAACTTAATGTAGTTTCCAAAATGATTTTTCCCTATTTCTAAAGGCCCTTTTACCTAGCTATTTATTGCGCAATTTAAAATTGTTACGTGTATAACACGGATTTAATACGTATTATACACGTAACGATTTTAAATTGGCCAATAAATTGCGCAATAAATAGCTAGGTGTAAAACGGCCTGAAAGAAATGTTATGTATCATACAGAGAACATAACAACCGCTCTGAAATAGAACAGTGTTCATATATCAGATTCATATCTATGTGATGTCTCAGAGATATATCAAAGACGGCTGCTTGATGCGGACATTACGCACCCACTGAAGCCTACGTGTGCCTTACATGTTATGTGTCAGAGAAAATAGATAGATCAGATGATACGTATTTGTTACGTGTCTGAGATATAAATGTGTTTACTTGGGAAGTACATAATATATGCCCAGTTGTAAGCCTTCAAGAGATACGCCTTTTATAATTATCAACGGTTTACTAGAAAAAAAAAAGAAATTTTAAACACTGTCAATACTACACACTTACCCAGCAAAATGGGGCAAGTGTGTAATCGTTCCGCATTTTTATATATTAATAGCATTTTCCTTTAGTTCGGCCAAGAGTGTAATACTAAACTGATGCCTGTTTAATATGGTATGATATATTCACAAGATATTCAAGTTATTACACGTTAGGAGGTGCGAACTTTTATTTGTAGAACTAGTATGAAGTTTAGTACATTAGTATTATAACAAGAGGACGTCCGTATTTTAATTTTAAAAATAAATATAGCGAAACTACACACTTGCCCCGGTTACACACTTACCTGATTTTACCTTACACTTATTCATACTGGAAAATTGCAGTGGGGGTGAAAAGAGCAATGCGCAATATTGCAACTCGCATACTACAGTCATCATGGAAGCGTTATTTTTACGTAATAAATACAATAAATCTCATTCACCTACGCCACATTACTAAAGCTTAAGTGCTTCGTATTCGTTAATTTTCACCTAAGAGGGATAAACACTTCACTTTCAAGTATAAAGCCAACACTTTCTGGCTCTCAAGTTGCAAACTCCATTAATTTTAACACCTTAAACGGATGGACGCTGGGGGTAGAATCTTAATAGGAAAAATTTCGTCCAATTTCCCATTGGTTATTGTAATCACGTGGTAAATTAGTTATTGTGCTAGGAATGGTGCGCTGTATGCACTAAGAGAGCTACATTATCGATGTGGAGTTTATTTGTAAATAAACTTATAACGCCTCATCCACCTGCGCTTAAACTGCGTTGAGCCAAACCAACAACAACAAGATCTATTGTTGTTGAGGGATTTCGATGTGTTTCTTATCATAAACGGTCGGAAGGATATGGCTAGACCAACATGCAAATATTTTAAAGTCTCAATTTTTTTTAAATATCTCCGGAACTTGACGTGCTCTGTTTTACTTTACGCATGTTTATGCACATGTGGACAAAGCTTAATGCAGTACGTGGATAGTTGGAGTAGGCGTGTCCATGCCCTCACGTCGTCCATGTTTTACGTTGAAAATTATTTTGTTGTTATAGTCCAAGTCTTATAGTTATTATTGTGGTTATAGTTCGTTTTTGGTTTAACTTTGTGCGTTATTTTATTCTCATTACGATTATTATAGAAACTCAGTGGCATCTGTTTTTATTGTATTGAAGTGATTAACGATTTATTATGAACAAAGGTCAGTGATGTAAAATTGCGAACTCCTACAACAACAAAAACAATATTTGCATATAGTGATGAGCGATATTTCACGAATTGTGATTTTTTCACGGTGATTGGAGAATCACGGATCACGACCGTGATTGGAGAATTCTAAAAGCAGTGATCCGTGATTGCGGTAACGACCAACGGCGCGGCGCGGCTGCGCACAGCAAAACGACGATGACTGCTTGGCCATTGGCAAGTGAACAAATAATATCGGTGAATTAACGACCTCCAAAATTTGCAAGTAACATCGCAGTAAAACTGTGATTACCGGTTGCCTATTGAAAATGGAATATATCAAACCGATGAATGAACATACATATTATTATATCAGCTGGAAATAACAGAGGTTATCTCCTTACAATATATTTATGTTTTTCAAATGTAAATATTGGTATTCTTTTATATAATTCTATTATATCTGTAACTATATAAGGAATATGTATTTATTTTTACCTACTGTGTAATGGCCCCTAGTACCAAAATTTAAATTTCCTGCATTATTTTTAATACGAAATTACCAATAATTTTGTATTAGATTACAAGATTAGCTAGTTACTTTGATGTCTCTCTGTTGAAGTTACTAAGAACAATTGTGGGAAATTTAAATCTTGCTACTAGAGGGGATATTGTGTTATAAGGTGAAATTTATATTATTAGTTTTACAGTACTAATTCAAAAAACAAAAGTATTTTTATTAAATTGTAGGTAGTAGTATTAAATCACAGCTTTTTTGAAATTTTCAACAGTTTTTAGTATTTTTTTTCCATTTGCTCAAAAATGAACAGCTATTTTACACTCAGGAACACATGCTCTTTCCGCTAATATGCGTAGAAATCGCCAAATCAGTGGTCCTCTTACGGAACTATAGCCATAAATGTGGTCCAAAACAGAAAATGTGTTTGGTAACTCTAACGCTACGAAAAGAAAAACTCCTCACCTACTAACCTTACTAACCTATGAGAAGTATACACGATTATACGAAGATATGATATCGATGAGTCAATACAGTGATCGCAATCACCGTTCATAATCACCGTTATTTATAAATCACATTACGACTCACCACGTGATTTAAGAATCACCGTTTCGCTCATCACTATTTGCGTACACGATGTCAAAGACCCATTAATTCTTCTGTATTCAACTGCCCTAACACTGTGAAAGGCACGTCGTCGTGCATAACTTTGTTCAGATGCTATAACTTTTATAAATAAAGTATCTTTATATATTATTTTAGTGTTGTATTTATACATCCACATTTTATCATATGTATGTGTATATACCAAATATTTCATGACTGTAATAGTATAGTTATTACAAACTGTACTATTACAGTTAGGAAATATTTGGTAAATATCTGAACAATTTTGAATATTACAAGTATATAAAACAACCCATTTGAATGTACCGCCAGATTGGTTGTAGTTCGGTGTGCTGCGCTCGGTGGCGCGCAACCTTGTCGACAAGGTAGAGCATTAAGTTTCCTCTCCCAGGATGGACGCCAGGGAACACAAACAAAAGAGTTGTTAGAATTAACTCCAGATTCTTGTGTGTATTTCGGGAATTTATTGAAACTATTATTTAAACTCTCAACGCGACCTGTCAAGAGTATTTCAAAAAAAATATTTTTCATATCATTTATTGCTTTCTTTGGCGGTTTATAGATAAAAATAAAAGTTATTCTTAGAGTTAAAAGGCTATAATGAGCGAAAGAAAAACAAATTCAAGCGCTTCTCACGCGATTAATCTCTAGACAGACGAAAAAAATAATTTGAATACGTTTAAAATGTTTCGGAATCGCCTGATATGGACATTACAGAAAATATATTGAATGTTTGCAACACTTTTGGTATCTTTTCGTAGATATGTGGAAATATAAGGTGATGGGAGAATGGACAGTTTGATAAAAGCATTTATGGTCAATTTAGGAAGTAATAACACAGAAAGTGATTTTTGCCAAATAGTGATCAATTAATTATTAACGTGGCACTACGGTATACATAAATATGGTTTACTGTTTAAAGTAAAAATGTCAGTCCTCAAGTGATTTTATTATTTTAAACTACAAATCGTCGTTTAACATTTAAGTAATTTAATCTTTACAGGCTGTTTGATAAGTTTAGATAACCTGTCAAAGCCATATGTTCAAACTTGTACGTTGGCCATAAATTAAATTTTATTTATTATTTTATATCATTTTTGTTTAGAGGTATTAATATATATTACTTATCTCTGTAACTCATGTTAATAAAACTTTACAGTGTAAACCGATCTACTTCCGCTACTGTTTCTAATGTTGAAACAAGGGATAATTAAAAGAAATGCTAGTTAATCATAGTAAGGGATAGTCAACTAATAGTTTAATTGTAGAAAAATAGTTATTTGTGTCACTACGCCAGAAACTACAGTCTTGTGAGCAAGAGTACGGTTTGTACACATAGGCTTGTTACATACCTCAGTGTATTGACGTTTCCGAGAATAAGTATGTTTCTGTAATTTTCTTTCTATAGTTCAATATCTATTTATCAACAATAGATATTGAATAAGTGCAGTGGAGATACCAGTTCATCTTAGTAATAGTTAGTAAGGTTGCACAACAGCTCAATGACAATTTATTACATATCTGTCAAGTTGAATGTAATATGCCAACCTTTAGCGACATTTATGCTTTCAAGCAATGCAAAAGGAGTGTTTCTGGACGGAGGCACAAACACGTTTTTGTACTCATCTAATAGGCAATTAAAGTGAAGTGAAAATGAACCAAATGAATGCAAATGCATTGATACTTCTGATGAGATTTAGCAAGTAAAGTAGCTAAACTATCAAATAACTGATAGTCCAGGAACTATCCGAGCTAGATCAATGAATGCATTGCCAACTTTATGCTACGGTCGCTCTCTGAGAGTTAAGCATGTAGCTCGGAGGCGCGCAAGCTGAACTCTTTTCGCTTGGTGGATGATTGTACGTAAAGCTTGAGACGTGATAGTGATGAAAGTGAAACACTCAAAGGAGCGCTGATGAAGCCTGATACACAAAAACTCGAGTCCGTTCCTAGCGTTATTCCCCTTTCAGTGTTCTTGCTGGTATGGAGATCCCAACAACAGACCATGATCCCTGCCTAGTGGCATATAATATCGGTTCAATTATATTTAGGCATTTTTCTTTAATGAGTCAAATGTTCTGATATACGCAGTATACGTATTTGATAGTACATACGCAACGGAATTAGTCGTAATAAATCATATTAATATTTAATTGTTAAAACTATTTGTTACTCGTACAAAAAAATATTGTACAAATCTTATAGGTAACACATTTTACGTAAGAATTGTTACTTTGAAGCCCGAACCGCAGGGCAAGCGCTTCATACTGGCCATTCATTCGTGAAATGTGTTTTCATGGACTTGGTTCGTAAATAACTATAGCGAATAACTCTTTTCTTCTGTTTTGATTGTTTTCGCCAGTGATCAACTTAACCCTACGCGTATACACCGAGTGATAGAGGTATAGTGACGTAGGTCTTACGACGCGCAGGGTTCTTTAGTTTTTGAGTATACATCAAGCTTTCGAAAGAGAAGTTGCAGTACTCTGCACCATTTGATAACATTTCTACTTAATTCTAAGATGATGTTTTGATTTCTCTGAGTCTTATTGCTAAGCTTTGTGGTATATTCAACCTCAGGAGATTGAGGCCTATACCTAATAGTTCCGTCCTTAATCATTCTGAGTGTGGCTCTTTTTGCCGTGTTCTCTACCATAAGGTGAAGAGAAGTAAGTTACCTCGATGACTGCTGTTGAGCAGTTTCTCATAGCCGCAGTTATATATACGCTGCTAATCTATGCACTTTAGAGAGGTTAATTCTCGGGATGGCCAGATTAGTTCATTTGCTCCAAACTACTGACCTATGAGTGCTGATTGGCTTCACTATCGCTGTATACATAGAATATATACAAAGCAGCATTTTTGAGTTACATCTCCAGTACTTTTTCTTCACAATTTCTGGACACCATTAGGGTTTTCTGGACCTACTTGGCTACTTCCGGTTCGTATCTATTCCGAAGAAATTTATTGTCTAGGGCAAAGCCTAGATATCATTACCGTTCATTTTTATGATCTTAAGATTCGGCTTTCTTTTCATTGCGAGTGCTACTAAGGTTTTAGTGAAGTTAACATTAGGTCCCATCAACTTATGTGTCCTTTGAATTACATCGCAGACAGTATTCTCAAACTTTCTTCTTACATATATAACAGTATCGTTATCATGGCGCGGTATATCTATCAATCAAGCCGCATAACAGTTTATATATTATTACGCTCCACATAAGTGGACTCCCGCTTGCGGGCATCCTTTGGTCGTACTAGTAACCGAGGTGGTCTTGTGTCCCATCTTTGTTTCCGCTGACCTGTTAGAAAGAAAGCAGCTGCGACATCGATATGGAGACCACGCCATCTATACCCTTGTTGATTAAAACTGGCTTGACAGAATCATGCGGAGTGTTGTGGAAAGAAAGCGCCCTTTTTGTTTAGAAAAGCGCATACTATGGCCTCTTGATTCGTCAGTGCATCTTAGATTCGATGTGCTAATATCGTTACAGTGGATTTGCCCACTTGATAGTCATATTGACAGGGTTGCGACAACCCCCGAACTAAGATATGTGTTTTGATATAATTATCTACAGCCTTTCCCACTGTTTAAAAATGTTGCGAGGCTGCAAGTTTGTTGGCGTGGATTTTTAGTATGAAGGTGACATTGGCTCTTCGCGAAACTTCTGAAATATAACCACTCCACCTTATCCAAACCATGTGTAGTGGGATTTCGTGCCGCGCCTTCTGAAATAGTGGTTGGAAGAATCCCGTCTACTCTCGGTGTTTTGAAAGGCTTAAGAGTATTTATAGCCCACTTCAACTGGTCGCTACAACATAAGGGTGTAGAACAGTATCATTTTGAATGCGACTTGCCATATAAACATTATAAGCTATTAGAATACCAAGCAACACGTTGCCAAATCGTACTAATCATTTTTAAGAAAATCGTGCGACGCGCCATCCTACAACGGTCGACTTGGCCACGCTCGGCATTGACAACTCTTACGGAGTAAACATCATTTCAGAGATTGCTACTTGGCACATTTTTACCGATAATAATTGCATCCCATTCATGTTACATGCTACAGTGCATATTGTGTAAATATGTATAACATACAGAACTAAGTGCTACTTATTCTTTCCCATACTAATAGGTTTAGGAAATAAACATGTGTAGACGAAATATTGGGATTTTATAAATATGATGTAGATATCCAACTAAACAAACTTCTGATAACCATCAATACAATATAAAGATTTGCATTATTCCAAAAAAAAATATATTAAAAAGAAAAAAGAAAGGTTTTTCACAATATAAATTAAAAATATGGTTCTTAATGCTAAAGAAAGTAGAGATTTTTACAAGAAAAATAGATAAAATAATCCGTAAGAAAATTAAGAAACCTTCAAAGTTAACCAAAAACCTTTAATTTAAATGATTATATCAGTTACATTTTAATTTACAAATAAAAATGTAAGTGTGTTAGTAGTATATTGTCAACAGCATGTAGTATATTGCCAACAGCATATAGTATATTTCAAACCAAGGGAGAAAAGTGCTCTATTGCAGGCCGCAGGCAAATATTACAAACCGAGCCGAAGGCGAGGTTTGTAATTGCCCAAGGCCAGCAATAGCACTTTCCTCACGTGGTTTGAACACTATTTTTTTCCCAGCCAGTCCAATTTTAACTAATTAATGTCTAAAAATAATAACGACATACCTGTGAGTGACATGATAGATAGTAGGCTTAATCTGTCAAGTATTTTTTGAGAACTGTCAAGTTAGCGTCGTTTTAAAAGTGTTTAATAATACCTAGTTTAATTGAAATTTAATACCTAATAATTTAACAATTATCTCATAAATAGGCTCAGAGACTGGGACCAATGTACTAATGTCATCTATCAATAATGTCACATATTATAAGATGTACAGTTTCATCATGTTAATGTCGCTTACTTTTCCTCCCTAGGGAAGTAAAGTACAACTTTCCTCCTTCAAATGAGGGAGGAAAGTGTCCACTTTCCTCCTGCTGGGAAAAAATATTTTTTTGGCGTAAGTCATTAAGGGTATGAGCTCGTTCATAAATATATAAAAGATTAAGGCGTCAATCAGGAGGTAATGGCTATTGCAGTTCTCATGCTTATACGCTGATCGCAAAAAAGCTCTTTGCAAAAACAATTATACGACCTTTGCTGTGTAAGCAAGACAATTGTTTGTCATTACATTTTAGCAATTGGTGACAGAGCACCTCTACACTTGCGTATAAGATTTAAGACCGTTGCTATAGTTGAGGCTGGTCTATATTGACAAGCAGATATAAAACGGCCAACTACTAAAGCACTTGTGATAACACTGCGTAGGCTTTCACGGCCGGTGTAACTATAACTAACAGCTTCTTGCGGGTTTCGCCGTGTGTCAAAACTTTCGCTCGACGTTTCGCTGTTCATACTGACAGCTTCTTCAGGATAACTTCTTATATACGCCCCTGGTGCATCCAACCGTGTAGTTTCCGCTCCATTGACCGTGACGGTTCGTAGTAGGCTCTTCCACGTGTTGCTAAGGTGGTACCCTTCTTCTCTGTTAACGGTTTTATTCTTCTCTATTTTTATGGCTTCCCTGATGAGTCTTTTACCGCAGTTCTTGGTGGTAGTTATTACTTTTACATTCTTGAAATCCATTTTGTGTCCGGTGTCGTGCATGTGTTCTGCCACCGCTGATTGCTCGGTCCTTCTTAATCTTGCGTCCCTCTCATATTCTTTTATTCTTATGTCGATGGCTGTTCCTATTTGTCCGACGTAGCACTGTCCGCATTGGCATGTTATCTTGTAGATACCTTCGGTGCGCCGCTTGGGTATCTTATCCTTTGCGGTCGGTAGATACTGCTGGATCGACGTTGCAGTCCCGAAGCGTAACTTGTACGTTGCGTTTCTTTCAAAATTCGGCCTACTTTTTCGGTGACTCCTGCTATGTAAGGTAAACACGCCATCCCTCTTCGTGGTTCTGTAGTTTTCTCCAGTGTCGTCTTCTTCTTAGTGGCTCTCCTTATGTCGATGTCAGTGTAACTATTCTTCTTTAGTGCGTTCTCCAAATGTATCTTTTCACTGGTAAGATGTTGTTCGTCACTGATGGTTTCGGCTTCTGGAAGCAAAGTTTGTATTAATGTCTTCTTCTGCATCGGATGATGGTGAGATCTTGCATGCAGATATCTATCGGTGTGCGTCTTCTTTCTAAATACTGCGTGCTGTAGCATTCCCTCGTTTGTTTTCTTACACCATAACATACCAGGAAAGGGAGATTTCCATTTTGTTCTTTCTCCATGGTAAACTTTATGGCTGGGTGCTGCGAGTTTATGGTTTCAAGAACTGTTGTAGTGTTTTCTTCTCCGTGTTGCCATATTACAAAAGTATCGTCGACATATCGCAGCCAACACTTGGGTTTCATATCGCTGGAACTTAGGCTTCTTCTTCAAATGCTTCCATAAACAAGTTGGCTATTATTGGTGATAAAGGGCTTCCCATTGCTGTTTCCGTTCTTCTGCTCGTAGTATTTTCCTTTCATACAAAAAGTAGTTGTGGATAAGCACAGTTTCACTAATTCAATGTTGTCCAAGTTCTGGAAGTAAGGCCAGTGCGTCCTCCGTGGGTATGTTAGTGAATAGCGATATAATGTCGAAACTTACTAAAATGTCTGCAGGTTCAGTCTTTAGCGTAGACAGAATATCCACGAAATGTTTCGAAATCTTCACATACGTTGCAGTTTGTCCAGTATATGGCTTTAGTAAGTTAGCTAAATATTTCGACAAATCGTAGGTCGGTGATCCAATGTTACTAACAATCGGTCTTAATGGCACTCCTTCTTTATGTATTTTTGGTATTCCATACAGCCTGGGTGGTCTAGCGGCTCTTGGTAGCAATCTGTTCTGCATCTCTTTAGGTATTGATGAAATCTTTATGCTCTCCCTTACTGTTTTTGTGATCTTCTCCGTTGGATCTTTTCTTATTTCCTTGTAGGTGTTCTCGTCAAGTAGTTCATTAATAGTTTCAGTAGAGCTAAAATTTTGACACACGGCGAAACCCGCAAGAAGCTGTTAGTTATACTAAAGCACTGTTGGCCGAGTGGTATCATTTAATTATTTTTCTCCTTTTCTTCACATGTGTAAATTAACATTGCAGCGGAAAGAATTTATAATGAAAAAATACAAAAAAAAATAAATGAAATAACTAGAAAGATTATTAAAATTTTAAATGAAAGCTGATAGCAGACCTACATTCATCGATGCATACCAGATTAGTACCGCCGCTTGTAATTTGTTTGGAACGACTGCGTGCAGGGGTGAAGGAGGATGGTGGGTGTGGTTTCTGATTTTCACTGCAATATCTTTGGCAACTAAGGCGAGTTTTTGTGTATAAGTTTATTCCCTATTTACGATGCTTACGGGCCGACATGTTATGTGTCTCTCCATGTAACTCTTCTTGCCTATCAAATGCCCTGCATTTAGCGTATCATTCAGTTGACGTAACTTTAGTTAATAGTTCGTCATTAATAATTATGAAATTAACATTTTTTAAGGTCACGTTAAAGATAATTGACTTTATTCATTACTTAATGGAGTATTAACGTTGATTAGAAAATCGGTCCTTTTACAAGCATGACACTGCACTCTGTTCTTTGTCTGTATGTTAAAATAATCAGCAATTAAATTAGTTATTTTTCCGTAAAGAATGACAAAAATATCAAAAAAATCGTATTTCGTACGTGAAAATGTCCGACTGAAACAAAAACCAACAGAAAATTAAGTAATTTCGACGTAATAAAAATAATTATTAAAAAAATGTCGATCCACCATCGATTAAATCCACTATTATCCAAAAACAAAAGCCAGCCATCTAGCGATTAGTATTATTTGGTGATATGACAGACATTTTGGAGCCGCTGTGATAGGCGATCAGTTTTAAAACTTTCCACAGACCTTTCACCGCGTCAGGTTAGAGCGATCGTGCTATTGAAAAAAAAATTACGCAAGAGGCCAACGTGTTGAAATTTTCGATATTTTATACGGATTAAACGCGCTCGAAACCTATCGTACTCTACCTACGGTAATTAACTCGGTAACAACGTAACGACGTACACTTTCGTTAGACGTATAACATCGCTCTATGCATGGCTGTCTATGTAACATTGCATGTGTACATTGTATATATACGTGAAGTAAATAAATTTACTTGTGTGTTGCATGTATGCATGTATCTGTATGTAAAAGGAGCACCGAAGAACATAACAAGTTTCTTGCATAAGAAACGTCATGTTTTATCTTAATACTCATCGCTAATAAACAGTTTTAATTGAATGACATCGTTTACTTGTATAAATAAATTAATTATAATAGAAAACGCTACAAGCAGAAGCCTTTGATCGTTATCGTCAGTTTCTCTTATTTGGTATAATTTAAAGGTTTATACCGCATTAAAAGTGTCTGACACATTAATATCGAAATCAAAACAGTTAGAAGGTCACGGGGAAATAGATGCACTTATGTATGTCTGTATATACACATGTATCTATGTAGTATCTATTTCTAAACAAAATAAACAGGAAATGTAACAACGCAACCATATATAGATGTATTTTTATATTGAAATATTGAAGACGAAGGTACATATTTGCATACAAAAACAAATTTCGTAAGCAGTGTTTCCATCAAAATGCCTGTTCATTATTTAAGTTGCTAACTCGATGCAAATAAATTACAAATATTGTATGTTGGAGATTAGTATTGTTGGTACAATAGAAAAAATAAATCACCTATGTCCTTTCTATTTCATTAAAAAAAGTATTTAATTATTATTATAATACTAATTATATTGAATATATTTCCATAAAGAAACAAGTAAAATACATTTAAAACAACTAAGGAAAATAACCTAGAGGTGAAGTAAACTGTCTGGTAAAACTGATATTAACAGTTTTCAAATATTAATATTTGAATGCTTAATTTATAAACCCTATGCCCGGGTGGCAACGAAATGCTACTGCCATCAGCTATATAGCACTACAGAATAATGTACACCAAGATGCCAACACTTATTTATTGTTATCCATTTGCCATTAATTAGAATTATAACACCTACTTAATAGTAATCAACAATATGAGTACCCATAAAAATTGTTTTTTGTAAAGTTACGTTTCTACTGGAGGGATATTTGCGATTTTAATTTTATATCCCTGTTGCTTGATTCCGAAAATGTTTCATAAAATTGTTTACTGCTTCTTATAGATTTTGTCACAGATTTACTTTGTTTCTTATTCTAGTTGGTTCCTATTTTGTTCGATAAATTTCAAAACAAGATCAGTGCAATAAGAAAACAAGAACAACACCTTGTAGTCCGTATATATCATTGGAATATATCATTGGCAAAACAAGAAAAACCCAAGTATTAATATAATTTTACCATTATATACATTGTACAATAAGAAATATTTGTTTGTACATTGTACAACTGTCAAAAAAAATATATATTAAAAATAAGGACAATAACAAAGCAAACGAACAAATATAAAATGTCTAACAAAACCAAAGTATAAAGCGAAATTATGTTTTCTTGGTCAAAGTTCTTCATAATTAAATAATACTCTTGAGATAGTGGCCTATGTTTTATTATTTAATCATCCATTACTTGAAAGTAAATAAATAAATTGACGGTAAATAATAAAATATAGGCCACTACCTCAAGGGCTTGATTTAATTCAAAAATATAAATAGATATATAGCAGAAAAAATAAATTAACTTCATCTATCCCATTCCGATGACATTGCCAAATTACCATAAACTAAACAACTTGTGTCAACCCGTACTTAGACATTTGGTAGTAAAGCTTATTTAAGATTTTATTTGTTAAAATATTGGCAACATTTCTTTTTGTTACAATACATGCAATGTAAATAAGGTGTTTCAACCCTAGGGGCCTACAGCGCAAAATGTAGTGGATGCAAGGGCTTCTCCGGCAAAGTCGGAGATCACACCAGCATCTTTAACTACATCGAACAGACAGTACCACTGTCCGTAAAGGCAGATAAGATCTCGCCCGTTTTCAGCTTCTCTGGAGGATACGGTGTAGATATCTCTAGCAGGGAAACTGCAATTGCATACATCCGCAGACCAAATCGAGGTTTATCCCGTTGGTTTGTCGATGTCTCGAAAACGCGCAATGGCAGGGAATCGGAATTTGGAGAGACGGAGAGCGGGGCGGCGAAGCTTTCAGTCTAGGGACCTGCCCCACCATTTTCCAGGCCGAAATTATTGCCATCGAGACTTCTGCTGAGGGCATTTCAAACTGCCCACGCAAGAATGGAAGGTAGAAATCATCTCCGACAGCCAAGCTGCCCTCAAAGCTTTGCGAGCTGTCAGATTTGACTCTGAGGTGGTACTGGGGTGCTACAGAATACTGAAACAGCTGGCGGAACATCTTAATGTTACGTTGAGATAGGTGCCAGATCACTTTGGTATCAGAGGCCAAGAAATTGCTGACACGTAATCTGGGGGCGCCATCGAGCTGCAGTTCGTGGCTCCAGAACCGACGTGTGGTAGCTCAACTTGCTGCTAGGCACTGTTCCTTTTGGAATAGACTTGCTGGCGCTAGACACTGTAAATTCCTTGGACTCCAACCGAATCAGGAAAGACTCCGTAAAGCAGTCTTTATGAGCAGGGACAGATTGAGAATACTCACAGGAATCGTAACCAGACACTGCGCACTAAATAAACACAGGCACCGCAGGGGCTAATGAACTCTCCCCTGTGCAGGAAGTGTGGGAGTGCGGAGGAAACTCACCTTCTTCTTAACTGCTCGGCAGTGGATGGGGAGAGGCAGACGCACTTTGGGGTCCACCGGTTGGACGAATCCAGAGTCGACAAATTAACTCTCAGCCAGATTGCGAACTTCTTTGATAGGGTGCAACCTGAGTGAGAGGGCTAAATATGGACATGGGGGGCACAATAGGTCTGTCTGGCCGAGTTGCCTTCTTCGGGTTTTACACCCGCCCATGGAAAAAAAAAAAGGTTTAACTAATCTTTATACCTATTAGATGTATAAACTAATGGAACTTTGATTCAACATATTTTCTGAAAATCGAAACAAATAAGATCAATTGCTAAAATAAAATTATCCGAAGATTGACTTAGTCACTTTAGCGCGTTAAGTAAACACGAATAATATTTTAACTTGTTTTAGCCATATATTTCTTTTGCAAAGGAACAATGCCAACACAAAACCACAAGTTCAATCCAAATCTCAGGTATATCCAACACCCTTTTACGTTTCGAATTAACACTACAGATCAATTGCTCATATTTAAACCTAAAAATTAAATTAACTGTATGACTACTTAACATTTTTTTAATTATTATTCAAAAATAACATAATGTAATTAAAAAATATATATATATACTGCTATTTCATAAACAGTTCCACAATAATGTTGAAATCTCTATTATATAAAAAAAAACTGTAAGAAAACAGAGAATGAGTTGCTTTACTATTTTGTAGTTGCAAAAAAAATATAAGCCCGTCTGACAGTGCTGCAGAGGGTAAATCAGAGGCGGTATTCTTCGGTAAACCGAGGCAAAGAAGGCCTAGGTACATTTAAATTAGAGGAGGGTAGAATTTATTGCAAAGAATTTGTTAAATATCTTGGGGTTATTTTACATGGTAAATTAAATATTAAAGCGCATATTCAGTATATAACCGCCAAAGGTAGGGAAATTAGTAATAAAATTATCGGCTAGTGTCACGTGGGGTTTAAACGGTAACACGGCGGGTATTATTTACAGGGGTGTTATATAGAACCGGCAATGTTGTAAGCGGGGGCGTAAAATTAAAGAAGCAAAAAGAATTAATTGGGGCGCAAAGATTGTTAATGGTTAGGGCCGCGAATACGTATTCATCTATTTCGGCAGACGCGGCGTGCGTTATTTACCAGTAGATTTACGTTTGAGGGAACTCAAATTTCGTAGTAATGCGAATAAAATAGAGTTTGAGGATTTAATTACGGCAACGAGAATAAAATTATAACCAGGCGATTTAAAAGGCGAGTACATATAGGGGGCCGAATTCATCCCGCGGAATTAAAAAGTATTACTTATGTATATCATAAATTTAGAGGCACGTTTGGAGAGGGTTTAGAAATTTTTACGGATAGGTCGAAGGGTGAGGGTGGTACAGGGGTGATTTTGTTGTTTATAATGGGGGTATTGAAACACACAATCAAAAGTTCAGATTAGAGGATCATTGCAATATTTTTTCCGGCAGAATTATTTGCAATAAATCAGGCAGTAATTTATATTAGGCGCGAATGGGAATTTATACGGGACGTGAGAATTATAACAGATAGCTTATCTGTATTAGAGGTGTTAGAGAATTTAAAGAATCCGGTTGATTTGTTGTTAGATACTGGGAATATGTTGCGTGAGGGGGATATAAAACTTTTTTGGGCTAAGGCTTACGTAGGTACAATCGGTAATGAGAGAGCAGATCAATTAGCGAAAGAGACGGTGTCTAGGGACATGAGCGCGATTATTAGATTTGGGCTAATTTCGGCTAGCGTAGTTAAAAAAGCGTTTAGGGATAAACGTGATAATGGTTGGCAGAATAGGTGGCATATTATATCAGACGGTAGAATTAATAACAGGTCACTGTAATTTTAAATCATATTTATGTAGAATTGGGAGAGTCAATGAATCGGAGATACAGCGGGGCATGTCTTATTTGAATGTCCACTCACTGATGAGTGGCGGTCGCGTACGGAAGATCGGGCTTTAGCTAAGGGGTTAACTTGGTCGCGAAACGAAGCAGATATTAGATATAATGAGTCGGTCGAATGGTGGGAATTTACTTTAATTCTTAGATTATTGTAAGTTTATTAAGAAAAGTGTTTTATTTTAATAATTAAAACACCAATTAAATCCAAAAATCTTAAAAAATTTTATTACAATTTTTCATTTTTATAACTTCCTATGACATATACACCACGAAGATGGCTTAAAGAGCCGAAACATGTCGTTTAGATATTTTTATAAATAAGTTTAGTGAAGAAGGATATTACTTCATTTTCCTTTTTGCACAACTTCTGATTCTGATACTTTACTAAGTAGGACGACATTGAATGGAATTAATAATTTTGTTGAATGAACAATGCTTTTTCTACGTGTATAATAAATAATAAACTGTTCGAATAGTTTACCGCTTTACCACTTTGGGTTCTTATTTTGGAACATATCTGTAGTGCATTTCACATTGGCATTAAATACCAACAGGAAGATGTAAGTAAGTGCCACCACTAGTAATTATTCCCATTACCTGCCCCGAGATCAAGTCTATCCATCTACGCAAATGGCACATAATCAAGTATGGTTTCTCCGAAAGCGTCTTGTTACTTTAGACTAATTTGAACTTGTTTTGAATTGCATAAGATCTCGATCTTGTTGAATCGATACCTTGGAATAAGTTCTTGAGAATTTCATTTCATCCTAACCTTTGCTTATTACCTATCATAGAAAGGCAATAGCAAAAGTAAGGGAATCCACCTACTCGGTTATTTATTATATGCGTGTGTATAGTTATAAATTCCTGGCCGTCTCTGAGCGGAATAAATCAGTGCCGAGGAATGTGAAACCTTTCAATACAACGAGCAATTACAAATTACAACGTCATTAATACGTAAATCAGCCGTGCTGCCACCTTTATTTGTTTTATCCGTAATGCAGTAGACGTTGAGGTAGGCTCCGTGCCCGATTTTATTGACTTTCGACGTATTTTTCGCGGCCACCCACCCGCCGTTGTCGCTGTCGTGCTTTCGTCGTGCAATGTAATTCGACTGGCAGGAATTTCGACCGTTAGAAATAGAAAGCTCGCTCGCTCGTCCGAGAAACCTTTCCGAGAGCCGGTCCGCCAAAGGCTGGTTGTTCCGAAACCACATTCGATGATGCATTGAACTGGGAGAGTATTTGTTATTTGTTGTTGTTACGAGCCGCGAGCGTTTTTTTTTTTTTAATTCAGAGATACACGTTTGACGCATGTATAGAAGGAGATAGAGAAACGAACAAGCTACCAAATAAGAGAACTGGCTGTGCGGAAAAAACGAACGAATCATTTTTTGTTCGCATTTTTGCTTAATATTATTATTCGGCATTCTTGAAGATTGCAGAGTAACAGAAATCGCGCTACGAGTTACCTAGCCGGTGCTAGTACGACCTTGCCTATTTCTACTTTCTGTATACTGTGGTATGCATCGTATTTAAAATGTAAAATGTTATCGTTTGTCAATGTCATGAACTTCGCGCGTAGATACTACATTCAGCAGAATTTCTTCAAAAGTATTGTTGTTCTAACTATACAGGGTCACTGACAAGAAACGGCCCAACCCAAGTCTCCGTTACTTATTATTCGAATAAAAAAAATAGAATAGTTCTGCATGTTTATAATTGAAAAATAAGAGAGAATATTATAAGCACTAAGAAATAAGAGTTGCATATTAAAAAAAACGTCGTTTTTAGAAAAGGGTGTTAAAGCAATCAATAGATCGCATTCATTTAGTTAAACAGCTAGTAAATTTGTCTAGTCTAGATCAAATAAACTAGAACTGACTAGAAGTATTTTATAATTCCACGTGTCAGTTGGACAAAATAACCCTTTAGCAATAGACAATACTATCTTTGCTCGTCAAATTTAAACTCGTATAGTTCTCGACAAAATAACACGAAAAGAGTGTGGACCTCTCCTGACTATTAAATTAGTCAAAAAAGTGTTAAAATTTTCAACAGTGTAGATAGCAGTGCTATTGCCTGCAATATTATCTGCACTGAGAAAAGAGATTGCATTAAATGAAAAGCTTTAAAACTTTTAGTTTTTATCATGTTCAACGAAAAGAATACCTTTTCTCAAAAAAGTGTTTATTTTAATTGAAAGTAGCGTGCTGTTTTGTCGGAAGACTATTTTCTTCTTAAGTAGGTACATGCTTTTCCGACGAAAAGTATAAGCGTAATTAAATGGAATGCACCCTAGTTTTGATTAATATTTTATAATGTCTGTATAACTTCCGTTTAAGTAAGACAATACACATTAGATATTATATTATTATTATATACATATTTAACAACATATTTTAGTTTCTTTTAAGTACGTTATCATATTATCGATTTATGGGTGGACACGCATGTATACATTGATTTAAAACTTTTGTCTTTTAACGGTAAATGCAAGCACCTGTATTCAAGCTGAGTGCTTTTTACGTGGAAGTATTTTAGTTTTATTCATGTCAATCATCAAAAAAAGTGAATATTTTTCATGCGAGGTTAAAGAAATTTCAAAGATAATTAAATATATATATATGCCTATATATTGATTTAAAACTTTTGCCTTTTAACGGAAAATGCAAGCACATGTATTCAACCTGAGTGCTTTTTTACGCAGAAGTGTTTTAGTTTTATTCATGCTCCCACGTGCATAAGTCTCAGATACACAAACAGTAATGAACAAAAGCAAATATTTTTCGCGCGAGCTTAAAGAAATTTTAGAGATAATTGGAATCTTTTCAGTTTGAAGGGGATTAAAACTGTTATACACGAGGAAAACGATCTTGTTTTCAACCATTTTCCATGCATTTGGTTACAGTTACTAATTATTATTGATTTAGGATATTAAAAATATTCCTGTATTCAATCAAACAAATAATTTGGTTAGTAGATTTGTTTGAAGCTAGCGCAGTATTATAATTTATCAAAATATTTACATGGAAGTAAAAATAAATATCGCATTTTATTTTTGTATAGCAGTTTTCTCCCCATATGGTACAGCAGATTAGCAGATATACTTATGTGTAGCAGAGAAATTGTCGCATAGATGGCGCATCTCCTATTTCATTCCAGTGACTGATAATATTTCGCACAAAATAGGCTGGAAACTACGATCGTAACGTACAAATCTGATATATTTACCAGATCGACATCTGATAGGAGTCATCGCCATTGAAAGAACGATTTCTTTTAACGGCACACTAGAGTACTGGGATGGTCACTGCGACCAACTCCCAAATACTATTAGGATTTGCAAATTTCCAACGGCAAATCCATTTCCTTAGTGCATGGGTTTTTGGAGATAATTCATTTTCATTTCGATTAAAAATGATCACGGTGTTTTGTTGTGTTTACAGTTAAGTCCAAAATGAATAAATAATTATTTACAATAAAAAGGAAAAACTTCTTGAATCAAAATGCTTACGGTTTTCTGCCAATCTGCATATTTTTCAAATTTAAATATAGAGGACATGAATCAACTATCAATATCTTTCACTTAAAAGAATAAACTGTTTCAACAAAAAATATATTATTTCGCAAGAAATGCGTGAATTTAAAATTATATTCCTTTTCAAGAAAGGAATGGATGATTTGGTAATCATGTTGGCCGCATAGAAAACGCAAAAACTTTTGGTTTAATGCAATTCCTTTTAAATGAAAGGATAAATTCTACAATAAGATATGTCGACGCGTATACACTTCTACAACAAAATATTTATGCTTTATTCGTCTCGAACTTTACCGAGCAAGGAGCAGACAATGTGTTACCCAACTGAACTGCCCCTAAGATTTTTTTCCCGGATATTCTGTTTTTTTATGTTTTTGTCATTAATACGTGTTATGCTGCGGAAAAGAAAGTAAAGACATATTATTATTACTATTATTATATTGTAAAATGGTATCTTACTCGGAGACAATAATATATAATCTAATAAATAGTATGCATTACTACATATATATTATTGTTTATTAAAAGAAAAATTAAGCAATTTCATATAATTATAATATAACTAATTATAAAGTTTGCTGTCACTATTTTTATTATCTATTTTTCTCAGTGCGGCACATGTTTATTAGTAGGTACATTCTTGCTGATTCCTGTTTGTGTGTAATTGTTTTGTATTTTATGTGATTTCAATTATAAAAATAATGGATGCAAACGTGGAACAAATGTTAATGGATTGGAGTTTCCCACAATTAGTATACATATTATAGATACTAACTTAATCGATATTTTCTTCGCTTGTGCTTTTTCATATACTTGTCCCGTTTTCTCGCAACCTGTTCAAAGCATCGCGATATATTTTTTTCTAAATGTAGAATTAGATAGTGGATATACTGAATGAAGCATTTTTTAAAATAAACTTCCGCTCTTTAAACAAAAAAAAAATCGAAGATTTAAAAAAGTGAGCGAAAAAAAATATCGTTTTTGTAAAACTCATAAAAAAAACATCTTTAGAAATTTTATGAAATCTTTCTCTTAAACTGTTGGGACAATACTAGATAACGTGTGTAAAAAAATTCAATGAGATCAGACACGGCGTTTCTGAGAAAAAGAGACATACGTAATGGCGGTTTTCCCATATGGATAAAGATATGTAGTGACCCCCGTAAACACTGTCAGAAATGTACATCAATGTTTTTGACTTTTACATAAATTGTTTGCTTATTTACTGTGAAACTATAAAGCTTCAGTAATTTTCCTGTAAACATTACCTTACAGTAATAATACTGTAAAATAAAACAATATTTTTACTGTATTATTACAGAAACTTTTTACTGTGTGCAGCAAAAATAATTCTCAATTTGAGGTTTTGCCATAACATTTTTGAAACGAACTAATTTTGACATAGCATGCATGTTTTTCTCAGAAAGTATACGCAAAATAGGATATGACAGCTGCATGATCTCGATCAATTTGTATAAGGATAATTCCGAAAAAACGATATAAATTTAATTTCTTGCTAAAATAAGGGAAACTTCATATTTAGATATAGCGTTCAAATTGAACAACATTTTCTTAATGGAATAATCCTCTAAAACCAAAAACTGAGGCACTTTACTCTTAGCGTGATTTCATATTTGACACTGCTTTGTATATAGTTATACTCTCAGCAGATTTATTGGAGTGTTTTTTTTAGATTAAGGACACGTAGAGGTAATTTGCAAAGAAAGACACTAAATTCAAGGCAAAAAAAATTCCCAGATACTGCGCACTTTCTGCAGGTCACTGCATATTTAGCTTTCTACTCAACGTTTTGTTTCTTACAGGAGAAGTATATCACATCGACAAGGCCGATCGTTAATCTAAACCCATCTCATCTAAAATATTTCATGGTATATTTTGATTAACTGTGTTGAACTTGCGATAATCTAGAAACCACTGAGACTGCACTGTTTGAAAATTTTAATACTTTTTTGACTAAATTAATAGTTAGGAGAGGTACACACTCTTTTCGTGTTATTTTGTCGAGAACTATAGAAGTTTAAATTTGACGAGGAAAGAGAGTCAAGTATTGTCTATTGCTAAGGAGTTATTTTGTCCAACTGACACGTGGAATTATAAAATACTTCTAGTCACATTTTATTTGATCTAGACTAGACAAATTTACTAGCTGTTTAACTAAATTGAGTGCGATCTATTGGGTGTTTTAAACACCATTTTCTAAACACAACGTCTTTCTAATATGCAACTCCTATTTCTTAGCTGCTATAATATTCTCTCTTTAAGACGTTTTCTCAATATAAATATGCAAAACCACTCACTCACAAGTTTTGGTTTCAACTAAACGTACCAATTTAAAATGATTTTTG
Source organism: Protaetia brevitarsis (assembly GCA_004143645.1). Lineage (NCBI taxonomy): Eukaryota > Metazoa > Arthropoda > Insecta > Coleoptera > Scarabaeidae > Protaetia > Protaetia brevitarsis. Next base: position 2,834,028 of record RXPK01000304.1, read on the forward strand.
AGAACCATTATAAGATTAAAGTGAATGTTTATGCTATTTGATTCAAGTCTAAACTAATTGCGCTAAATAGATGTTCCCAATACATCTTTAAGATATTGAAATTTTTTTGCCCACTGGAATTAAACGTTTAATAACACGAGGTACACTTTGCAAGTCAAGTCACATTTGGTGGTTTTGTTTGGATTATGTTTAATACGGAGAATCAAACACGAAAACAGATACACGTGCAATGCAGGTGGTGCGTATAATGCAATACTGTATTAGAATAGGTGGGGTTTCTATATTTCTATCCGAGGGAAAAATTCTGATTGGTTGACGCTTCTAAATGTCTAGAAAAATAGTCAATCCTCATATCTGAACAAAGAATTCACACGAAATTCTAGTAATTTCTGTTCTATTAAATACGCGTAGTCAACTCGTCTGGCAAAGTTTGGAAAAAATCAACACTAAAATATTTGACTAGCGCAAAATTAACGCCAACACCGTAATATTTTCAACAGTGTGTGAGTAGAGCCTTGGCCGTAGCCGTATTTAGATCATCGGATAGTTTTAAAAATGCTGTACAGCAACTAAAGCCTTCTCTAAATCTAAATTGACTATCCGGTAAAAAAGTCTTCGAAAAGGCTGTAGTGTTTCCGCAAGCTACACATTAGGCGGCTTTCACCAGGAAAAAAAGTGTCCTTTTTAAAATATTCCCAAAGTTGAATTTTATTTTCTCATAAAGCGCTGCTGAGAGATTCAACTCATTCAACTTTAAATAACAATGAATCTAAAAGTTGAACTTCTTTAGGGTAAGTTCTATTATATTATTCTATTATATCCTATACGTAAGTTGTTAAAACATGATTAAGACTACTAAAGATGTGATCAAAACTGTTCTAAGTATCCACCGTTTACACATGCATAACTTCTTCCTCACAGCCAAGTTTTCAAGATTCTTAAGTAGTTCAAGTATTAGTTCGTTTTTAAGGGAAAAATTATATACACCCATAGGTAATTCAATGTATATATTTCTGTCAAGTACTCCATACTTTATTTATAGCTTTAAAGACTGCTATATAAAATACGCTCTATAGAACCGGATTCCTTTGTTAATATGATAATCTTTCCTGCGAAATCTCTTTCGTATTTCTGATTAAATTCTCATAATTCCACCGCCCGTTCAATAAAATTCGTTTTTGTCATTTTATCGATGGTCGAGTTCTCGACCCACGAGCAGATATCACCTGGCGTGTTTATAACACCTATATACATATATGAGTGTAAATAAATTTCTAGCGATTAACAGCGTGTAAAGTGTGCTGCAAGTTCAAGTAATGCGAATTTATTTCATCAACGCCATTCTCAGTATTTCAAGGCGTACGCAAGACCGGTTTGGAGTATGCGAAAGATTGTATAACGTTATTAAAATGTTATATTATTGTGGTTACGATACGAAAATTGATTCTTTGCTATTGAAATAAAATATACATATAAGTGTGCAGTTATTTAGATGTCATTGCATTAAATATGCATGTATTTATAGTTAAGTCGCTTTTTTTTAGTTTTAGCAAAATAGAAAGTTTTATATATAACAGTGGTGAAACCTTAACTGAGACAAAATGACATTTTTTTGAGTTACATACCAGCTTCTTCAAAAAAATATGAAATTTTCCTAACAGTAAAGTATCATTTAGACAAATATCAAAAATTTGTTACAAGAGAAATTGATAGGTAGCTCTAGGAAGCAATACTATTAGATTGCTATGAAAAATCAGGTTTGTTTATTTCTAATCTTAAATAATTAAATTTAATTTATTTAGTTCAAATACTAAAACATGCGTCTCTCTGATTTATAATAACATGACAACTTTTCCTAATATGCACGCAGCAACTGTGTTCTGGCGCTTTTCTAAAACCTTTGACCGTATCAGTCATGGCATCCTACTAAAAAAAATATTTTACTTGGGATTCGCGTGCTCCCCTGGAATAGTTCAAATCGTGCCTTTTCAATAGGAAACCGATCGTGAAAGTAAATAGTTCTTTCTCATCGTGCATGGGAATTGACTCTGGCGTTCTCAAGGCCCAGTGCTTGGTCCAATACTTTTCCTTCTTTTTATCAATGACATCGCCAATTTAAAGATCAGCGGGCAACTATGTCTCTTCGCAGATGACACTAGCATCACTTGGAGCAGCCCAAACAGAGTAGACCTACAATCGGTTATATCTAGGGACTTAACCATCCTCAAAAAGTGGTGCAATTCCAACTGCTTCTGCTATAATAAAGAAAAAAACGGTGATTCTACCTTATAAAGGTGCATTGCTGCAACGATGTGTTTTCGAAAATGAAACTGTCAATATAGTTTCATCTGTCAAATTCCTGGGTCTTATCGTTGATGACACTCTTCGATAATCTCTCCGTATCGACTCCCTCACCAAGAAAGAAAAAGTCTTCTGTGCCTTGCAGTTAGATCTGTGGTCAGGGAACTTAACCCTTTCTTTGCTCGAATCACTTACTTTGTCCTTTTTGGATCCCATCTTCGCTATGCTCTCCCCTTTTGGGGCAATTGTAGCTTTCATACACTTTTAATACCATTTTTAAATTGCAAAAAAAGGCAATTCGCTTCATATTTCGACTAAAGAGCAGAGATCACTGCCAACCTTACTTTTTAAACCATAAAATCCTAACTCTCCCTGTGCTATTCATCCTTCAATCCGTTTCCCTAATTGTAAACATCTTTCCAATCTACCCTAACGACTCAATCACTATAGCTACATTACAAGACGCTTGGATCACGATCTTTATCTATCTGTACCCAAAACAGAGTTAACTAAAAACTCAATCGTCTATAATGCAATCAAGCTATACAACCATCTCCCAATCCAACTTAGATCGACACCAACCTACGTCAATTTTCGCAGGAAGGTAAAATCATACCTCTTAATGCGACCTCTTTACGCAGTTAGCGTTTTTTTTTTGGAGAAGGGTAAAATTTCAATTTAAATTTAAATTACTATTTCTTTTTCTCTTTCGGGTAGTGCATCCTCTGGCTTAAACTTTTTTTCTTTGCTTTTACTTTGACGCTTAGTGTATACAACACTATGTATTCCTTGTCTGTTGCACCTGTATTTTTAGTGTAATCCTTACTTAACTTTGTCCGCAAAATTTGCAATTTTTCATGACAATAAAGCACATTAGTTATATTTTTAACAATCTTGCGTCGTATCAGGTAAATAATTAATGACTGCAATAACAATGGTAATCAATTCCTTCCGAAACTGGAGCGCAAAGGAAAAAATATGTAACCAACGTATCACATTAATAAGATTAAAAAATTGGCCTGCCTCTACTAATGTCTCGACATACTCGTTCTGTCTTTTTAAATAAGTAACGGTTAACAAATTCCCGCCATGCATTCCCTACTAATCCGGATTTATTTTCTGGGTTATTTCTTTCTGGACCGTCTTCAAATTATCAACATCATGAAAACGGTCTTGGGGAAAACCACCTTCCGTTTCCACTAACTCCATAAGAAGCAGACGGGGAATGTTAAATGTGTAGGTTGCACTACGATATGATTGCCCACTTTGCGTTAATCAGATGTAGTTACACATTTCCCCTGAAACTGTACCTTATCTATTGTCTCATTTCATCCCCTTAGAAACGGGTGTAATACTTTATTTTTCTCCTTTCCTCTTTCATACTGTGTGATGTGTTCTGGCTTGGCACCCATTTCTTTCTGTTAGTTATTTTCTTCTTTCACTGCTCATCTTTCAATAATACAATATCATTTGGTTCCATACTGGGCTTACTATACTATACTTTGTTGTATAATTGGTATAAATACGATTGCCATCTTGTCGTACCAGCAAACACAAGCTTGAAAAATTAAAATTTCTTTCAAAGAAAATTTTCCTCGTCTATAAAAACTATAGGCCTTATTAAAAATAAACAAATATGTTCTAATTCTGATTGAATACAAGTACAAAATTATTGATAATAAAATATCAAACGGTAAAAAAATTCAATCAAAACGTTTAAATGTAATTACTGGCTAACATGTTTCGGCCGAATAGCCATCTTCAGAGCCTTGTTAATGTCCACAAAAATTAAAAAAGGTGTTGCTAAGTCAAATATTTTAAAAAATAAAATGTAAGCCAGCAATTACATTTAAACCTTTTGATTAAGTTTGAGTTTTGCTTTACCCTTTGATATTTATTATCACTAGGCATTACTCAATTTGGACATAACCATATTTTTACCGTATGTATTCCATTATTGTAATAGACTGCATGGCAATAAGCCACTATTATTATTGCTTCCTTGAAATAAATGCCTCTAATAAAGTATATTCTGCTGCTCTCCATGCAACAATCTGAAACCTAGACCTTGTATTGTTGTTCTTATATATAATGGAACGCAAAGGAAAATTAATATTAAATAATAAAACCTAGCATTTTCAACTGACTGAATTTGATTGCTTGTTAGGGTTCAATTTTAACTTTTCATTATTTTCCTTGTAACAATTTTCTATATCGTGTAAATAATTTCTGTTTCTGACCAACCTGCACATGCGACCAAATAATTTGAAACCCTGATTTGCTTTTCTTATTTGTATGCATTGACTTAAGTAGACATATTGTACAAATGCGTATTTATTCAGAAACTAGTGGATTAAGTAAAGAGTGAACCAGGGTTGGAGTGCAGCATATTCCTGTTTTAAATACAAAATCAGTAGTCAGTACTTTCCATCCGTTTATATAATTTAGAGATCTTTTTATACTTTATGTACATGTTTAGGCTTGATGTGCCATCCTCAGATTGCCAAAAATCTCACAGGAAATTAAAAGATGAGAACAAAGTCACAATAAGAAGTATCAATAGAATTTACAGCACAATTTTGCACTTAGTATATATCTCGTGACAGGAAATTCTTGTCGATGGATTATCAGAGTATGATTTGGTGTTTGGGGTATTTCCATCATCTGTTGGATTGTTCAAGATCGGATGTTTCGGCAGTGTTTCTGCTGCCATCATCAGGGTAGCCCTGATAAAGACTATGGCTTGCCAATTCCATAGTTGACGATAGAAATGCACTCTCGGATATAAATTGGAGATGCATATTTATATTCGATGTTTCTTGTGTATTCTACAGTATATCGTACAATATGGTCGTATACTTATATGTAATACGTGGAAACCGACGAGCATGACGGATATTTAGAGTGGTTTTCTTTTCTCTGGATGTTAATTGTTGAGATTTTGAACTGTGTATCTACAGGAAGTTTTGTCATATCTTTGTTGATTCTAGGTATTTTTGCCATTTATATTTCCGATGTTATTGTGCTTGTAAAATTGCGATTATAAAAAGGAGAAAATGATGATTTCATGAACATACTTAAACTCAATTCAATAGGATAATATGAATATACCTTCTTTTATAATAAAATTATACTTTAGTTTTGTAGCAAGTTAATGTAGATAAACGTCTCGAGCGTGACATAGAACATATAGCTAATGACCACAAGGACCACTCTCTTTAGAGAAACTTTCAATAACATTTACGCATATTTCGGCGTTCAATTCTACCAATAACGCATCAAATTCCATCTTTAAGCTAATCAATTGTTACTGGATGCTTGAGATATGTGTGAGGGTCTACAAAGTCTCACAGTCAAGAATCATACTGTGTGAGATCACAGTATCTTGGTGGATAATTTTGATCGTCATTGTGCTACGAATGAAGGTATTATTTTCTCAAACATTTACCAATACCTACACAAATTAAAAAGCATTTCATCGCTAAACAGATTTTGTTTTTCGAAAAGTCAACGTTTATTTCTTGGTTTTGTTATTGGTTTTGTTATCGATTGGTAAATGCGAAACGCTGTGCCAGATTTCCTGGACTAAATTCCTGAGTAACTTCTTTCTTTAAAACGCGGCGTAATCTGCTTTTTGAGATTTCCAGCTTTTTGATGTGTCGCAGGTGAAATTATTAGCAACACCAAATATTGTGGCAATATTTTCGTATAGATCGCCTTGACCGATTACGCATTATTGACAAATAAACCAGTTTCCTCAAATTTCTGTTCATTCGTATAACGCTGCAGTTTTTATCATCAGATTGGGTTCACTTGTAATTTGATTATGAGAACATACCATGAAAACTAAATGTTGCGCACTTATAAGCCCATTCATAATGTATGTCTTCAATTAGCATGAATGTGTTAAATAAACAATATTACATACCTACAACATGGTCCGTTCCAATCTTTTACCGAAATAAAAGCAATTGTAATGCCCATTACTAGACGATTTTCTTAATTCGCCGAGAGAAATTCATATAAAAGTTATTGGCAATCCAGATGTGTATAAACATACTGACAAGGTTATTTATATATGATATCGTAAAATACTTCCGTATGTCAACCTATTGCACACAAGCAGCTGAATAAGTATACATTTGTTCATGGAGCATTGCCAAAATTAAACATCTGCTTAGGTTTGAAACTTTTTATTGCAATGCACAAGCGTAATAACATTTCAAACGCAAATAAATGTTAATGAAGTTATACAAGACACTCTCCTTATTCCCAATTGAAATTTTATAACTCGATTTATAGACACAGGCTTGTTAATCTTATGTAACGTACCCACACGCAGCGCAATAGAAATTGTTAGTAACTATATTATAAATATTAGAGGATTGTGGAGTTGAGTTTAATAATGGTTAATGTTCGTGTACAATAATAAGTTTAGCCTTCGACGATTGTTAGACTTAGCGCCAGCTTAGGTTTCCCACTAAGAAATCCGACACTGTTTCTTATGCTGACATACAAAACTTGACGTAATTGCATTATTAAATGTGTGTAGCGTATATGCGAATAATAATATCTCTCGACGAGATGATTTTGTAGATTTATGATGGTCGTAATAATGCTATTATGCTACCATAAATGGTCGTTACTGCGATGTTAACTTATTAGGGTATTATATGGAACAGGTAAAAGTTAAACCTCCCAGTAATAATAACGGTAATTAGTGTACATTACAGTAACTATTTTCCCTTTCACTAACGGCTATTTAAAGGGAAATTTCTAAAATATTTTAGTACTCAGACATTCTCTTGTTGATAGGTAAATTGCCGTCTGTCACAAATCAGTTGTCGGATATTGTGGAATTTGATAATAGATTGGATGACGATGTGGAAGAAGTGAGCAACATGACAATAACAACTTATCAACAAGCCATAGATATGGTAAAACAATTAAGAAAAATTAGTCAAGATCGAGGGGATACTGCCGTACTAGAGTTACTCTCCACGCTAGAATTACACTATCACGACCAGAACATTAAGAAAACTACTCACCAGGCTACATTGCTGAATTATTTTACAATGTTGCATTAGATAAGTAACAAGGAATTACATATGTACGACATATCAAAATTTTGTTCTCGTTTACAGAAATTACAATTGTTTTATATTCTTAATAAAATCACATTGGTTCATTATGAACTTACTTATTTTAAGTAAGCATATTACATATGCACGTTGGTATATTCCCAATAAATCACTAACTATTCCCTTAACAGAACACTTCTCTTGAGCGGACAGATTAGAATAGTCCGGTAGGTGTCCGCTCAAGGGAGATTCCACTGTAAATTGAAAAATAGATGACGCTCCTTATTTTTCATTGGCATTAATTAACATTTGGCTATCGACTGATAGATACCAATATTGAAAACTAGAGTTCTATCAAAGCATTAAAGGAGATGATAATCTCACTGGTTGAAGCTCTATGCTTTTAGATATAGGTACACTGTTCTTTTATTATAACGAAGTTGCATTTGAATAAATTATCAATGTGGTTTCATTACCTCGCAATGGAGATTGCCCATTTTAGAGACCTCTGGTATGGAAAGGACACTGGTACTTAAATTAAACAGAACCACTATAAAGCAAAAGATTTGTAAATGAATGAAATATAGAAAACTGTTAAAAAATCGTTAAATTTACTTAAATATTTTGGTCATTCAACATATTTCTCTTTGAATGTAATATTCAAATAAGTTCAATTACCGTTTTTACGTCACCAATAAAACGTAAATAGCAGCGCGTGTGTTACACGACAGTGTTTCAAAACTTTGATAATTGTCGCCTCTTCATCTATGGCGTATGCGCCAGCCGCTACTGTGTTCAACTGACATTTTTTGATAAATATACCAACGATAAAGAAGAAGGCTTACGAAAGTAAATACTATTTTTTTTCAGGGTAGGTAGAGCCTAAGCAATTCACTGCTTGTCATTGAAACGACTGATGCCAAAAGTTGTTAAATCATTAATAAAATACGTTCCTTAATGTTAATTTAAATTTTACAGCAAATTTAAAACGAAAATAGTGTTCAATTAACTGGAAATGGATAATTGAACTTTTTGTCTCTCCGTTTATTTACTCGTTGGCTAAATAAGCATTTACTCTTAGATGCATTTCTGGAATTACTCGTTGAAAAGCAGCTGTGATTCAACCTTTCATATTTTTAATATCTGATATGCATAGCTTTAACATATCGCCACAGAAAAAATCATTAAAGTGTTAAGTCCGAAGATTTTTCTGACAATAGGACAGGCTCCCCTTCCACCAATCCATCTATATCCTTTAAAACCTCTCGGACTGCTACATAGTTATGGCTATAGGGGCATCAACATATTAAAACCATGGAAGTCTTCTCGCTATGAGTGTGCAGACGCCCGAAACATTCAATTACCGTTTATTTTGGATTTCAAATACCATATCAAGTACTGAGTATGTGTCTACTTTGTTACGCCTTATTTTACACCACACAAACATGTTACCTATTTTAATCCCATCGTCTCCTACCGAACGCATAGTTATCGTTTTCATTTGGTATCACGGATGTTTTGAGTTATTATTTGGGTTTTTTATCCTTAATTTAATATATTACTTATACACATGTAGAAGATTGAATACGCTAATTAACCAGTAATTTAAATAGAAATATAAATAGGTATTAAAGGTATGGCTACAATAAAGGGATTGAATATTAACGACCTGTTTTCTGGGAATCAACTAGAAGCTATTAAATATTGAAATATATCCCTAGGCCTAAAAATTTAATATCTATCTATAATTACCCTCATCAATGGATCGAAAAATAATCTCTAGAATGTGAATTAAATATAATCCAATGAAAAGCAGTAATAAATATATAAATGTAGCTAGCTTAAACAATTCATGGAAATGAGATTTTCGGAAAATCATATAAATTTTTGTTTAGCTTTCTGCCGCTGTTGTATTGAAAAATTCATTATTTACAATCTGAAAAAGTATAGAAAAAATCATCGAAATTATGAAGCCCACGGAAGACCGAGAAATTGCATCCTAGTTGAGGCATGAGCATTATATTCAGTCAAGATTTTGTGTAAGTAACCATTTTGTGACTACAATGGAGTATGAAGTCATTACTTAAATTCAACAGACGAAGTTAAAGCGAATGACGCTACTGTTATCATCTCGGGTGTTAATGATAGTGAACTCGCACGGTTTGGTAGTGAACGTGCATTGGCGATGTCTAGATGGTGTAGTGATAATGGCCTTGTATTAAATAAATCTAAAACTTCAATGGTAGCCTTCTGTTCGGCAAGGTGCCCCGTCGACAGATCACCAATAGTGCGACTGGGGACTGTGTCTGTACCTGCGGTGTCTGAAACTGATTTTCTTGGCTGTAGAATTAATAATCGTTCATCTCGGGATAGTCATGCATCCCAATTATGTTCCAAACTATGTTCACTTTCATATATGCCATTGCGAGGTATTGTATCGTTGGAGTGACTATTCATGTTCTACAACGCGAATATTTCTTCCAGATTGCGGTATGGCATTTTGTTTTGGGGTGCAGGGCCTAGTCTCTCACGTTGTTTTGTTCTGCACAAGCGAATTGTCCGATCAATGTTTTCGTCAGGTGCCATGGAATCATGCCGTTCTATATTTATTAAATATGGTATTTTATCTTTGCCATGCCTTTTTATTTATGAATGTGCGGTGTCCACTCATAAAAACAAAAAACTGTTTTCTTTTAATAGTAACTTTAATACTGCGTATGATAGCAGATATAACGATGACTGCGCCGTACCAACTCATAGAACTGCACTCTTTGAAAAAAGTCCGAGGTTTATGTGCATTAAGGTTTATCATAAACTACCAAAAAATGTTAGATATTTGGAAACTCATGGGTTTAAAAATTACTTAAAAAGAATATCTGAAGAACAAGTTATTATAGCGTGTCGGAGTTTCTGGAGCAATCAGTTTGGGAGTGTTGAATTAAAATACGTGTTTTATGTATATACCTATTAGAAGTGCTGGAATCCTAACAGAAATGCAAAAGACGAGTTTGTGAAGATTTTATTTCTGTGCTTAAACTATACGATGAAATATTATGCGCAGTTCAAGATGTGGGATTAAACTTTGTGATGAAAGCTGCTTTATGAATAGAACAAAGAATCGTCGTTGTATAGATGTTGGAGAAAAATGCTGAAAGTATCAAATTCTTCTAGAAGTAATCATTGTACTTTCTAAAGAATTGGTAGATTTTTTTCTGATAATAGACGGTGAAGAGAAAGATAGGATATTGGCTTTTCTTGAAAACTTGTTCTAGAAGTCACTCAAGAAACTGAATAACTTTTCGGATGCAAAATCAGTTATCATTAATTTGATCAGCTATACACGATTCACGCTGCTATAGAAAGGCAACACAAAATATTCCCATATTCCATGCCCTTTTGCCAGACAGGAAAAACTGCACCTGTTACTGATTATTTTCGCTGATTAAATCCAGAATTCCGCAAGTGACACAAAAAAAAAAAAACTGATGACTTGAAAGGTTTCCCGGATGCAATAAACAGGTTGCAATTTCCACATCAAGCAGAGTTTGTGGAGATAAATACAGCAGCTAGGCATGAAGACGCAATACAGACAAAACGAAGAAATACACAAGCATATGCGACCTTGTTCCATCTGTCATCTTACGCTACTAGAGAGGGTTGGTTGCGAATTATGGAAATCTATTCAACTCATCCAAGAAGGCAACGATTACCTTGTAGGTCAGTGGTTAAGAGATTCTGGATTTACGACAACGAGAAACAAAGAACAACCAACACTTTGGAAACTTGGTATAGTAAATTAAATCGCATAACCAGCAAATATAAACCAAATATTCTGAATTCACATGTAGACTTCCGCGGTCGTTGTCGAAACCATACCCTGCTGGGCTTTCGGACAAGAACCGCGTTCTGGATCATCTTCTGGCGGAAGTTTCGTCCACACTCGCAAGAAACATCTTCAGGGATGCCGCTACCGCCGTTGACCTGCAAGATTACCCTCGCGAGTGTGGACGAAACGTATAGACACGCAAAAGGTCTAGAACGCGGTTACAATCAGGAAGCCTAGCAGAGTATAGTGCAAATGTTGTGGAACTTGTAAAATCATTAAAAGATTCTAAACGTTTCTACTAAATTAAATAACGGGCAGATCTACGTATTACCCCTGCCGAAATAAGAAATATATTTATATGAATCCAGGTATTGTGATAAGTAAAGAACTGTGAAAGATCTGGCGGAAATGCGTTAGGACATCGACTCGTGTTTAGAATGATCAAGTAAGTTTTATTTAAAGTATTTTCCGTTTAAGTAGACTTCAGAAAAATAGCACACTCTGTACATTTACTTGTACTATAAAATGTCTAACACAGTTTTTTTTTTCACAAATCAATCATAAATATGCCCAAGGTATTACAACTGGATTAAGTATAAAAAAATAACACTTACCGAGATCACTATGAGCTTGATGCAAGTTGAACGCGCAGATGAGACTTAGCAAGAATAATCCACTGCTTTTCAATTCCATGCCCTAAGAAAATAAAAACGCACACAATGAATAAATTCATAGAGCATATATCATCTATATTGCAAAGTAGAAAAAAATATAAGTCAAAAAGACTACACTTCGATTGGTAAAGTAGTTGAATATCATCACTCTGCTTAATACAACATTAATGTTTGAAAGTAACTACAAGCGCAGTACAATATTTATTGTCCCCTCGGGACAACTGTTTTGGAACCTCGTGAATTTCCATGTTTAATCGAAGATGCACTGATCTTGTAATTGGGTCTATGGATAGGCTGATTTTATTTTTATATTGTACGGTAATTAACAGTGCGTAAGCTCTTAAGACGCCTAATAAATAATTAGCCTTGTTAAGACCTTTAAGAGAATTTTATTTGACGTTGATACGAACTCACAAAATTAAACAAGACGTCTGGCGGTACATAATTATAAACATCTAAACGTAGGTACACAGGTATAAATTATATTGGAAGGCTTTATTGCAGCAAATAATCAACATCCAGACACTCTACTAGTAACTAAATCCCACGTAATTTTATATGTATATTTTACCATGAAAGTTTATTGTATTTATATTTAGTTAGAGAGATAAACTATTTTAAAACAAAACTTCCGTGTTTTCTCTTTGGCACATTGATCGGTCTCTAAACCAGTGAGAATCCTAACAGATCTCTAAAGTCGGGAATTATGTTAGAAGTTCCGAACGGTCGCAGATTACACTGGTCAACAGCATATTTGTCACCTGGAAAATGATGGTATCCTTAAGGAAGTCGATACTATATTTTTTCCGAAATACCTTGAAAATGCTGAATATAGTTTTGTCTGTAATAGCTACTTTATGTGTTCGGAAGATGTAATGATTGAAAATAGTGTTGTATAGATGTTCTAAATAACTGCGATGTGGCAACTACGCGATAAGTCATATCAGAACATTACGGAACTACTACTACACTATCGCTTTAAGTGTGGTCTGACTGTCAGAGATAGCGGCGCTTTTACTTGGCTTAGTCCATCTTTCTATTTTTCGGACCCAATGGTGAATCCCAGCAACCTCAGCTTGGAACACGTGCTGCCCAAACTCGGATCGATACATTGTAATGCTTCAGACTTTTATGGCACCAAGGCTCAATGCGCTGTAGATTCAACAGCAAGACTCTGTCACTGTTACACAAATAGAAGATCTCATCCAAAGCTGAGACAGCTGTTCCCAGGACGCTTGATGTCTTTGCGTGAAGGCATCCCCTGGCGAGCATGATCTTCAGACCTTACCCCTGTATTTTTTTTTCCATGGGGGTTTCTTAAGTCTGAAGAGTACAAACATCGACCGGGGACTCCGTCAGCCCTACGACAAGTGATACAAGAAGAGGTTGCTCGTATTCCTCAAGAAATGTTAAAGTTAAAGCAATAGCGAGCTTCTGAATTCGCATTCGGCAATGCATTGATAACGAAGGAAAACATTTGAGCGATATACTGTTCAAAAAACGAAACTTGTAAGACATGTAACGTAACTCCCATTCTATGGATTCCATTCATAGTAACACAATTTCGTAATTTGTACCATTTGTTTGATGAAGTTTTGCCGCACTCTGTATAAATAAGATACTGCCTTCAAGTAACTTATTGAAAAGATACAGTAGAAGTAGCGGTATTTTTCGTATGCGCGCATTGAATCTTCATAATACATACTGTGTCGGATTGGAGCGATTTTGAAAGCGATTTAATTACATTGAAACCTAAGCACTATTTTATGTGTACTGCTAGCACTAAATATAGTTCAAAATTTCTCTCACATTATTTTGATTAAAAAAAATAATAATAAATCTAACTGTTCTTTAATTATCTCCATTTGTAGAGTACTCTGCTTGTTAACAACATCAACATATATCACAATTGTGCAACCGTTTATTTACGAATCTACAAGAGCAATAGAAAGACAATCCCAGAAATAATCAGAGCGAAGTAGATCAGAAATCGTCGATGTTCAAACGCAACTAATTTAATAAATCACAATACATCCGACGAGAAATTATACGGATCTACGCTGATGTTACACAACAACGGCAACGCAACAACCTAACAACAAGAAGAACAACAACTGCGAAGTGAGAGAAACTAAAACATGGATAACCGAAAGTGATTTATTGACAGTACGTATTTTCCTACTTCAACACGTACACACACGACACAAGTATTGTGAGTGTTCACGAATGTCCGACTGTCCTTCTCCCTGAATCGTGTCGAAGTATCGAAGTGAGTGTTGCGTGTATTTTGCTTTTATAGCAGAGGTTTCCAAAGTGTACCAGATTTATTAGAGTATTTATCACCGACAGTGGACACCTGTTACTCGCCACATATGCAAATAGAATTATAGTCGATTGTTTACTTTTAACTAAGTAGTTTTATCTAAACTACAGGTGTTTTGATAGCTACTTAGTTGAAGGTAAGTGCCCTTAGGTGTGTTAAATGTTAATAAATGTCATTCGTAGAGTATAGTGGAATAAGGATGCATAACGTAAGATTCTTGCAAAATTAGCAGTAACTCGTAGATTTCAAAATAAAATTGCAAATGCCTATAAATCAATGTAACACACTTATAGTGTACATATTGTATATTTTCAAGATTTCATTAAAAACAAAGAGAGAGAGGGATAGGAGGAACAACAATGCAGAAGAAATACGCATATAAAAAGATAACAAAATCCAAAGCTGTTAATTGGGGAATAATGGTAATTTCAACAGAATTAAGTGTGAAAGGGATCATAAACATAATACAGATATGTACGGCCCAGTGGAAGTTATAGCAAAGAAAAGCGATTGGAATTCTATATAAATTTATAGAGAGAAATTTGATGAAGTTAGAGAAGAAAACAAAACAATATTAATAACGGGAAACTGGAAGAGCAGAGCGAATAAAGATCAAAGCAGAAATGGGATATATAAGAAGACAAGGTGAAGAAGCTATAAATAGAAATTAAATGAAGATGATAGATTTCTATATAAGACATGATTTAGTATTAAGTACCAATATTTAAATGATTAGGATACGCCTTGGCGCGAAAGAACAAAATGCCAGAAGCCTACACACAGAGAACTAATTTCTAGAACCAAGGGAGAATTTCTCAACTGAAATACCTCTCCTCCTCATATATAAGCAGATGAATAACTTCTCAATATAGGCTCTCAAGAAATTAATTCTTTGGTTGGAGAAATTTTATATCCTTAAACATACGAAAGTGAGTTAGGTACTTGTTTTAAGAGTGTCTCTCTTAAGTAACATTTATCACAAATAAATTTTGTTTTGAAATTACTAAAATTTCAAGAAAATTTATTATATTTATGTGCGCCTATTTACTCACATCTAATATAAAGAAAATGTTACCTTACATATGGTAAAAATATTTAAGACGTAGATGTATTTGGCATTAGAAAACGCTTTCTGTGTGTAACCAGATTACACAGAATATAGGCACAGAAAACCCCAGATCATAAGAATTGAAACAAGAAGAAAGCTGAAGTGGGAATCTAGGCTAATAACAAGCTAGATGTATGGTCACAATGAACAGGATTGTAGATATACAGGAATATGCTAATTTAGCAGTACAGAAAATCACCAGCAAGAAAATAGGAATAAGTATGCAAACCTCATAAATACAGAATTTGGAAAACTGGAAAATAATAACAACGACTGCAGAGATGATATATGAGAAGAGAATATAGAATACGAAAACCCAAAAATGAACAAAGTGATAGCCTGGAAAAAATATATTCAAGAACACAAAAAAATAGAAAAATGTGCATATGTGCATTGGTAGGAGAAAACTAGTAAAAGCTAGCATAAGAGAAGAGGAAAAGAAATCTTGGAAAGATTTTGTAAGCAGATGACGGAAGCACATAAGACTGATAACAGGAAATTCTGGACAAACATAATATGAAAATTACGGAGCGATATACTCAACGCAAGCCAACTATAAGTTTTACTGGAATTTTAGAAAACAGACTAAACAGACATGAAGACAATACCTAAGTTAGAGGAGGATAGTCAGCTTTCAAACCAACTAGATAAGCAAATAGTGTACTTAATGTATTTTTCATTTTAAAATGGCATCTAAATGTGTGTAAATTAAATTTATTGTGTCGGAATTATTTTAGACAAGGCTATTGTTACAATCACGGTTTAAACCTCAGATCAATAATCTTCGGTTTAAACTTCACATTAGACTTATGATCGCTATAAATAACAAAAAAAAAAAAACTCAATCTTGCCATATTCAATCCTTAAATAGCGATTGTAATAATGGTTCTTAGGAATGAGCAATGAGTTATAAATTACTACAAGCTGAGCCAAACTACTTTAAAACTTTATAAAATTAATAAAATGGAGGGAGCGAGGGAGGGCGACAACCATCTATTCTTCTGTTAAGTTCAAATAGCTTTGTGGATATTTACTAAATATTTAGTTTGCAGGTATCTACAGTTTTTGTTACATTTTTGGACTAAAAAGTCGTCAAAACAGTGCTTCCAGAAAAAAAAAACAGATACCACCCTTATCCTTAGTAGATGTATGAATGCCAGGCTGGATTGATAACGAATCAACCGCGTACTTTGCTGTAACTTAATGCTTAATAGATTTCTTAACCGATTTTCGATGTTAAAGTACACTAGCACTATTATTAAGTATATTGTTTGCAATATCACCATTTTACCGTAGTCTTTATGTGAGTAAAAGATATCTTAACAGCAATTAACACCGGCTAAATACACAACTTTCTGCAGCACAAGTACTTAAAGTCAATATAGATAAAGCCAAGGTAACGATCATAAATAAAAACAAGATAATACACTTACCCCGGTCATTAAATATAAAAACAAGACACTGGAAAAAAGCAGTGACATACATACATCCGAGAAGCATGGTGACGAAGGATGAAAAACTAGACGCGGAAATAACCAACAGAGCCAACAAGTCAACGAAAATTTACTGCGCATTGAATAAGACAATATTGGTAGATATTCACAATAGAAGGAAAAATGAAAATAGATAAAGCAATAACAATAGTAGAACCACTACAGACCGAGACAGCCGGGATGAACACCACTGACATCTAGTATCTAAGGAAAATAGCAAAAAAAAAAGAACGAAATGACATAGAGGCAAAAATAAGGAGAGCAAACAAATCACAAAGCAAGAACCGATTATTGAAAAAAATAAAAAGGAAGCTACTGCAATAGTACGGAGGTAATATGAGAATACAGATCGACAGAATTTCGAAAGAGGTAATGGAAACAAGGAGCATAGCTAAGCAGAGAGAGGAAGACCCAGCAGAAAATGGATGGACTAAATACAAGAAATAGATAAGGATGGAAGGAATGAACGAGAACCCGCATCCGACAGTTAAAATAGCGGCTGAAAGAATGAACAAGTAGAAGTTTCATTACAACCAAAAAAAATATTCATATCGGGAATGTAAGCTAAATAAAACTTTTGATTTAACGTCATCTGAAGTCCTGTTTCAAGATATTATAATTTTTGTGAAAATTTTGACATTTGCACTGTTGTACGTAATTGATTAATTTTTACTTATGTATAGAGTCAACTACATATATTGTCTTTAATAATTCTTTCTTATTGATTAAGCAAATAAATTTAACATTTTTAACGATTTTATTTAGCACTGCTGCAAGCTCGTATTTATAATCCAGTTCCCGTTTCATACACTTTTTTCTTGGATGTGCCTATGTCAATAATACGGAAGCAATTTTATTAAGATAAGAAATTGGGAATGAATCAATTTTCGCAGAATTTTTTATCTCTCTTCGGGAAAGGATGACGAAATTTCTTTTATGACGAAGACACTCATACAATTAACTGTAACTATGAGGTTTTGAATAGACTAAGACGCCGTCTAACACTTATAGATAATCTACCACAGTTATTTTTCGACAACGAAACCGCAATGATAAATGAATACCCGGCGTATTATGTAAGTAACTTATTATTCATCTTATTTACATGTTAATCAGATATATGTGTTGTCATTTCTACCAATATACAAACACATACGCATACAACACACGCTGTTAAGTAACTACGATTTGACCCAATTCCGTTCCTGTTCATATTGATATAAGAAAGACATCGTAATGATGATAATTTACTCTAACAACATGTTAACGTTTGTTAACATCACACACACAACATGAAATTTTGTATCACGACCTGTCAATTATTGTAACCTAAAATTAAAACGTAAATTTATATACTTGTGTGTGAAAATGTTAGTTGGTTTGATGTTTGAGAGCTTTGTCGGTGTGTAACGTAAGTACACATGAAAAGTATGTGAGCTTCAGCGTGATCACTACTGTGCGGTAGATAAACAGAGCTGTTCAATTACTGATCAATTAAAGCAAGGCATAAATAACATTCCTCCTCGTATTCAATAGCATAAATTAATTACTTTCATGGATGTAGCACGTGTAGAATTCGTATTACATAACTTATAAGTAACGAGATATTCCACTCCTTTGCTGATATAAATTTAAATAACAGTATCACAATAAATTGTATCGCATAGCTTTTAAGATATACAAACACCTGCTGCTGAATAGTCTATTAAACTGCTATCTACTAAGGAAGCTGTCACAAAGAAAATAATACAACTTAAAACAATATTGCCTTCAATACGAGAAAGCATTTTAGCTTGCATGTATAATTTTGTTTCGTTGAAATATACTCCTGCATCAATCAATAAACTACATAGCTGTTGCAATTGCAAGTATAATATAATCGCAGATCTTTTATGATATGAGAGAACATCAATCATATTGATGAAGGAATTGTTAACAAGTTCTAATGATTCCTATTTCACCAACTCTAATTGATCATTTTTGCTACGTTTTCGAAATCTCTGCGGTTACACGCTTCTATTAAAACCGATGTAGAAAATCTTCCTTAGTATCTCTTTATAATAGAAGTCGCTTTACTGTGGCAAATTAATTGACACGCTCAATTTAACAACGCTTTCTAAGGATGATCAGCTTTGCATCGGAGGATTTCACTTGAATGGGAGCCTCTAAAAAGCAATAAAGAGATTATATCAGGGTAATGATTGTTTAAAGTTTTTTTTTTATAATGCGTAACCTACTTTGGAATGCGATAAATCCTGAAAATATATGGTTGAGATTAAAGGTATAATTGTTACAACAATTAAAAATTGTAAAAGACGGAGGTTGTATATATATGTTACGGCTAAAGCTAGTTTGTATACTATCCAGTTAGTTTACAGAATAACCAATCAGCTGGTTTATTTATGAGAAAATTGACTTTTTAATAAAATAGCCAGAATATTTTAACTATTTTATAAACACATTAATTAGTTTGTAAGCAATTCAAGATATATTGGCTAGTTTATAAGCTTCCATGCTTGTACGGTTGTTGAGATTATGTTTATCTCTACAATACATGCTCTTACAAGTGTTATGTATTGTATATTATTCTGCATGTTTGGGCTCGTATACAGGTGTCTCACGGCGAACAGCATCGATCGACATATGAAAGAGTATACATTGGAAAATTCTGAAAATTTCGCAGTATATTAAAGCCGACCCGCCCTATTGAACTAAAATACTTTTAATAATCTAGCCCATCCGGTTGTACCGGAAGTGGCTGTAAACTTTATTATTTTAAATGGAACACCCTATTTATTATTACATTTTTTAATTCCTCGTTCAAATCTAAAGTAAGTTTGTTAAAACAACTATGTTGTTATTTTCAACCATATTTGAAATATTTGCATTTTTGTTAAATTTTTGACAGATGAACGAGTGCATCTGAACTTCTATAACTGCAAAGATATTTAACTTAGAAAATTTGTTTCGTATATACCTAAATAAAATCTTAGCAACTTTCAAACTAATGTGGAAACGCATAGTTATCCTATTAGATATCGGAGTTATGTTTGGTGCGATCTGGCCAAAACAAACAAATTTTATAATTCATATATCGTATATCTGTATAGGCACAAGAATTTATAATACACCACTAGCAGAAGCGAGGCAGGGTTCACCGGCACAATTTAAATTCCGTTTAAAAACATTTCTTAAATGCCATCCCTTCTATAACACCGACGAATTTTTTGATTTGTGTGCACGTTGATAAAAACAACAATTTCAACGTTTAACTTAACTTTTATGTACAATTATTGTACCATTGTATATTGTATATGCTGTATGTTGTGTGTTTTGTGTATGTATATAATATTCGACACCGCTGGTCTAAGATAAACTAACATTAACATTAACATTTTGACAGTTTATCATTTTGTTTCACATTGACGTTTAATTCCAAGGTTTCCTAATTTTATTGGACAATCTTCTTCATGCTACACTGAAAAACCCATTTAGTTGACTAAACCAAATTTTAATTGCATTGACTAAAATCTTTGTTTAAATATGGGCAAACAAATATATTGTTGGGCGAAGCAAATAATTTTGTTAATAAAATTTGTTTGTTTTAACAATATCTTTGCTTAATATAATATCAATATTTTGCTCAAATAAAAAGTTTTATTGGATCAAATACTTAAAATAACTAGTTATTTCATTGAAATAATGAGATATATATGTTTAGTTCTAATAAAATTTTGTAAAATTGATCAAATCGAATATTTATTTCAAACAATAAATTTTATTGACTCAAATAGAAATAACACACAGAAGAACAAAACATTTTTTATTATATTTATATACTTTTTATAGTAACAATATTTTTTTAAGTAAAATATATATTGTGCTTCACTTTACTAAATATGTGGTTGAGGTTATTTCGTTCCTTTTTTATTACAACCAATTTTGTCAGAATTACTAACTTTATCTGTTACGGCAGCTCTTTTATTCTTTAATCAAATTTAATATCAAATCTTACCAAAAATTTCACTATTCAATAAAGAGTTACTACAATACTCACATAACCTACCTATATAAGGGGAGCATAAATTGCATATTGCTTCCCGCAAATTTTCAGTAGAATTTTGCGTACAGTAAAGCTGTACTCTTGGATCAAGGAATAAAGAGTCCTAATTTGAGAAGTTTTGATCTAATTAATTTATTTTGTTCTGTATGTGACGTTTGCAAATTCTCCTTGGCCGATATACAATCTTTTTCCGGTAAATGCACCAAATCAACTTTTTATAACCGTGTTTGAGTGATATAGGAGAGGCGCCATCGTTACAACAATGGTTGTATCACATACACCTATTGAACGTAACTACAATATGGGTAGAAAACTTCGCCATAATAATAATGCTTAGATCACAGAATCTGTTTACAAAAGTATGGACTAGGTTTGGAAAAAAAATAAGTTGAACATAAGAATTACATTAAATTAACTACAATTGCGGTTAGCGTAATCCTTATTTCTTAATAATATTCATTTTGTTAATTCAAGAGTGCTTATTGTTTAAGTGAAAGTAATGGGTTTGTTAAATTAATAAACTAGAAATAACAAAATAATATAACCGCTTTTTATACCAATTTTCTTATTTTCGCAATATCTCTAAAATAAACCAGAGTTTATTAGTTTGAAGGTTTGTTTGTTGATCTCATTAACGACAATACCTAAATCTTGAAGGATGTTGACACTTGGTGGATATAATTATTACTGCTATGTCGACAGACCGATGCCCGTTTTAACATTAGCTTTTTTGCTTCAGAAACAGCAATTCGTAAATTTTGAGATATGTCCAAGATCTTGGCAGACCGACGTCCTTCTTAAATAACGTCGATTTATCGCTCGAATCTATATGCTCCACTCTAACTTAATTGGTAGAGCGTTCGTAAATGAGAGTATCTAGGATCAAATCCTGCATGAGAAAATATTTATTGGGAAAAATTCCACTTAATTATTACAGTTATTAGCAGAAACACATTAATTTGTTAATTTCTAACTGTGAGAAGCTTGCAATCTTTGCAAATTTATTTGAGTTGACAAAGTACCGATGTTGTCTCAACAATATCAAAGTAATTGAACCAATCCAATATTTTTACAAAGTTGAACTATTTTTTTGTGTTTAGACCATACTGAACTAAATAATTTGTTTGAATATATTAAACTTTCTAACCAAATATTTTATTTCAGTCAATAGTGTACATTTTTTGCATATATTTGAAACAGCAAAGGGCATGCTTGTTTCAATAAAAATATGATTAACAAAATATATTCGGTTGGCTTAAATATATCGATTTTTCAGTGTACCATGGAATTAACCCTCAGTATCTTTTCGTTATTTTACGGTATTACTCATAATTAGGAACTTACTCAATTTTCACTTGGATCGCCGCGAGTCATAGAAATCGTTTGTAAAATTCATTAGGGGCTTTCAGAACTTCAAAGAAACTCAGCGATTTATTAAAAATTTCAGATCTACGTTATATCGTACGATCAAATGGGCAAAATAAACGACTACTTTTTTTTGCAAATTGCTCAGTTTCTCTCTCAATTCGAGTTCTGATAGCTGCCAACGAATTCGATATAGTATTCTTATAACTCCTAGTGTTTGCAGCGAAAATTGAAAAGTTATATATGTTGTGTGACGCTCAGCCCCCATTGTTTTTAAATAGCTATTTAATTAACCGAAGGAGAGGTCTAAAACTCTTCGGAGGGCAACTGAAACTCTAATTATTTTCTTTAAAGTTTAAAATGTGGGGTTAACGTCACACTATTTAGAACAATAATGTTATTTTTGGTCCTATAAATGATGGTATACTGTTGAGCTATAAATGACTATGGTTATCAGTCGAGAGGTAAAGAATTCTGCAAAAAATATTGACAAAACTATTTAGTAATTAGAGATAAATAGTTTATGTTCTACTGATAACAATTTCTGACTGTCTATTATAAATTTGGATAGCAAGTATGAACCTTAATAAATACTGGTAGCTTTTGCTGTTTCTCCCAAATAATCTCCGATCTATTAGAGAGTATATCTCCTCATTTTTTCCTCTTTATACGTCAATTTCATCCTCTTAACGCCTTCAACTCGGCGTTTCATCGCGACAAACTCGTCCAAATCGATTTGCGATAAAAATAAAATCCCGCACAAGTGATATATACGTTGATGGAACGCTCCAGGACGCCAACGGTGGCGAACGTCGTCGCAATCCGTCGCAGAATCGATTCGAGAACGTCTTTTATCAGTTTCATCTATTCCCGGAACAGTTTCCTCAAATTACCGCTTTAGAGTGACTTTAATAGTTGCCCAGAAATGAGAAATTGCCCATCAAAACGAGCGCAGCATTTCATCGACGGACCTGGTCTGTGTTTACGTTGGGCGGACGATGTTTTGACTGAAATCCAGGCGCGGAATACGCAAACCGTTGCACGATCTCTGTGTGGTGTTAGGGAGTAACTTGTTGTCTGAAGCGATGATGAAAATATCGATCGCAGCGAAAGATTAATTGTATTGATTAGGTGATTGGAGTTTTTAGTTTTTTGTTTGTTGTTCTTCGTTTTCTCTTTATCCGTTTGCCTTTCGTAAATAGCGCCCAGGCAACCCTGTTTTATTTAATATGCATATTTGGTGGTGGTTTAAAACTGTCAGCGTATAAAAAGTACTTGTTAATGATTAACCAATTTTAAAGAATACGTATAATAAGAGTATAATTTATTCTGAAACAATACTACATGTTTCATATAATTAAAGTATAATAAAAGTATAATCTTAAAAAAGTAATTAACGGTTCCTTAAAGTTAAAAATACGTATAGACTGCAAAGCATAATTTTATGAAGTGATGAATACAAATATCTGTATTATAAATATTTTCTTATGAAATGGCGAATGAAAATTCTCGGAATGCCTAGCATTATAAAACTTTATTTTACAGGTTATATAAAGCTAAAGATTTAATTAGTTAATTAGTTTCGTGTACAATCTACAGTAAGATTCCGTCAGTTGTCAATTTCCGTTGGATTTGCAAACTCTCTCCAATCAACCATAAAACCTTAAGAACTAACTGCGAAAAAAAATATAATTGCATACATACATACTCACTTTTTATAGCATGCTTAAAATAACAAATCATTAAAAAGTAGTAACTGTATTTATTGCTTGTATTAGACTATTTATTTGAAATGCTTTGACATTGGAGTACTTTGCGATGCTTGCATTTGAAATGAATAATAAAGTCATTTTAATGCTTAGGCATAAACGTTGCTCTTCTTGGAAGAGAGGTATTTTGAAATAATAATGACATTATATTTCAGAGGAATAAACTTACTTTTATTATGTTATACAAACTATTACCGTGTAAAAACGAATATAGGTGAATTATGGAGATAGTAGCCAAAAGTTGATGAATTAAAAACGATTAATTTGCATGTGATCTAAATGTTTGCTAATTTACTTTAAGCTTTATCAGAGATGCATCGGAAACAAGTAAATTGCCTCCCGAGATAAAGAACAACTATTAATAATCGTTAAATTGTCCCCTACAGTTTTTAGTTATCTGATATACATGTGTAGTAAATTGGGTCTCGGTCGATAACTAATAAAGCAATAATGGTTGAAGCTTACAATTACAAAGGTTGGGGGGGCAGTTTACCAATTTATGAGACCAATTAATTCAGATCCGTTTTACTACCATCTGTGGGGAGGCAATTTACCAACACCCGAAACATCAGTTGTGAAGTGAAAAGAAAAATGCTTGATGTAAAGTGCTTATAAGATAGGTAAATGCTTGATCTTTACCACATTAGAATAGTTCTAATTCTTTAACATAACAGGTAATGAGTTACGTCACCAATGTGCTCGAATTATAGCACTGCACTTATATTTTGTCACTAATAATCCATGTATATATCATTCGTTTACATACTTATGCTATCACAAAAACTAACCTAGCCCATAATGATCGCGTGAAAATTTTTAGATATAACGTTTATTTTTCGCAATAGTACATTCTGTGTTTAGCGGAAGCTGCAAACTTATATTTAATCTACAAGGCAAGTAAGTAATGGGCTATACTTGAACAAGCAACTGATAAGGCCATTTAGCAGACCCGCCAATATAGCGCCAAACACGTCTGATGCAATAATCGAAATAATAAACAATCTGTATGCACTTTGCAGCAACAATAAGTAATATGATCACATTTATTTTCGCTATTAAACTTTATATCAATCCAGCCTCTTATAAAAATAAGTAGTAAACCGTCAGAACTATTTTTTTTGTAAGCATTACTAGTTTGTGTACATTATATTTTAAGATTAAATAAAAAACAAACGCAAGCTACAGTGCACTTTGCGTGCTAACAAAAAGTAGAGGTCATCGGAAAAGGTTTGCCTGTGGTAACACAACAGCCCTTCTACTTATCGGTCATTCCATGTCGACCGGAACACCTAAAAAAATTGGTGTTTCGGATTTTTTTTATATTTTAAAATTTAAGTTGAAATTTTGCCCAAAATTAAAAGAACCGTATTTTTTTATAAAGCTCTGCAGTATCTATTTACAAAGATATTCACGAACAAATTTTAAAAAATTAATAAATAATCGCAGAAATCAAGATGTTGTTTGGTTAACCATAAATCTAAAGAGTAAAACAAAATACATACAAATAATGGTTTACTCTAAAGTTCAAATTATACATTTTCATTTAATAGTGCCTAAATTATATTGTAATTTATTATGACGCCCTCTTTCTCGTGTTAAATAAAATAATGTTTTTTTTTTTTACTTTGTTTACCGCGAAATTAAATTAAAAAAAAAATTATAATATCCTTTAAACTATGTTCTACAAGAGTAGAAGTATTTGGATACGGATATTATAAAATTTCATTCTAATTCTGTACGTCATGAATTCATTCCATATTTATTACGAATGTCAAAGAATTGCGGAAAAATGTTGTTGACAATACCTTGGAAGACACCTCCCACTTACCACCAAAGATATAAAAAAAAAACAAAAAACTCGAAGCACTTTTTATAGCAACTGGCAGTGTTATAAAAAAAAAACTGTAACAAACCTACATATTTTCAAGAAGTAATTCAATACCTGTCACTCCTATGGATTTCGGCACTTCGAAAACATCCATACATAGAATTTTCAAAAACAATAAGATCTATTTTCAAAAATTTTAATGCAACTATATGAACACCGTATATGTAAAAAACGATAGTTGTAACAATAATATTTACTAACAACACTAATTTATTGTAATGTCAATATCACATCCGACTAGGAGCTTAATCGGCCATTTTAAAGCGTCAATAAATAAAACCAGTAATTTAAAAAAAACTATTGAAGATGGGTGGCCAAAATCTCACAGCAAATCCATGTAGAATGTATTAATATATATTAAAATATACAGGCTGTTCCATTTGAAAAAAAATAAGTTTTGCAAATTCAAATTTTTTCGATATCTTAGTGATTCTTGGAGAACCTGCAAATGTCAAAATTTTCGGAAATATCGTAATAGAAATAGTTGAAGATGCGTGAAGGTATAGGAAACCCTAATAGGGTCGGGAACCATCTTTTTTTATATTTTTATTCGAAAGAAAAGTTTCAAATTAATACGGATTTACAGGTTCTTCTGTTTGTAAGATTAGTATTTTTAAAGGAAAAAAAGTTTGAAAATGTATATTTTTCAAAGATTTTAGTCCCAATAAAAGCTTAGAGATTCTATTTTCTATCAATAAAAAATTAATTAGCAGTTTGACGTTCGCCTATTGCACAATCTGTGTCTCTGCTGTCAGTTAATGTGTCAAATTTTCAATTGTGACATTGAGTTTGATTGGAATTAGGTGTATAGTCCGTGTTGTATTTAGAAGGACATTATCCCTAAAATCTAGATTTGCTGGAAAAGTGTTTTATAATCATAATATCATCAATAGATGGTAAATTTTGGTCAGTAACTATTTCAAATTTAGGATCTAATGTAAGTTGTTTGTGAAACATGACCCATTTGATTTGAATAAATCCTATAACAACAATAGTAACTTACTTTAGCACAATAGTTTTTACAAACTATTTCCCTAACCCTTAATAATTGCCAAAGGTAATGTAATATCACCCAATTATTAAATAATGATACTAAATGCTAACCAAACGCCATGATATCTGACGTATGTGCCACTGGCGAACGCGAAAATCGTCAGCTTTTAATTGGCCAAAACAGTTGTGACGTCTTAGGAAATAATTTGAAATTTATCATTTTTTGAATTGGTTTTGCTCACAAATATGAAACCCAAATGTTGAAATGTTTTAGGCATTTGTCATCATAAAACACAAAAATGAAATACAGTAAAGGTACGTTTACACGATGCCTTATTTAATACGACGAATGCAATGTCGTGTGCTACAAAGCATGCTATATAACGCAAGAGATGCATAATATCTATTTACTTAACTGTTTCAAGCATGTGCTGTTGCATGCTCTTTGTTGCACGAAAAGAGGCATTATATAAGCGTAGCTCAAATCGTTTTTTGTATAAATTGTTGAAGGACCCGACCATATTGTGATGGTTACAGAATTTTACGCTGAATTCAAATAATAATAATAATGTAATATATATAAATAACAAAGTTTAGGGCGACTTGCAGTTAACTGGAAGCGTAGAAAACTTTTAGAAAAGAAATAATTACCCAATTATTACAAAACTAAATTTTTAAAGCTAGAGAGTTAAACCGGAAAACTTCTAACTAGCCGGTTCCGTGAAAACCCTGTATGCTCTAGTCTAATTTCTTCCCGTACTGTTGCTCTATATTTACAAAACTATAAGTAAATAATATGTATCTTGTCTTTATAAATAGATGTTATGCAAATTAAAGGTACTACAGTCAAATCAAGATGCTATGTTATCTGCGGATACATTACTCATCTTAACTGCATTTGTCAGTGCAGCTCAATAGCAATTCCACCTTATCAAATTAATTGAACAAGATGATAGCATATATTATCATTTAAATCATAACTAAACATTCATTCAAACCCGTTCAATTACTTTGCGTTCTTAATGGTAAGATTAAGACAACTGGCGGCTTTCTCGGCTTTTATACACAATACCTGAATGGCGGTAACGAAGCAAGCACATCCGAAGCAGCGATTTTACCATTAGTATTCCGAGAGGATAAACATAAATCGGGACCAGTTTTCAATAAAGACACAGTTTCATTATAATGGCAGAACCATTATCAGTAGTTACTGCTGAACTGCTGATCGTTTACATCTTTTTTGCATCGAAATTGTTATCTATATTTCCGCTTCTGTGACAGTACATCTGATAGCTTTGATTTCCCGATAGTACAAATGCTGGATATTACAAAAGATATCTTAAACAGCTCTGTTTCATGGTGACCTTTAATAAGTCGTGATGAATATTCATAAAATTAGCGCAATCATTGTGCACGTTCCCTTACGATTCGACCGCGTACAACCGTCCGATATTAATGAAATATAACCTGTAATTATTCATGGAAAATAATGGCACTGTAGTGTTATTTGTGCTCCAGTGCGTAGGCGAACGTGTCTACGGAATTGATACGCGCATATATCTGTAACATTTAACTGAAAATAAATGAAAACCTGATTTTTATAAATGGTACGGCTAGTACTGGATTTATAAAAACCTTAAACCAACGCTTGTTATATAAGAGAAACACATACTTGTTGAATAAATACAGCTTGCAAGTAAGCGATTTAGTTGACCGTAAATTTAGTTGTAATTTGTTTGGGTGATAGGCACTTGACGGGAGTGAAATCATGTTATTTGTTGAATGACATGCAGTGCAGACTATGCAAAAATAGCATTTTTAGTTTACAGAACGTTTATTTTCAAATTGTATACATAAATTTTACGGTTTTGGGGGGTTTGATGATTTTTAGTTACCTTGAGCACTTATTTTATTAAATTAAATAAATAACTTTTATATGCCTTCTCTTAAATGTACATATACAACGCGTTCAAAGTGTATAAGAAGGACTGCAACGCAGCAATAGGCACACAAAATCCCCGATTGGTTTATTAATTCGGGACAATAATTGTTTTGGGAAATTCATGAATTGTCATTTCCTATCTATCAGTAAAGAACGAATGACCGGTTAGAACAACGTGTGTCAAATAGTATAGTAAGTTATTATTGTCAAATACAATAAAATTGTAATACAGTAGAATCCGAGTATTTCGCTACCCGATAATTCGTAAATTCCAGTTATTCATAATATATTGGCCGTCCCCTTGAAAAATTCTGATAAATCGTAAAAAAACAATGCACTTCAGTCCTCTCGGTTTTTCGTAATAGAATCTCCTTTAAAGTTACTGTAAACGTCTTATAATTCGTAGTAGCCTGCCGCTGGATCCCCTCGGTAATTTGTAATACTATTCTGTAATCCACCTCAAACGTCCTGTGATTCCCCAATTTATGTCGTCTTGTAATTCTCCGAATGCATTTCTTTGTTAGTTAGCAGTATATTAGTCATTCTTTCCGCGTTAGCAGTGCACATTGTGGCTCAAAAGCGGTCAAATAAGTGTCTCTCGATTCGAGAAAAAAAAAAATTATTCAAACTGTTTCTGATGGCGAGAAAAAGATTGACGTTGCTAGACGTTTTAAGATTCCGCCATCTACATTAACATCAATTCTGCATAGAAAGGATTTCATTGCAGTGATACCTACGAACTGTGTAATTAAAAGACAAAAAGCTGGAGAGTTTCCCGAAGTTGAGAAAGCTTTAGTGAAATGGTTTTCTCAATGTCGACAAGAAAATGCGCCGCTGGGTGGTATAGTAATTTATTTTATATTATTTATTTCATAAAATTTATGCAGTAAAATTGGGTATCCGAGATTTTAGAGCAAGTGATGGATGGTTTGATCGATTCAAAAAGAGGAAGTGTGAGTGTCGATAATAATGTGTGTATCGAATGAAAGCAAAAATTACTCGAAATTATAAGGGCATATGAAGCTAAAAAATGTGTTCAACGCTGATGAAACTGGGTTGCTTTACAAGTGTCTTCCAGATCGCACAATGCGTTTAAAAAATGAAAAATGTCGTGGTGGAAAGAACAGTAAGAAGAGGATCATTATACTTTTGTGCAAATATGGACTGGTCTGAAAATTTGAAACCTCTAATGATTGGTAAGTCAGCAAAGCCAAGATGTTTCAAGAATGTGCTTTCAATGACTTATCGTTCCAACAAGAAAAGACTGGATGACAACTGACTTATTTGTTGAATGGGTACAGCTATTGAATAGTAATATGAAAAGACAAAAGCGTAAGATATTGCTGTTTGTTGATAACTGTACAGCTCACAAGAATGTTCCAATGCTTAGCCATGTAAAAGTTGAGTTTTTACCAACTCACACAACATCTATGTTGCAACCTCTTGATCAAGAAATAATAAAAAAATTTAAAACCTCAACTCTTGGACAGTATTGAAGATCAAAGTGAGCACAAAAGCCTGGAAGAATATTACTCAATACGCAATCCGAAATTGTTTCCGAGCTTGTGGTTTCATCATTCCAGACAACCAAAATGAAGATGCTGTAAATCATTCATCAGTTGATGTGAATCCAATTCAATCGAATCGTCTCCTTGAAGAAAATAATGTCACGTTTGACGATTTTGTTCATTTCGACGACGACGTAGCAGTTGCAGGAATATTAACGGACGACGATATTGTGTGTACACCGGCGGAAGAAGCTAATGAAGACGAAGATGAAAATGAAGAAGAGTTGCCCGCTATCACGTTTGAAGAGGCCAGAACATATGTTGATAAGATACGAAGTCTATTGACCAAAAAGTCCGATATAAATGACGATGTATTTTCACCTTTCGTAACAATAGACAATGCAATTGATCAAGCTCGACACCGATCCTTATATCAGAAAAAAACATCACGGATTATTTTTCAGTTTAATGTTCCCCATTCAGCTATTATACGTAATTATATACAATGTGTGTACATATATGTATTACATAAAGAAAAAAAATTACCTATCTAATAAATCACGTTATTTCTAACCATATCTATACATATTTTTCTTATTCTTATCTTTGCCTCTTTAGTTTATATTAATTTCGTTTATTCGAAATCTGGATAATTCGTAAGAATGATCCAATCCGTTTGCGTTACGAATTACCGAGATTTTACTGTAATACAAAAAAGTTAAAGCACCTTTTAAGTTCAAAAACCTTATCAAACGCAATGTTCTTTCGAATATAAAATCATAGCCTCCCATAAAAAATTCCATTTCCATTATGGATTTCACATTTGCAATATTTAACCTGCTAATTTTAATTGATATAATTAACAAAAAACTAAAAAAAAAGGATTATTGAAAAGCTATAGCCCGGTAGATTATTGAAATTAGCCCTTGGACAGGTTTGGCTAAGTTTTTTTTTGATGGAAACTTTTATATATAATATTTAACCTTGGAAAATTTTAACTTAGAATTAGTAGTGTTCATAGTTTTCGAGTAAATAACTAATAAGAAGTAAAACAACAAAATAATCGCTATCCTATGTAACATATTTTCTTTGGGTTAGTAATATGTTGTAGCAGTTGACGATGGTGATTATCTATAGTCCTTCAACGATCGTAAATGTCCCCCAAGTAAGCCAAAAATATAAGCATATGTATACTTTCATATAGTTTTTTTTTTTTTTACAAGTTGCGCTTAACTGTTTTTACAATACTACGTTTCTCGCAGGAAAAATCGGGACACCAAGAATTGAGGATTTTTTTTTTTTTTTTTTTTGTGTAAATAAAGTTTTCAGGGAACGTATTTGTATTTCAAAAAGATAAATTGATTCAAGGTTTAAACAAAAAAAAAATAAATAGAGAGAAAAGAGCTTTATACACAGAATAATAAAATACATTGTAGTTTCGATTACGGCGCGGCGTATTTTTTAGATAGAAGAAGAAAATGCATGTAATAAAATAAACAGCGAAATATCCTCACAAAAATTGTAGCAATATCAAGGACTATTGTGTCGGCAGCTTTATTTCAAAATATATATTTAGCCAATTTAATGTTTATTAGAACATACGATAAAATGTTTCTAGTCCTCTAATATAAAAAGATCATAATATGCCACAAACCTGCAGGGAATACAGAATTCTAAACAGATGTTATCAGAAAAATAAAAAAACTATTTCAGAATTTAAACATAAAATTAGTGATTGCTATACCTATTGCTACTTATTAATCATTTTCTTGTGGAGTTCAACAAATTAAATTGCTGTTTTACAAATTTACGTTGCAAATATTAATGAAGCATTTACTTGTTTAAAAAAGAAGAAGTTCTTCTTTTTTAACAATATTATTGCATTGATGTACATAACAAACAGTGTAAGAAAGCATATTGTTCGTAAATCTCAGTTAAGGCTAAAATTTTGTTTTTGAATTTGATACATTTAATACTTTCTCATTTCTACTGCCTGGAACTGTGCTACATAAAGACAGTTTCTAAACACAGCAAGTATTGGCCATATTTCAAGAAAATAGAACAACGACATTGGATTACAGAGGCGATAGCTGAAATATATTTCTTGAACATACAATAAACAGAGGGTTAATAAAATAAATAATTTCTTTCCAAACTTAATTGCTTTAAGAATTTTATAGATCATCTTAAAACTACATTTGGTAATTTTTTAATACATAGAAGAAAACTTTATAGTAATATTTAAGAATACTAAACAACAATAATAATAATACATGAATAATAGTTTTCACAAGATAAGGGTTAATGGGTATGGCAGCCGAAGTTTAAATCAATACTCAATTTTATCACTTCTAAGCTTTCGCAATTAGTTTATTGGGAAAACGATTTCCCACCTTTGGTTGTCGTATGTGCACGCTGGCATGGCTTCCGCCCGTACTTTATTTTGTTAATTCTTATTTTAAATTGTGACTTTTAACATGCTGTATTGTATTCATATTGTTTTATTCTCACTTTGATTCTTTGAAGTTACAATAAACTAATTGCGAAAGCTTATTACAGAATAGAAAAAAAAATTAAGTATTGATTCAAACTTTGGCGCCATACCCATGAACCCTTATCTTGTGAAACCTAACGTTGTACAACCAGCACTTCTTTTCCATATGAATAATAGTGTAATCAATAAGCCTATGAAAATCACATTGTCCCGAAACTAACGAAGCTGATTGATACACTGTCTATTGCTAAAGTAATACTCGCGGAACTAAGTAACTAATATCAAAGCAGTACTAACAAGTAATATGATTTTAAAATCCCATCACCATGTTTTCTTAAAAAAGAATTATGTACATAACATCAAACAAGTTAAAAAGTAATAGTAGTAGTAGTAGTACGTATATATGTGACCAGTGGTGTATATACAATCAAATATATAGACAACGGATATAAAAACAATTAAAAAGTAATGTGTATAACTGTGAAATTATAGTTACAAATGATAATAAGCGCAGGTCTCAATACATACCTAAAAGTTAAAGTATACAATATATGTAGTAAATACAGATGTTATACAGGATCATCGCAGCGTTCAGAGCCCCTCAAAGTACTCCTCCAAAGTGTACAATGCTCGTAAAAAGAGAGAGAGTGTTTTTGCGGTGTTTCTTAAATACTCTATTATTATAAAATTTAATATTGTTGGGTAATTCATCATATATTTTAACACTTAATCTCACATAAGAATTAAATGTTTTACTCTTCGTAAAGTTATGGATATTATAAATTATAAATTTAGGATTACGAGTAGTGTAATTGTGCGCATCCGAATTGGAGAGATACAGCCCCCGGTATTCATGCAGATAGCATGCCGCAAAAAAAAAACATACAAATTAAAAAATGTTGGAATGCACAGACGACAAAAATGGTCTCGACATGATTCACGATACGGTAGACCGAACATAATACAGATTCCTCGCAGTTGTAGCAACAGTATTTCATTCGATGGAGTTCCCCAAAAGAGCAAACCATATGAAACTATGCATTGAAAATGTGCGAAGTTTATCGTTCTTAGCGTATCGGTGGGACACAGTGTTTTCATGTTGTATAACACATATATAGTTTTATGTAGTTTCGGTGTTACTGTTTCTAGGTGCTCCACCCAAGTTACATTTCTGTCAACTGTAAGACCCAACAATTTACAACTAGTAACGTTGGAAATCACAGTATGATTTTAAACCTGTAGATCTATGTCCTCACGGCAGCCAAAGATCACGACGTTAGTCTTCTCGACATTTATTGTCAAGTTATTCGCTTAAAACCAGCCAACAAGATCTCTCATAACCAACCCACACTTACTAGTTACGTCGTCAACGTTGCTGTTTCCGTATTTGGTATATCTAAAGGAAACGCCGCCACCAAAACTACAAACAAATATTTCTGTTTAAATTTTTAGTCTTTACCTTTGGTCGCAATAATACACATAAATAAGTGATTTATGGCTTTGATAAGTGAATATGTCCTCCGAAAGCTGTATTTACACCCAGGAAATTTTAAAATTCTCGATTGCTGGTATCTCGATTTTTCCTGCGAGAAGTGCACATACCCAAAAAACATATACAAATTGCAACTCGATACGAATAATAAATACGGCAACAACATAGTAAAACAATCAACAGTAAACTGTAATTTGTTCAAGACAACAAAATAATAATAACAAATTTCATCATGAAAATTTAGTTAATTCAAACAAAATATTTAGTTATTTCAAATAAATATAAGATCAAATTGATATTATTATTATTATTATTATTAAATAATTTAGTTGAATTAACCAAATATTTGTTTGTCCATACTTAACACCAACCTACACTTAAAGACCTTAAACCTGGTATTATCCAATAAATTGGTTTTTGGGTATACAAGTATGGTATAAAATCCATTTTATTGTAAGTTTTTGGAAATTATAAAATTTCTCATTATCAAAATAAGAAATTGTTGTCATTACATTTGACTTTCCATAGTGATCCTAGTATGGCTATAGACGTGCGTGATCCCAGTATACGATGCTTTAATAATTTTTTTGGACACAAAAGTTAAATCAACACTTTCGGTCACCAGGGAACACCGGTATTCGTTCCTTAGTAACAACTCCGTTGTCGGAGTGAATCTGTGAAGGTGTAAATTTAGCAACTACTAAAGGTGTGGAAAAGTATTGAGGTCAACCTAAAATTGAGAAATATTTCTCCGTTTTAGTGTCAACTTTAATTTAATTGGGATGTATATATTCAGATTTCACAAAATAAGGTGAAATAGCCTTTTCATGAAAAAAAATCGCGTATTTTCAGTACATTTTGTTCATATGTTTGATAATATATTCTCGCAATTACATTTCACCGTAGGTAACATTTTATATTGTTGCATCATAACAACAAAGAAAAGCTCCACATGATACTTCTTGACAAACAATAGAAATAATATGAAATAAAATATAAACGCTTGGTTTGGGTGACCGTATGAAGACTACCGTAATTATGATAAGACATCTTTGTTTTGCCAGAACCAGTAATGAATTGGATTTCAGAAAACAAATGAAAAAAAAAACGCTATTATAATTATCGCCTTTATGTAATAGATTATGATTAAAATTAAACGGACTATCGACCACGCTTTATTAGCATTTAATTGAGGTTTTTAACATCCGCAAGTGGCATCGCATGGTGTACATTTCATCGGGTTTCAAATTTATGATTTATAAACAGCGATAAGCGGATCATTTGAATTTGGCCGCTTCGGGGATCGATATATTCGGCGATTTATCTTCCTTTTTTTTCGGGCAGTAAAAACCGACAACCGCGGGCTATCTAAACGCCCGACGTAAATAGCCGAGATCATAATTAATGCGTTTTCGATCGATAATCCTAAATCACAAACAAAGAATGTTCTAGTATCGGCGTAGTTAAATCTTGGATCGTATTTGAAACTGATTTAGATATGATGTATTATTAGACAAATATTTGTTGAAAAGTGTTCTGCTTTAAAGATCAATAAATTACATTTTTTTTCATATTTAAAAGATCAAGTTGGTTATAAACATTTAGAGCGAATTTAGATATTAATGTGCATTTGCTGGCGATCTGCTAGTTATTGCGAGTAGCAAAAAAGACCTATAGAAAAATATGGAAATTTGGATGAAAACTTTAAAGGAACATGGGATGACTGGAAATAAAGAAAAAATGGCAATAAATATAATATAAGATCAACATTCTGTACATATACAATTGAAAATAGAAAATTGGGGCAAATATGTGCATTGCAGTGCATTCCAATACCTAGGAATATTAATCGCAGACACTGAAACCAACGCAGAAAAAAATGCTTTATTAATGATTGCAACAATTTTGTATTATGAGCGTGCGCGTTTCGTTGGAGAGTTTGACAGTTTGTTTCTAAAGAGTAATAAGAACAAAAAAAAAAGTTGTCGATATATAATTAAGTCAAGTTGTCACTTTTTCCTTTTATACATTAACCTAATATAGAGTGAGAAATTATTTTTTGTTGTAAATAGAGAAAAAAATAGAGAAACGGCCAACAGAATTTCAGAAGTGGCATTGCTTTTACCAATGAAGAATTTAAGAATTTCTGTGAAGAAAAACATTAAATTGGAGCATATTTCCGTTTAAATGCCGAGATCAAATAGACAGATAGAACGCTATAATAAAACGGTTAAGCCAGTGTTACTAAAGATGACAGGAAGACCACAACTTTGGAATTTTGGACTTCAGCATTGAACGCAACAATTCAGAAGTCGACGAAATACTGTCCAGCTGAAATCATGTTTGGATTTAAATTGTAATCATGTTTGGATTTAAATTGTAACAGGCACTAATAATAGAAATAAAAACGTAATTCTTAAATAAACAGAAATAAAACTAATTCAAACGAGATAAAATAGAATGCAACGAAACTAAAAATAAAAGATTAGCACGTTATGTCTACCACATGAAGCAGTCGATAACATCCAATCGATAAATGATTGATAATGAACAGTTTCCCTAACAAACAAGCAATAGCTAAACTAAAACAGTGCCATCTACACTCTCTGGGGAAATATTATTGGGACTAGGCCAACATTTGAGAAGCTCTCAGCTCTTATTTAAGTGGATAGACCATGCGATCACGGTATTGTTACATTTCCTCGTACCCATTTCCATTACCTACATGCATCATATACCATGAACATATCAATATATTCGATAAATGAAAAATCCATGTTAAATGAACGAAAGAAAGATAAAATTGAACGCCCGAAAAACGTGTATGACTGAGCAAACACTAAAATTAAAAATGATCGAATTTATTATTATTTCGAACGACAAAAAAAACACCAACTACAACATAAATAGCGCATAATTTGACAATTCAAATAATTCGATTATTTACAACGCAATCTTAAATACTGCATTCACTGTACTGTTGTTCCATATCTATTTTCAATGAAAATATGTTAATAAACAAATCTTAAGAACGAAGTTATGATGCGAAAAGATATTATTTATAGAAAAATTATCCTTAGAACACTATGCTAACTTTCGAGACTTCGTGTAAACTAGTGTTGAGATAAATATAAAGTTTGTTCGCGTCGCATGAACTATTTGCACCTTTATGCACTTTTGCATACAAAAGTTCTAGAAAGTGCATAATAGTGCAAATAGTTCATGCGACGCGAACAAACTTATAGTTTCCTTCAGCTGTGTGAATATTTCAGTGTGAAAATAACTGAAACTAATACTCAAGGTTGTTTTCACGACGTGAAACGTATACATTTCATGAAAGACAGGAGCAAGCGGGTACGTTCACGTCGCGACGTTGCCTTTACAATAGGTTATATTTTAATCTTTTAATAAATAACAACAATCTTTCTTATTGACTATCTGTTTTCTCTTCAGTAGTAAATTGTTTGCGTAGTCATTCTGTGTAAAGCATGTATAATAAATATAAAAGAAAGCCCTTAAAGAATGTAGCAAAACAGTTTTGTAGTAAAATACAATAATAGATAGTAGTCGGCTAGCGTATGAAAGGACGATCCAACCCGTTAGTCCCATGTTAGTTATCTTTCATTACCAACTGATCACTCGGGTGTACAAATAAAACAGTGCATACATAGATAGAATTTGGATCATTTGGATTAATATAGAAGTTGCAAATAATGCACACCCGCAAAAATCGAAGGGAGATCTTGATTAGTTTAAATTTTCATTTATTTTTAATCTATTTTATATGGGACGTTTTGCTTTATTACAAATGTTTAAAAGCAATTGCGATCCCTCATCTATATAATTCTTACAATGAAAAACACAATACAAAACGACATACATAACGGGTAACGTGGATGATTTAAATAGAACAATCTCGTCGCGTATTTATGTTTAGAATTGAGGAAACCTGTATACAACAGTTATCCTAATCCCGTCCTAATGCTAAGTTCCAGAACATAAATAATAGCGATTAAGGTTGAAAATAACAGAGATGAAGCAAGTTGCATCAGACTTAACCTTATAACCTATAAAGCGAATATCGTCCAGAGATTCGATATAGCACTTTAGTACAGCATTTTAGTGAGAGGATGTTTTATTTAGTTAATTAGATTATCTAAATTTAATATTATATTCTTTATTATCAAATTATAATGAAAATATATGGGGTTTTGCGATTTTATAAGGAAGTGGACGATGCATTAAAAGTCGCTAGCTCAGTTGTCAATCTGTAAATTTTATTGCGTTACTTAATAAATGTAATTGCATTACTAATACTTTTATTGTATACATTATAATGAAAATAAGTGAGGTAATAGAATGTGTAATGCACATAACGACATAACATATAACTGTAAGTTAGACGTAATGTCACTTGTGTTAATATGTTATTGCATCATGAACGATTTAAATATTTTTTTTACTGGAATATACAGGTGTCCCACCAAACTGGGTCATTAGAAAGTTTCTAACTTCTAGTGGGAATGATGATAATGATCTATTTAAAGAAAATATTTTCAGCCTTATAGTACTTTTGGCATATAGGCTATTGATATCAACTTTCTTATTTAAATGGAATGTTGCAATTCTTATCGGTCCAGTGTATTGCTCGTATCACTTTTGGTAAGTTTATATTAATTACTAATGATTACTAAATTACTAATGATAAGGAAACTAGTCACAATAAATACTGCAAGTGTTATTACAAATAAATGCAAGAAGAGATAATACATCATTTTGAAAAATGCTACACAGAGCGTTCCGAATGATTTGCTTTACAGTAGTAAGTTTGGCATATTTCTGCCGGTGTTATAAAATAAATGTAAATAAATATTTCAAAAACTATCAGAAATAGGTACACTAAAGTGTATAAGTTGGTGTGAGGTTTCTTATGCCTAACTCAACTCGTTTACGACATAATTAACTATTCTTCAAAATGTTGACCAAAATTTAAGAGACACGCCTGTCATGCATATTTAAGCTAGATATTTTAAAGTATATTTATTCTTTTAACTAAAGCATTACACTTGGTAAAAAAATAAAAGTAATGCAAAACATTAGACAGGTGAACAAAAACATACTTTTAATGTTCGCTATAGCTAGGCAAGCAACTTTCTGATTTTAAATAGAACACCCTCTATTTATCACCTTATTTAGGTTCTAATTTTAAAGATCTTTAAGATTGTATTAATGCTTCCTATACCTATCTGTTATAGTTTCCTAGTAATTTAGAATTTTCTATTTCAAATATTAATTCCTATCAATTCATTTTCAAAAGTAGGGTTATACAAAAGTCTCGCTATTATTCATTACACACAAAAGTCATTTAACAATAACAGAACTTGTCAGTTGCGCATCATTGTTGTTCGTGGTTGTTTAAAAAGTATTTTAATTATTTACAATGAGAAATTACCCTCAAGCAAAAAGGATCGATAT
The DNA here is from genome assembly GCA_004143645.1 of Protaetia brevitarsis. Classification (NCBI taxonomy): domain Eukaryota; kingdom Metazoa; phylum Arthropoda; class Insecta; order Coleoptera; family Scarabaeidae; genus Protaetia; species Protaetia brevitarsis. Next base: position 2,873,823 of record RXPK01000304.1, read on the forward strand.
GATTTTAATAATTGGAGAGTGTGAAGAAAATTAACATCAAGAATTTATGCTCAAAAATATCCTAACAGACGCCATCCCGATAAGCGTTCTTTAGAAAAATTTGTTGCAAGTTTTCCGAAGTGCAAGAAGTGTGCCTTATAAGATAACAGAACAACTAAAACCGATTACCGGAAATGAAGGAAATAATATTTTAGTTATCGAAAGAAACTCTTGCTGAAAATCCGCACACAAGTCAGCGAAAAATAAATGAAACTACAGGGACAAGCAGAGGGAGCATCAGAAGAATTATAAGGATGAAGAAATTTTACCCATACCACATACAATTGCATCAAGAATTTTTGGAAGTAGATTATGATCGGCGACTTGAATTTTGTTTATGGGTTCTAGGTGTTATTTTCGGATGAGCCAACTTTTCATAACAACGAATTAGTTAATAGGCATAATTTTCATTATTCCAGCGACGAGAATCTCAATTTCTTTAGAACCCTAAATCGTCAACCATCGATGGTCTGTTAATGTGTGGAGCGGAATAGTTGGAAAGCACGTGATGAGGCCATCCTTTTTTGATGGTCACTTGAATAGTGCTATGTTTCTACAATTTATAAAATATAGTTTAGCAATACTTTTGGAAAATATACCTATTAATATTCGGCAAAGACTTTGGTTGCAATTAGACGGCCCTGCACACTTTCAAATAAGCGTTCGGGAGGAATTAGATAGACAATATCTCAACAGATGGATAGGCCGCGAAGGTCCACAGAATTGGCCAGCAAGATCTCCAGATCTAACGAGCCCAGTTTTTTTTTTTATGGGGATACATTAAAAATATTGTTTATGACATACCACCAACCACATCCGACAATATGAAAGAGCGAATAAGAATGGCGTTTCGAACTATAACACCGAATGTTTTGAGTAATGTTGAAGACTCATTTCAAGAAAGAGTACGCCTCTGCATTGAAAACGATGGCCATCATTTTCAACATTTTTTGAAACATTAGCAGTTTTTAACATATCAGTTTATCCGTTTTAATAAAATACATTTCTGAAGTTTACTTGGTTATGACTTTTAATTAGTATGTAGGAAAAGCCAGTTGAAAAGTTAGGCTGATTATTATCGTCTATCTGTGTTAAATAATAGCAGCAGTTTTGTCCAAGTCTACTTCAAAAAAAAAAAAAATAATGGCTAGAAATTAATATTTGAAAAAGAAAATTATAAATTACGAAGAAACTATAACACATAGGCATGAAAGCATTAATACAATCTTAAAGACCGTTAAAATGAAAATCTAAATAAGGTAATAAATACAGAGTGTCCCATTTAAAATAAGACAGTTACTTGCTTTAAAAATAGTGAAAATTAAAAGTATTTTTGTTTACTCCGGATAATTTTTTGAATTACTTTTATTTTATTATCAAGTTTAATGCTTTAGTTAAAAAATAAATACGGTTTAAAATATCTAGCTTGTATATGCATGACAGACATGCCTCTTCAATTTTGGTCTACATTTTGAAGGATAGTTAATTATGTCGTAAACGAGTTGAGTTAGACATAAGAAACCTAACACCAACTTGTCTTTATTTAGTCTGTACACTATCAAAATATGTCATAATATACAGGTGTTCCAATTAATTTTTCACAACTTTGGTGTGTAGCTTTTCTTTGAGTCACTCTGTATACTACTAATTTTGAACTGTGCTCCTTCTGAACCAGCATAGCCCTTAACAAACAAAAGTTGAAAATATGTTAGCACTTTTCGTATATAAATCGACGCGAATGTGGTGGGCCACCTGTATATACCTATATATAAATCCTGCCATAGTATTCGTTCAAGCAAAAAACTTTTACGTTGTCACAAATTCTTCTTAATTTATAGGAACTATCATCGTTGGATTTTTTCAACCTTTTTTTCTGCTAAGATGCAGAACCTAAGAACTTTCTCGAAAAATGCAAAAAATAAAAGTGTACAACCCCATATACTAACGAGACGAAATATGGGTTTGAAATACTAAGCAAAGTCCCAAGATCCAAGATGAAGTTGCTAGGAATAAATTAAGGGAGTTACAGGAAGAGACAAAATCAAAGATTAAAAATTAGAAAAACTGAGAGTAGAACCTCTTTCGAAATTTATTTAAAAAAGGCAATTAGATAGGTCGGTGGGGAGATTTTTAAGAAAGACAATTGGAAAATATCAGGAGGAGAAGGGATCTTCATAGAACAAATGCAAAACAAGGTGCAAAAACAAGAAGGAGTAGTATAGACTTGTGCGTAGGTGAAATAACGCCTAAATAAATACCGCAAACGTTTTGGCACAAACTGCTTTAGAATATATTAAAAAGTAAGAATGGTTTTACGACAATTTTTCAGAACAGATATAATTAACAGCTTTATAAACAACCAATTTGTCATTTTAAATTAAATATGAAGGTTTAATAATAATTTCGAAGAATACGCAGTCCTTTGAGAATATCTCGCATCCAGCGTTGAAACGTTTTATTATCAATCTCTTTAATTTTTCTAAACATCCGTCGTTTTAATAAATGCTGGGTTTCGGCTTCCTAACCTCAAGCGTGCATTTTTCGAGATAAATTGATCCAGAGATCTTCAATTGGCAAGCATACCGTAAATGTGGGAGGTTGTCGTTTTCTGGAACAAAAGGTTTGCATTCAGGCAATGTTGAGTTTCGCGTGCATATAGGCAGGCAGTCCGACCAAAATATAACATCATCTTAAGCATGATTCTGTTAAGAATGGTTAAAATTAACCAATTTTGTTAAGCAAATGTTAATATAAGTTCAACTGTCCATAGCTTCTTCTCTAAATCTTTCAACATAAAGTCTGAAAATCCCATCAATTGATATCGTGCACCAAACAAAAACTTTATCAGCAAATTTGGCCTTTTGCTTGTATTCTATATTGTCTCGATATTCTTCTATATACATTAATTCCGGAATTATTATTATTATTATTATTTATTCCTTAAAGCACGGCAACATCTCGTTATTCTAGCTAACTGATTTGGTATATATTTATGACATTTCTTTCTTTTGCGATATTTTACACTTCTTGTCTTCAGTTATCTGGAAATTGTATCCTTGATGGAAACACAGTAACGTCGTTAAGTTTCCTCAATGACTGTTCAATTTTATTCTTGACACTTTCGACTGACTGGTTTGTTCTTTGTCTAGTTAACAGTCTGGATCTTCGAGCTTTCAGATGGTTTAAGCATGGTAAGCCTTCACAGATTGTGCTATCGCACGATATTTAGTTGGACTATTTGAACTTTAGGCATCTGCCCATCTAAATTATAAACGCTTTTGCTAAGATCTAATTTGTAAACCACTGCAACGCAATCGATTTCGGTGATTAAACTGTTATTAAAATGACAAATCATTTAAGTGCTTGTGTTTACAAAGCCCAATTTCAATATTTTGACACTTTTATGTTTTTCATAGTGTTGTATTTTGTGCCAACATTTTTGAAGCATACTCTATTAAAATTTCTTAAAAATTTCTATTCCATACCAACCAAATTATTTATTTTTTTAGACTTGGTAAAGGTCAGCCTCAAATAAGTGATAGGATTTCTAAGTTTAATTTCATAAAATTTAATTTAAATTAAAAAAATCGATATAATTACAGTTACAATTTAATATACGCACATATTTTGATCAATACCTGATGTATAACAAAGCTACCTATAACAATAGGTAACAATAGGTAGGTACTTTGTTAGAAGGCATTACACATTTATAAACAGATGACAGACATATTTCTTGATCAGTGATGAGGAAGTTGTAAAACAAATTATAAGATAGGTACTATAAAATCAAAAACTGCTGTACACTCACTTATATCTTCTTTTAATGTACTATACGGACTATTCAACAAAATATACGAAACATAAAATAATGCTTGCATGTTTATCTGGAGATAGCTAATTGCTAACACGATGACGACATTAAAACCAAAGTTCAAAGAATTCAAAGGCGCTAGATATAATTACGATAAATCTATAAAATCAGACTTTACAATATTTCATTTTCCATAATTAGTATATTAATAAAGCTAACCATTAAAATGCCATATCTTTAAAAATGTATAAGCTAAAATGTCAGTCTTAATTATTTTAATAACTGTCTAGACACAAATCGAATACATAAAATTGTTTCTGGGTTAATAGAATGATTACTAATTTACATAGTTGTTTTAATTGTAAAGGCATTAACCTTTAATTAATGCTTTTCTATAAACAAATACTTAAATGGATTTCCAAATCTTAATGAAACATTTTTGTATTTTATGTTAAACTAACACTTTTCACTGTTCTTTTTTACACTACATTTTATCCCATACTCAAACCCCTATTATGTTAATTACTATGTAAATTTATTTTATAGTTATTTATATTAAGTATTTACCATTCGTTTTCATCTACACTTTCTGCAGATAAAAAAGGTGCGTACATTGGTTTTTTCCTAAAAACCGATAATTTTCCTAAAAGCTTTTCGCGTAATGTTTCCTGGCATACACAAATAAATTCGGGGCATAGGTGAGCACAAAAACACGTGGGGGTTCCGCTGCCCTCTGAAAACAAACGGGACGCATACAGCGTAGGTGGGTGGAAAGAAAATAGATCTATTTCAAACTGTAATAAATGTGCTTGTTATTCACTTCCGAAATAAATTAATTACGAAAATATGGTATTAACTCAATCTGTATATTGTTAGGCAAAGTTTAACTGAATGTGTATTTAAGCTTTTGAAAAACAATCTGTTAGTTCAGATTCAAAGACACGTGCAACTACATGTAACCACATCTAGATTGAACTAGATTACGAACACAATCAACACATCTATTTTAGGATTTAGGCAAGAAAACTATAAATAGTAAATCGCTAAAGTATATGTTTAAAGATGCAATGAGTTCAAGAAACAGCAAAAAATTGACGTCCTAGGGTAAACAATGGTCATCCCATTTGTTCATTTTTCAGAAGAAGCTAGAAAGGCCGTATTAGCTTATACTATAGGTTCGTTCGAACATGCAGTTCGCGAACGGTTCACGATCATGTGAACCAATCAGACAACGCATTCCAGTTCGCGAGAACTCCAATCTGTTCTCTGATTGGTTCACGTGATCACGAACCAGTCGCGAACTGCATGTTCGAACAGCCCTTATGTGTCCGTATGATAACGAACTACTTACAACAATAATTATATGTCTGTAATGAAATGCAGCACACCAAGGACGTTCAATTACCGCCTTGAGAACGTGTACGTACATAGATGCTTCCAAAGAATAATGTAAAGTCAAAAACCTATTTATTTATATTTTTATTATTTTTATATGAAATAAATTTTGCAGCTCTTAGAAAATGATGAAATTATGCCACTTTGTTGATGTATTGGAAATGAATTGCTTTGATTTTACTCTCAAGTCCTTTTAAGTAATGTCTAGAAAATAAAAAGATCTTAAAGCAAGAAAATATATTATGTCATAGTTTCTATTAAAAGTTAATAATGTTTAGCCCAATGCATTTGGTTATCTCGTTATACAATGACACATTTTGCCAACAAAAATTGTTTAAATCAAATAAATATTTAGTTAGTGTCAAATCCAACAAAATATTAAGATGTTCAAATAATTACAATCGTTTTGAATCAAGAAAGTAGATCGTTGCCAAATAAGCAATTAAATCTTAATTCCATTTTATTTTCTATTGGGGGGTCGTTTGCAATACAATTTTTACCATACCTATAAAGATACATACATAGATATATTATTTTGTAAAAGGTATGCTAGTAGCTAGGAGATTAGAAGACTAGAAGAAATTATACATATGTATAAATAGAATAAGTTGATCTAATATGTTGATCAACCCACCGCCACCATTATTTATAAAGCCCCAAGGAATTCATATTTCTTTGAAGTTATATTGCGGAAACAATAGACGATAAATCAACAAAACAGGTTTTGTTAACGAAAATTGTCGAGCTAACCAAAATTATAAAACGAGAAAAACTTGGTATAGAGGCAATGATATTCTTTACTTTTATTTATTTAGAAAACCCAGCAAGTTAAGTTAAACAATAAGTATAGTTTTATTAACAAAATGATGGTTATTAAGAAATAAGAATTAATTTTAAAGTTTATCCCTTTCTCAAGTCCAATCCTCTCTACATTCCAAACGCGTGCCTGATCTAAACACCTTTTCGCATTGCGTTCTACCCATGTAATAGCAAATACTTTGAATGTATTGTTTAAGTACAGAAATTTGCGTAAAGATGGCAGTTCCTCTATTTCCCTACCTTCACCACGTATATTTAACATTACTTCAATGCGTGGAAGACTGGCTGTGAAATATTTGTTTATTTGCTAGATAAATATTTTATAGAATAGTCGTTAGTACAGCAAGTCATCAATACAGGGCGCAACTGGCGAAAAACCTGCAGTAGTAGCCACTGCTGAAGTCTAAATCATTACATGTTTACTCAAAAACCTAATATATTTAAAGCAACAAAATAGTAAAATACAATAAGTATAAAAATAATTTGCTTACCAAATATATAATCCAATTTGGCAATGTAAGTAAATTGGAAAAAAAGAATGTTGATCCACATATAAACGACCCACCTGCTTAGTTCAGTGAGTATTTCACCGATTAGCAATTTCTTTTTCTCTGCTTAGTATTATGAAATTCCCAATTTTCTATTAAAACGGTTAAAGAATTGGAAAATTACTGAAAAGCCAGAAAGCCAGTTTGTAGTAAATTAGCGCAAAATACACATAAGTTTTTGATTCGATTTATATACTGCCAGTTAATTCCAACTACACTGGGAGAAAGAAATGCGTTAATCTAACAATATCTACTATGTTAACACAAAAGGTGTTAGTGCAACAAAATTTTGTATTTAATCCAACTAAAATGAATCATTTGTGCAACTATTTATTTGTGTTAAAAAAAATCTGTTGACTGAAAAACCTTAGATGATTGAAGCTAAGATATCTAAAAAGTTTTTGTTTGGACGGACCGAAATGGTAATGTTAAAAGAAAAAATCTTAGTAGTTGAATGAAGACATTCATAGCATAATATTGAAACTAAGAAATGGTTAACTTAACTAAAAAAGGTGTTTGCGCTTTGCGCACCTACATATGTAGATCTTAAAAGTATGCGTATACACTACGTTATCCGTTTTATGTATAGTAATTATTATGTAGAGTTCTTTCCTAAAAAACAATATCATAATTACAATGTATATTATTTCTACTTTAAGTTGTAATACAATTTAGTAATTCAATATTTCTATATTATGGAATGTACCTACATATATTAATGTAGGTATATTACCTATACCGTCAGATACTCATTTGATCAATATTGTGGAGTGATTTGATCGCTTGCTTACTGTTAAAAAGCATCAGATATCACATTGTCTTCGCTCGTGATATCGTCATATATATTGTGAGTTCTAATACTAGTACAATACCAACATATTTTTTAATTATTACATACCTATTATATATATTAAATGGGGGACGAGCGAGTAAAAGAATTATTAATCCAGTCGGGATTTGAATATTTAACTTCAGTGTTTGCAGGTAAGCACATTTTGATTTTTATAGATGTTTTTGCAAATGAACGCCATATTAGCTATTACCACAACATAATGCAACGGTATACTTCATGTTTAAACGGGTATATTAAGACCCAGAATATATCGTATTTATTAGGTTGTAGAATACATTTTCATAGGTATAGTGCGTACCTACCTTCCTGGAGGTTCTGGACATAGAAACAATCCATTTACCGCCCAGAAGACGCTCGGAAGTGCATTCAAATATATTTGTAAATACATGTTTTTAGGCATTAATTTTAAATATCTACTATTATTGTAAAGTGTACTTACATATTTCATACTTTATAACTGTTGCGAAGTTATTAATAAATATATGAACCTAATTTAGTCATATTTTGTTTGCAAACCCCATTTTGTAATTAATAAAATTTCCAAAATACTCAAAATGAGATTATTTGAATGAACAAAATTTTTGTTTCAAATCAACCAAAAATAAAATGTTTGCATTACGTTTTATTTGCTAATGTAACCATAAAGATGCATTGAAGCAAGAATTTGTTTTTGTAGTTTCAACACAATTTCGAAGTTACGGTAAGCAGCAATGCTAGTTAAACAAAACACTTCTTTTTGTTGTTCTAACATACTTAGAGCTGTATTAACAAATCAAAACCAATGTTACATCAACTAAACTAAAGTGTTGTATTAACTATTAAACTTGCTTAAATTGAAATTGAGGGTTCAGTTGAATCAACGAGTCTATTATTTTTAAGTTAACAAATATATTTCAACAAATCGTAAATTTCAATCTAACAATAAATTTTGGTGGGCGGTATTTAATGCAAATTTTTTGGTTGGTTATGCGTATTTTGGTTAAACCATTTAATTTATTTAATTTAAAACAATTTAGTCTATTAAAAAATTAATTTTATATAACATATTAAATATTACTTATCACCTTGTTATTATTACTTTATTCGGGTGATTATGCCAACTATTCCGGCTATTAAAGCATAAAATTATCTCCACGCTACCGCCAAAAGGCCGGACACTCGATAAATCAAACGAACAATTAACGACAATTCACAAAACATCAACCATAATAGGAGCCAAAGTGTTAATTTTATTAATCGTCAACACCAACGACTGTTTGTTCGCATTGTAGTAAATCCGCCAAGAAGCCAGCATTCCAATTACGCGCTACAGATAAGCAAATAATAAAACTACTGCGGTCGCGAGAGGTCAATCCGGTCATCTGACCAATTTAATCAGACGAAACATCATTTCTCTCGTCCTTATATTGCGTTAGGGAACAAATTCGATTCCCCGTCGGGCAGGAATTTCGACAATTTCTTCTTCCGCAATTCGATATTTGTTTCATAAACATGTCAGATGACGCAAAAACCAAAAACCGCAGGCGTACATATACCATATACATCTATATATATGTAACAGCTAAATTGAAGTGTTTTCCGGAGGGGATACGACGATACTCTCTCTATACCGACATAAATTTACAATTCGCAGTCGACAAAAACCGAAAGCAAACTCCGGACGGATATTTGCATAAACTTTCTAACTGCTAGTGTTAGTTCCGTTGCCCCTCGCGGCCGATACGCAAAACCTACTACAATACCGTGTAATCTCCGGGTGCTATCTAATCTTTAAGGGGCACCCAAGAACTACGTCAGTTTATGTGAAAAATAAATATCTACCTACACGTATAATACAATTAATTCCGTTTGCTTTATGGTATATTTTGAGTTTGTTAAACAAAACGCGTAGCGTGTTAAATTGATATTAACGTCACTAGACCCTATAGGAGAGTTACATATGCTATTTTTTCCTAGGATATATTTCTGGTTTATTTATTTACTTCACAATACTTATATAAAACGTCACAGATAACATGAATTGAATACACAAACATCATTTGCCTATTGCGTATGTAAGATCTATTCAAACAGTAATTGTTTCATTTGCGGCTACCATAAAATGCAATTTTCATGAGTAAATGAGTAAACACAGATGCAAATATAGTTGAGTTTAGATATAATTAAATCCGTTTTTTACGAACGTTTTCTCAAGACAAACGAAAGCTCAGATATTCGAATATACACAGAGAAGAAGAAATTGTTAAATCGATGAAATATTCATTGACCAAAGCAGATAGTTTCTTTATATATGGGCAAACAAATATTTGTTTCAAAAAAATGTATACTGGGTTAGATTAAATATTGTCTAAAATTGGATTAAAAGTGTCTACATATTTCAATCAATTAATCATTTATTTCAAATTTGACTGTATTTGTTATACACTGAACCAAACATTGGTTCTGAAATAATGAAAGGAATCATTGTTCATATGAACTCACCAAATGAAGTAAAAATATTTTATTAAATGAGGAAGGAATTTATTGAAAATGAAATGGTAGTTTGTTATGGTTCAATGAAATATGTTATTGTTGCAACGAACACCAGTTCTGTTTTAACACCTTTATTTGGTTTACCAATTGACCGCGAGTTATCAATTTTGAATGATCATGAACTCCAGTAGAAGAATGAAGAAATGTATGAATACAATTAATTTTACATGCGGATATGCTAATCGCAAGTGGTTGACATAATGTGTATTAGTCATAATCCTGATAAATTTTAGTTATTCTTATAGAGTAAACTTATAATTAATTTGTTTACTCTAAGGGCTTCTTGTCTTCATTTTTTCAAAACGGTGGTCGGGTAAATTTATTATATGTTATATATAAACATGACAAATCGAAGAAGGCTCAACCAATAATTTTCAAATAAACTGTATGAGGTCTCTTTCATTTTGTAGACTGCGAGAAGAGTTTATTTGATAATAACAAACCTTAGTGATATTGTCGACTTTGGATATTGCCTAAGATACGTATATGTACAGACGAATAAATCATTTTTTTAAGAAATATTATTAAATATATTTGAAATAAAGTGATTAAAGATGGGAATTATACATTGAGAAAAGAGATTGCAATAAATGAAAGGTTTTATAACTTTTGGTTTTTATCATGTTCATCGAAAAGAATACCTTTTCTCAAAAAAGTGTTTATTTTAATATAAATAAGTAGCGTGCTGTTTTGTCGGAAAACTATTTTCTTCTTAAGTACATGCTTTTCAACGGAAAGCAACCGTAATTAAATCGAATGCACCTTAGTTTTGATTAATATTTTTTCTATTTTGCGTTCATAAAAACGCAATTGTAACACGCTTTTGCGTATCGAAAAGTGCTTCATTGTGATACGCCTTTTTTCATTTCTATAGGTTGGCTGTATTGAATACATTATGACAGAAAGCAAAATTGACGTTTAATGCATGTAAATTGTAAATACTTTAATCAAAAATTCTATACAAATTTAGTTTACATTGTTATTGTTATGAAACGTGGAATTACTGTATACATTTACACTGACGGAACAAGTATCTTGAGCATGTATTGTTATGCCAGGCAAATTCTTCGTAACAAAGTTTTGCTGAGTTATGTTATTGGCTTTAATGGTAGACTCTTGTGATTGAGAATCATTCGATGATATAACTCTAGAATGACCAGATGTACTTGGCCCTGATAAGTTGTGCGCTACAGCCACTTTACTTTTCATAGATGTTTCGATGTAACCCTCAGCTACCGCAGATGACTTCATCCACCATGACGTTTTATAGTCAGCAAATCACTGCCTGCGTCTGCTAAGTGTGTAGCACTAGAACGTCTGAAGCAATGTCGTATAAAGCTCTGATTGGGCAATTTTAGAAAATCAGCTATTAATTTAGGCATTTTGCCAATCGTATTAATTCAATCGGGCACGATATACAATAACCATTGCGATATGTAAGGAGAATCTTGAATGATTAATATTTTTTGGTCGCAGGGCGACATATTTTTTAATTTAAGTAATCCATCTTTCATCCGTAATTGCAAAAACTCTTACGATATTATTTTTTGTTTTAGGTACTGTCAACAAAATAATATCACTCTTAAATTCTAAATCATGTATGGACATATTTGTAATTCATCTCGTCTACAGCACCTGTGTAACCCATTATTAAAACGATCTAAATTAAATCCATTACATAAAAAATTACATTTTGCAAATAATATCGTACCTTTATTGCTAAATACAATACGTCAGAACCTTCTTCTATAAATTTATTAATATCTTCAATGCATAAAATTTTAGATTTCTTAGCCTCATATCCTCAGAGAATCGTTTTAAATAGGCTTGTAATTTAATATATTTTGATATGTCTGTATTTTTATAAATGGAAAAGCAAGAACGAAGCATGGAATACATAGACCATAAGGAAGAAGATTTCTTATTTTTACCTTGTAATTCAAATATGCCAATAAAATGTTTTCAAATATGTGTTGACATTATTCTGTACAGCCATAGTTCAATTGATGGTAGCATTTTCATATACTGCTTTTGATTTTTTCGGTAATAAATTTATGACGGCGTTATCCGCAATTTCACGCAGTTGTGGTGGCGTACAAGATAAATTTGTCTCAGTATCACTCATTTTTACAGTTTACAGAGACTATATTATGAAATATATTGTTTAAACAATTTAAATAGCCGAATTTGAATTTGAATCGTCAAATGTCAATCGTATGTCAATGTGACCAACTTCATATAAAAAAAAAACTCAACATTTTAATGAGATTTTTATTAAGTATTTATTATCAATTATATGCAAAATAGAAAAAATAGTATAAAGGACTCGTTTCATAAGGCTTTTGTCGCACTCGTTCATTAGAAAACTCGCCTGCGGCTCGTTTTCTAAACTTGAACTCGTGCGACAAAATCATGCCTTATGAAACTCGTACTTTAATATACTATTATAATATCTGTATAAATTTTGTTTAAGTAAGACAAAACACATTACAAAGAACGAACATATGTCGATCTTAGATCTTGAAAGGCCGGCAGGACGGCAAATATGCAAAGATTGCAGCTTTTACAGTGAGAAAATAACAAATTAATGTATTTCTCCTTTAACTGTAATAATTAGGAGTAATTTTTCCCAAGAAAATGTTTTTCTCCTCACGCAGGATTCGAACCTACAACCTCCCGTTAACCGGACGGGTGCTTTACCAATTAAGCTAGTAGAGCACGAGGTTCCAGCGTTTTTGAACGAACATATGTCGATCTTAGATCTTGAAAGGCCGACAGGACGCCAAATATGCAAAGATTGCAACTTTTTTACAGTGAGAAAATAACAAATTACATATTGTATTGTTATTATTATGCACATATTTAACAACATATTTTAGTTTCTTTTAAGTACGTTATCATATTGAATTATTGAATTATAAACAGTATTTTAAATATAAGGCCGGAAGTTTCGGTTTATTTGCGTGGACCCGCATGTATACATTGGTTTAAAACTTTTGTCTTGTAACGGTAAATGTAAGCACCTGTATTCAAGTTGAGTGCTTTTTACGCGGAAGTATTTTAGTTTTATTCATGTCAATCATCAATAAAAGTGAATATTTTTCATGCGAGGTTAAAGAAATTTCAGAGATAATTGGAATTTTTTCAGTTAATACTGATTTACTTATAAGGCAAGGAACTTTACAGCAGTATATAGTGTTTGAAGGTTTTAAAACTGTTATACACCAGAAAAAAACGATCTTGTTGTTTTCAACCATTTTTCATGCATTTGGTTACAGTTACTAAATTATTAGTACTTAATTTAGAAATATTAAAAATATTCCTGTATTCAATCAAACAAATAATTTGGTTAGTAAATTTATTTGAAGCTAAAGTAAAAATATATATCGCATTTTATTTTCTTTAACAGTTTTCTCCCCATATAGTACAGCAGATGATCAGATATACTTATGTGTAGTAGAAAAATTGTCGTATAGAAAGCGCATCTCCTATTTCACTGCAGTAATAGATAATATTTAACACAAAATAGGCTGGAAACTACGATCGTAACATACCAATCTGGTATATTTACCAGATCAACATCTGATAGGAGTCATCGCCATTGAAAGGACGATTTTTTTAACGGCACACTAGATTGCTTAGGGTAGTCGCTGCGACTAACTCCCAATACTACTATGATTTACAACATTCTAACGGCAAATCCCTCCTGCATTGCATGAATTTTTAGAGCTAATTCATTTTCATTTCGATCAAAAATGATCACGGCATTTTGTTATGTTTACGCTTAAGTCTAAAATGAATAAATGTTATAAGAAAAGGAAAAACCTCTTGAATCAAGATGCTTACGGTTTTCTGCCAATCTGCATGGTTTTCGAGTTCAAAATAAAGAGGACTTGAATTAACTATCAATATCTTTCACTTAAAAGAATGAACTGTTTCAACGAAAAATATATCATTTCCGAAGAAATGCGTGAATTTAAAATTATATTCCTTTTCAAACACCAAATCATGTTGGTCATATAGAAAACGGAAAAACTTTTGGTTTAATGCAGTTTCTTTTAAATGAAAAGGATATTTCTCTCAATGTATATAAGTTTATAAAATAGTTATTTAGGGTTAACTATAGCGACTTACAACAAACCTGTGTTACCCTGTGGAAATTAGTATGCGATTATTTAGTTGACAATATATATCAGACCGAATGTTCTTATTTGATAAACATTATTTTTCATAAATAAATCGTGTCCAAATAAATTATTACAATAGAATGAGAATGATTGTGCATACATACATTATTTAAAATTAACCAAGGCTTCTTTGTCTAAAGCAATCACACCCAAATAAATTAGTTTTTTAAATATATCTTTTTTTTAGTATACGCTTTGGTAACTTGAAATAATAAAAAAATAAAAATAAAAATTGAATAATTTGTTTTTAATTTTTCAGCAATTTTTGTCATTTGTTACACATCAACTAAATAGAAGGTAAATCGAGCACTGTGAGATATACTGATAACTAACAGGAAATACCAATAAACTTCAGTCTCACAAATTCTTTAATCTTCAAAAACACAATGTACATTTCCTTAGCTAAGCTAACATCTTCAGGTGTACAAGACTTGTATATACACCTGAAGATGTTAGCTTAGCTAACGAAATGTACATTGTGTTTTTGAAGATTAAAGAGTTTGTGAGACTGAAGTTTATTGGTATTTCCTGTTAGTTATTTGTTACACATATTTGGGTCAAAAATTATAAAACGAGAAAAAGTCTTTTAGTTTAAGATAAAAAAATATGTAGTATTTTTTACATCAATGTTATTTTCACAAATAATAATTTTGCTAGCTTTACTACAAATTGTAGTTGTGGACCTGCTGGAACAACATTTTGTGGTAATTTAATAAAAATTTTTAATAATAATTTTTTACTGTGTTTTTACATTTAGGTAATGCCTACACGTGTGTTTAGAAAAGGGAGTTGGAATAGATGTTCTACAAATTCTGGATGAAAACGAACTTACAACATGGGTTCCTGTGTCGAAACGAAGGGTGAAGCTCAAAAAACCTTTAACTATCTACATTTCATCAAGGTATTCAACTGGATAACTGTCATGGAAAACCTGTAATGCTGGGCTTATTTATGTTTTAATTTTTCTTCATCTTATTGTTAGTAGTAACTAATTAACATCTTAAATTTTATATACTAACACTAACAACCTATATTACCAGTTAACTTAAACTAAAAATATTTTTTGTATTTTGTATTACTTTCTCTAGCATAAATGTTCATAGGGTTTATTGTAGGACTATAATATTATTTGTTGTTTTGTACTTTTTATATATATATTGATTTATAAAAAAATAAAAGATTGAATAATAGTATACTAATCACAATGTAATATAAACATAATAAAAACATGCTAACTTTTAATTCACTAAAATAGAGTGAACTTCTGTGGAAGTAGTAAATAAGTGTATGGGAGACTGGAGTTGATTGTGACAGGGGTAGGTAGTTGCAGCGACAATTATGGCTAAACAAGGAATGCCATATTAACGTTTGCCACTTCTTAACGTTAATATAGGGTTCTCTGTTTAGCCAGAGTTGCCGCTGTAACTACCTACCGCTGTCACAACCAGCCCCAGCCTACCCTACGTAATTTTGCTAATACAAAAGTCAACTTTACTATTATATTGTAAGACCTCTTTACTAGCATGCACCAATTAATACTAAAAAAATGTTAAATTAATTATGAACTTTTGATTACTTCCAAAAACTTCACGTAATGTAGGATACAAAACTGAAACTTAATAATTACTTTAGCCTAATTTTATATTTACCAATTAAAATATACGTGTTTACCTAATATTACGAAAATGTTGTCAATAGGTTTTTTATTAAATGTAATAATAACCTTAAGTTAAAATTAACTAGCAAACTCATGGCAATGTAAAATTAATATTCTACGATGTTCGACATATTTAAAATCGGGGAATGTAATAAGAAACATGTTAATGTTCTCATTACATTTGTCTTCTCTCAGTCTAAAAAGGAAAGGAAACAGTAAGTATAAACGCACATTTGCGGCAAGTATTTATGATTTAATGTAATATTAATTGCAATTTTGGTTAGATTAACTATAAGTAATAATAATAATAATAACAACATCAGCAGTAATAATAAAATAGCATTAAGAAATATCATTCAAAGGAAACGCAGAACGTAGATCCCATAAATTTCAGGCTAATGTCATTGGTTGACAAGAAGCATGATTTTCGAAGTATTGTATATGAAGATGTCCTTAAAATGTTCAAGTCGTTGTTTTGCTGCAACTAATATCTTATAATGTTTATCTAAAAAATAATTTGGTGTAATTCCAGAAACTAAAGTAATTTATGCTAAATTTCTGAAAAGTAAGAAATATTGAGCAGAACTTTTCAATGCCAGTACTCGTGTCTTCTTCTATTATAGTGCTTTGTATTAAATCCCGTGTCAAAATGACACCACAAAAATTCACTGTATATAGTGCCTTTGATGTATTCGTTGCTAATTATTTTCCCTTTTGTTCCACTATGTGTCCGTTCCATTGTAAACCGGTCGTTCAACCAAACTTGTCATTAATTACGCTCATTACAAGCTCAAATACTCAATGCACTTCATTAGTATTCGGTACTCCGCGTTAACTCACGAATTTGAATAATAACGATAAAAAAATATTGTCGTCTATTCTTTAACTTTACCATCTGCTTATATACATATATATGTATGTACTTGTACCATATTGTAATAGAGTGAATCAACAAGTTTTTTGCGTGCATCTACCTATGCAGTGAGCAAGAACTGCTGGCCCATCTAATTACAATGAGAGGTTTGTTAAGACAAATAAAAACTGGCACAAAAAAAAATATCCTGATTACAAAATTTTCGAGAAAAATATCAATCCCACGTATGTAATGTCGGTTTTTAAGACAATAAGTAGTAATATTAAATATAAACTAATGTAATTGAATCAAAAAAAAGAAATGAACTTTGCATTAAGCAACTAGATTATTATACCACGAAGACTGTGCCTCAAATGCAATAAAGTAGGCTTAAATTAACTAACAATTAGATTTACTATATAGCAACAAGCACATCACATATGAGAGGAATGTCCCTAAAAATAGACGAATTATTTTTTAACAGGTAGACATGTTGAAATTATTATTTATAGAAATACCGAATAAAATTACATAGGTATTTACAATTTGTGCAGTGAGGAAGAGAAATCTACGAACACCTAACATTTTAAATAACATCACAATTATTGCTATCATATTCTTACAGATAATTGATTATAAAGACCAGCATAGGAGAACGAAATTTTAGTGTAACTTCTATTAGAGTCGAAAGTCATCTCTAACTAATTAAACTAACCTATACAAGGTATTCCACCTAAGTGGTCATTAAAAGTTTATGATGTTCTATTATTTACTTATATTTGAGAGTTTGGCATCATTATGTGTTCGATTGGAACTATAAATGTAAAATACTTTAACCAAAATATCACTTCCGGTTAACCGTATATGGACCTCAACTTTGTTATTTTAAATAGAATGATATAATTTTTTATTCATTTTTGGATTCTGCGGTCATACGTCAGTCTTTATTAGCTATTCCTATAGCTACATGTTGCCGTTTTTGAGTTATTTAAGTTTTTCTTTTTTTTAGTCATAATCATTGTCTCATTCTGAAATTAATATCTCGGTTAATACTGCAAGTAGAGACTCCAAATTTGCTATGTTATGAATGTAGATATAACTCTAAGAAAGGTACGCACACTTCGCATTCAATATACGGATATATTCAAAATTGAGAAATCAAGTGACATATTTTCGAATGCAGAAAACTCAATTTTTTAAGTGGATCACCCTGTATTTTAATTCGAAATTGGGAAGTAAATATCATTCCCTATTTTTTTTTTAACAGCACTCCCTATACCTATCTTTAATAGATTTTGAGATATGAGCAACTCTTTCTTGAACAATTTAAGTAGCTCTATGCTTAAATATTCGCAGATGGCTCTGAATGGGATTAATGTCAAATTCATTGTCTAACCATAAGTGTATGTGTATGTCATCATAAGTACACTTTTGAACAACGCAATATAAATAGAGACGACTATTCGAACCGCGACATTTTCAATTTATTCCACATTCATGGAGAATGCAATAAAGTATTAAATAGAACATGTCGTGTATTTAATGACAGATATCCACACCTTCCACCGATTACAAAGAAAAAACTTCGAAATATTGAAAACAACTTTTTACACAAGGGAACCGTGAAAACAAAGAGATAAAATAAACAAAAATTTTGAAAACACACTCCTAGATCTCCATATTTTCTATATGACCTCCATTATTTTCTAAGCATTTTAAAATCCGCGCTTCTACTTCTCCTGTAGCTCTAGTAATTTGATTACGCGAAATTCTTCTGATGCATGTCATAACCCTACGTAAAAGTTCCTCTCGAGATCGCACAGGTGTGGCATACACCAATAATTTTAAGTAGCCCCAAAAATAAAAATCTAGAGGCGTTAGATCCGGTGAACGATGAGGGCCATTTCCAAGGTCCATTGTTACCTATCCATTGGTCCTCAAACATAGCAGAGATCTAGAAGTGTGTTTTCAAAATTTTAGTTTATTTTATCTTTTTCTTTACGCAATTCCCAGTGTAAAAAGTTGTTTTTAATTTTTCGAATTTTGTTCTTTGTAATCGGTGGAGGTGTGAATATATGTCATTAAATGTACAACATGTTATATTTAATACTTTGTTACATTCTCCATGAATGTTGAATAAATTCAAAATGTCGCGGTTCGAATAGTCGCCTCTATTTATATTGCGTTGTTCAAAAGTGTAATTACGATGACATACACACACACTTATGGTTAGACAATGAATTTGACGTTAATTCCATTCAGAGCCATCTGTGAACATTTAAGCATAGAGCTACTTAGATTGTTCAAGAAAGAGTTGCTCATAACTCAAAATCTATTAAAGATAGGTATAGGGAGTACTGATACAAAATGATAGGGGATGATATTTACTTCCCAATTTAGAATTAAAATACAGGGTGTTCTATTTAAGAAAATTGAGTTTTCTGCTTTCGAAAATATGTCACTTTGTTTCTCAGTTTTGAACACTCTGTATATTAGAATGCGAAGTGTGCATACCATTTCTTAGAGTTATATCTACATTCACTACATAGGAAATTTGAAGTCTCTAGTTGCAGTATTAACCCAGATATTAATTTCTGAATATGGCAATGATTATGACTAAAAAAAAAAAAAAACTGAAATAACTCAAAAACAGCAACATGTAGCTATAGGAATAGGTAATAAAGACTGACGTATTTATGGCCGCAGAATCCAAAAATGTAAAGAAAATTAGATCATTCTATTTAAAATAACAAAGTTGACGCCCATTTCCGGTCAACCGGAAGTGATATTTTGGTTACGGTATTTTACATTTATAGTTCCAATCGAACAGATAATGGTGCCAAAATTCAAATATAAGTAAACAGTAGAACATCTATAAATCTTTTAATGAACCCTATCGTAGGAGAATACCCTGTATATTTGTTTATATTCTAACAAAGTACAATATTCCAATTTTAAAAATGTAAAGTCCTCCGGATGTCTTTTAATAACATAGAAGGGATTATCTATAACTAAACCATGGAATCCTTTCTTAGATTTAAGTATTGAGTCAGCTAGGCTAAAAGACTTGATTCTATAAATATTACTATTAACCTTTTTTCTAAGATAAAGATTAAGAAAAAAGGGCAAGCACCTATATGAAATTTTTAGAATAAATCCAAACAAGTAGGCAAGATAAACTTTACGAAAACGAAACAAAAAAACAAAGATTGGCTAATATGAATGGATTGCATAGGAAAATTGTTAATAGCAAAATATTCAAAAAAAAACGTCTAATTAGTGCACAAGATTCCAAAATTGTAAATGAAATAGGTATAGCATTCTATCAGAAGGTGGCTATCGGATAAACTGGAAATTATGATATATAATGATATAAAATGCGGATATTTATATTTTAATCTTGGTTGTAACAACAATGCTCGGACGTTACTAGCAAAGTGGTATCATTTCTATCATCCTACAAAAAAATTGTTAATGTATATTAAAAATTGCACGGGTCCCAATATAGACTCTTGCGGGATACCAAACTGAACGCCATGTTCCGAAGATGTAACATCGTTTATGCAAGCCACCTGATATCTATTCGTAATATATAATTCAATTTAAAAATAGTGACCAAAATTATAACATTTTAATTGTTGAGCAATATATCGTGATCAACGCAATGAAAGACTTTACTGATGTGGCCAAAGGTCGCGGCGCAATAAAGGCCAGACTCAAAGCAATCCAATGTAAAATTAATAAAGTCTAGCATCTCCAATGATGTCCTCTTCCTCTGTGAAAACTAATCTCTGCTAAATAACGAATTTGTTTCAGAAAAAATCATTTTATTTTTTGGATTTTTTTCAAAAATCTTGGATATCAATACTTTTCCAGTAACTTTCTTGAAAGTATTGGCATCTTACTTAGCTTATACATATATCGTGCTGTCGATATTTTTACATTTCCCACTAAGGATTCGAAAAACCGTATACCGCTCATATGTACCTATTGATTAGTCTGATCGTTGTACGACTTCTTATATGTTTAGAATTTTTTAACTTTTCTTTTGGGAATCTCGATCGTATGTGACTTCCTTTTTTAAAGCGGCCTCAGGGATATTGAGATTGCGAGATGAGGGACAGCGTGTAGCATACAATTCGTGGTACCGTAAGAGGAACACATAGAGGCAGCGAGGAGAACCTACTAAGTCCCATGGTCTCAGCGTCGTTGTATCAGAAGCGCGCGCACGCAGATTCTAAAAAAAATCTCTCTTCTCGTACCAGGGTTGGTAACGTCTTTCTTGTGAAATCATCCAGGAATGAGAGAACGCGAATGGCATCCTAATGCGCCATTCATCGTTCCGCTTCTTTCTCCTCCTCCCACATCTCCACCACTATTTCGAGCCTGCGCTTCCTTTTCTTTTCCATCTTGACTCTGTTGCGCTGGTATCTCCTTTTTTTTTTGTTTTCCGCGATTAATGCCGTTCGTCGGACGGTGATTTAGGTGCTTGCATTGCAGTCGTTGTTTTCTTTCAGTAATTCCTGCTCGGGTCTTTGTCTGCGACTCCCTGTTGTATGCAAATCGATCGTGATTGCGACAGACTATGTAATGAAGTACCGATGTTGTTCTGTGGATGCACAACTTACAGTACTTGTGTCTTTCGAAAGGCAATCCTGTCCCACACTTGAAGCTTCGTCTGGGACGGTTTCCTTCTCGTTATTTATGTTTCAAATATCTGCGCTTGGGGCACCTTTAGTTAATTGTACTTAAGTATACTAAATCATCCCTCTTTTAGACGAATGAATAAAATTGTCTTATTTTTACACAAACGTGCCCTTATACTTTTACTAAACTGAAT